>VMBQ01001354.1:0-167513 GCA_007657795.1 Dreissena rostriformis
GTCCTTAGCGCCACCTCGGAAGTAGCATTGGCTCATTTTTAAATGCATCGTAAAAAAAGGTGGCGCCCGTGATTACCGGCCGTGTTGTACGACGCTAAATTGGTTTCTTACTTTACCTTTCCTGTGATAAAAGCTATCTAACGGAAATACGAGCGTGATTAAACGGCGCGAGTTGTCACATATTGTGCTCCCCAATCAGCGATAAGAAAGCGATGAGCCCGAGTTGATTGTCAATATCATGAATATTAGAATGTTAAACCGGTTACAATGTGTTTTTTATCGACATTAGCATTAATTACTTATAAGTTTTTATAAGGCATTGATTAGACCGAGTCGATTGACAATATAATGAATATTAGAATGTTAAACCGGTTACAATGTGTGTTTTATCGCCATTAGCATCGATTCCTTATAACCTATCATAAGGCGATGTTCTGCGGGCAATCGACGGAAAATACGGCGACAGATCATTACGGGCACATAAAGCGTTTTTTCCTGATCAGTTGATTTGAACATGTGACGAAAGCGAGAATGAAAAAGTATACTTTCCGGTTCAATTAACCGATTACTTTCTATGATGTGTAACCAATTATACTTAGGATGAAAGTCTTTCAAACACCGTTCTCAGTAAAGTTTGAGTAAACGATTGAGTTTTCAACACAATCATTTTCGTTAAAGAATATTATCCTAGATTTCCGAATCGTTTTTATATATTTCGTTACTAAGTTGTTTATGAATAAAAAGTTCAAAACTGTCCAATTTTAACACCAACTAAAAGATGTTGCAGGTGTTCAATTACAAATGTTAGATAAAGGCGTCTCTTTTCGCGTTCAGGGCCGAAGTCATGGCTGTAAGCGCTCAAGCGCCTCATGACATAACAATTGCAGAAGAGCATCTTAAACAAGCGCCTCATGACATAACAATTGCAGAAGAGCATCTTAAATTAGAGCGTATTCTCCATACAATAAAAATAAATTCAAAATTGTGTTGCTTTTGGTTTGTTTCTTGCAAGCTGAACTATTATTAACATCCAATGAAATCAAAGTAAAAACGATACTCAAAACTTGTATTTATCAACAATTAAAAAATAATATAGAAATTAATCGGAACCAAAATCGTTAAGATGTTTTTTCTTTACAAGATTTCCTGTCAGAAAACTGTCTGTCATAAGATAGCTATATTGCGGTAATAGTAAAATTGCGGTAATAGTAAATCTTTCTTGTAAAGATCGCTCCCTTCTTCCGGACCCAAACTGCTCCGATGAACGCACTAAGCGCCTCAATGACAGATATCACGCTTCCGTCCGTACCAATAGGCGCCTTGGCAGCCACCATAAAGTCGACACGCGACCGGAAGTTGATCGCATCACGCACCGCCTCGGTGAGCCACAATGCGACAGGAAATAATTCACTAAACGTTGTCATGGTTACTCGAGCGCGACCAGTTAGAATCAATTAACGAAGAGCGGATTATTTAAAGTTCCTGACATCGGAGACGGAACAATATTGGGAGGTCGTAAGACAAGACAAGAATTACAATAACAATGTGTTAGATCATCCATTTCGACGCGAAGCTCGATTTATTATCCAAATCCTGATGTTAATCAGCTAGCGCGAGGTTTGTAATAAATTATTTCAGTGCGGTATAAGATTTTTCTGCCACGAGGTCTGAGATTTTTTTTATTACAACGACTGTATGCGTGCTGTACAGTTGCGGTTTTTCGTTTCAACTACATTGTATGATACCTAAAATTAAACGCCACGCTTTCTAAAAGTTGTATTAAATATAATCTATATTATTTAAACATTTGTCTTTATAACTTTTCCTATTATTTTCACTTATGCTTGTTTACATATTGATATTGAACAATACATTTGTATATTGGTATATTGATTTGCAAAATAAAAATCGAATAATAAATCTTCAATTTAAAAAATATATATATATTAAAAGGTATTAATGCATTGTTTTCAAAATTGGAATAAACAGTTTGTGACAGCAGTGTTCATTCCAGCACCGATAGGGCAGACTAATGCATGTGAGGAGTGTGTAGTCAATCGGAAACGATTTTGTTCAATACCGTGCGGCATGAGTTCGAATGCTATGCAGCCGTATATCTTATAATAATCTAATGTTTATGTTGAACGGTTCCATGTATAATTGAAACAGGAAAACAATATATTCTATACACATATACGTACACATACTCGCAAAGACGGCTTTAAAAAAAATGGTTTAAATACATGATTATCACCATTCACGGTAAACGATTATACCGTCAATAAAGATGCACTTTGTTTCGTCCCGACTTCTCATGTTGCTCATCCTTTACGCAGTCACGGCCATACAAACACCTGCCGTCACCGGGCGTTGGTGTCCCTGTTATGCGATTATACGCTCAGGGGCATTTTATGTCAGTTACCTGTAACACGACGACTCTGTTACGGTCTCCCTCATTGGTAATGATGTGTTCCGATATACTGGAATGGGAGACACTTAAAGCTCGGTCTTTGATATTCGACCCTTTGAGAGAAATGACGGGTATAAGGTATTTTGGTATTGCCGTATGTCGCCCAATAAAACATGTGGTGGATAACTATATAGGTAGCACGGAGATTTAGAGTAAAACGGCAATGAGCCGTTAATTGAAACATATGGTCCTTTTTAAACAGAATTCCAACTCAGCGAAGTTAGCCAGAAATGAACTGTTTTGTGTTTTGTCATATTTTTTACACAACTATACAGTTTATATTATAGTTCAGTCAGGCATTTCAGAGATACGTATTATTAATGTATTTTGCCAATGCGTTAACGTCAAATCTATTTTAATGTATCAACCAATGCACTTGTTACTCGATGTATCTTTAAATTATCATTGGTGATTCATAGACGAATTGCTATTTAACAAGAGCCATCAGTTGCAAGGCGCTTTATGAAGAGCGAGTGCCTTGTTGAAGCGTGTATGTGTCACGAATATGCTTGGGCTAATATCTTCTTGACATAATATGTAGAGTTAGAATTTGAATGAAAACTGACATCTGATTCTTCACAAACCAACATATCATTTATGTGAATCGTATTAACCTTTTTGAAAGGCAATCAAATTATTCCATCAGAGTCTTCAAGAAAATCTACAATTATGCCGCATATTTGAACGCCAATCTAGAATAGGCCGCATAGTTGAACGCCAATCTAGAATAGGCCACATAGTTGAACGCCAATCTATAATAGGCCGCATAGTCGAACGCCAATCTAGAATAGGCCGCATAGTTGAACGCCAATCTAGAATATGCCGCATAGTTGAACGCCAATCTAGAATAAGGCGCATAGTCGAACGTCAATCTAGAAATAGGCCGCATAGTTGAACGCCAATCTAGAATATGCCGCATAGATGAACGCCTAACTAGAAATAGACCGCAAAGACGAACGCCATGGAGTTTACAATTTGTTTGATATATTGTTAGATAAAAATAAAATAAAACATGAAACACGTCCTCAATTAATCATGTAAATGTTCGCAAAACATGGGCGCAAACAACCGCGCTATTATACGGTTGCTCACTATTGTCCATACTTGAGTGTCTTTCATCATTGTTCGAGTAACAGCCTCTCGAGTGTTGCCATCATCGTGGTGAACCCCAAGTGGGTTCGACATTTGAGACATTTAAAAAAGGGCCTTTTTGAATCCCCGGGCCACTCCACAAATGTACAACGTGGTTCCATTTAAACGGCTAGACGAAAGGGCGAAATGAGATTCTTTTATAATGCTCACTCAATATTTACCAAACACTCCAGCTGAACCGCCATTAATGCGTTTTAATTGTCATAACATTATGCTTTAGAAGGAGAGCCCGTTTACAGAATATAACATATCCCGATTTCGTACCTACAACTTTTGCGACTTGTGAAGCGATAATTACTGCCTTTATTATTCAACGACAAACGCCAAACAATTTAACTATGCAATTTATTATCTTAAAGGTTTGGCATAATAATGTCAAGGCTGGGATCATTTGTATTATACAGGTTCCCCCGAGAACGGCGGGAAATTTAAGTACATAATGTCTATCCCCCGTGACAAGCGGGAAGTGTGTTCGTGGAAACTATGCCGATGAACACAATAATTTTGTCTTCACACAACTAAGCTCAAAACACAAATCGTTTTGCATTGGGCAAGACTTGCGATCAGTATATTGACAACATACATACAAGTATATTACATATCGTAATATACAACAATCAAGTATAATCGTAGAATAACATGACAGTACAACTTTAATTGGTATACATCACTTATATTCTTTATCCTTTAATGGTGTATTCAAGGCCAGAGTAAAAACCAGAGAAAAAACTTCAACTAATGTAAAATAACTCTGGAAAACTGTACCCGAAAACAACCAGTATTAACATGTAACTGTGGACATTGTGTAACTCAAACATAACTGGTCATTTTAACCAATTTCTTAATGCGGTTCAAATTTCAAAAAGTAAAAGTTTACTGATCAAAGTCAAGCGTAGAACTGACCAAACAATGAAAACCCCGTGCACAGTCCCGCCTATGTCCGCCTGAGTGACCATCACTCACGTGACAACCATACGCATGAACGAACCGCACATGTACCTGTTTTGTGCGGTGCGTTATGTTTAGACATACGTTCTATGCTGTACTCCGTAACGCACAGAACTGAAAATTCTCCAACACTGGTACAGTCAATTACGCAGGAACCTGTCGTCGGGGGCCGAACTAAGTAGACCATTTGACAAACTGACGGTGTTCCGTACGCTGCTAAGTCCCAGCCATGACGATGTGGGTTTCTAATGGAGCTCGTAATTCTCGACAACACTGGAATATAACAAAAATCTGGCAAGCATCGTGTTACAATAAAATTAAGTGGGAGGGTGGGTGGTAAATGTAAACATGTGTAAACCATAGAACGACATACCCTGAGATGCGACCAGCAGGTAAAAGACCGACAATTTTCACGGGCAGTGGTTTTGTACTTAGTGGACGAGTCTATGTGTTACAGTAGACTGGGTAGGATGGGTTATAACAGTGGGGTATGGGTTTCGGCGATCCCTTAGGAAAATCGCGTTTGCGTTGAATAAGAGAGTTTATTCTTGAGCGAATAAACATTATTATTCAACGACAAACGCCAAACAATTTAACTATGCAATTTATTATCTTAAAGGTTTGGCATAATAATGTCAAGGCTGGGATCATTTGTATTATACAGGTTCCCCCGAGAACGGCGGGAAATTTAAGTACATAATGTCTATCCCCCGTGACAAGCGGGAAGTGTGTTCGTGGAAACTATGCCGATGAACACAATAATTTTGTCTTCACACAACTAAGCTCAAAACACAAATCGTTTTGCATTGGGCAAGACTTGCGATCAGTATATTGACAACATACATACAAGTATATTACATATCGTAATATACAACAATCAAGTATAATCGTAGAATAACATGACAGTACAACTTTAATTGGTATACATCACTTATATTCTTTATCCTTTAATGGTGTATTCAAGGCCAGAGTAAAAACCAGAGAAAAAACTTCAACTAATGTAAAATAACTCTGGAAAACTGTACCCGAAAACAACCAGTATTAACATGTAACTGTGGACATTGTGTAACTCAAACATAACTGGTCATTTTAACCAATTTCTTAATGCGGTTCAAATTTCAAAAAGTAAAAGTTTACTGATCAAAGTCAAGCGTAGAACTGACCAAACAATGAAAACCCCGTGCACAGTCCCGCCTATGTCCGCCTGAGTGACCATCACTCACGTGACAACCATACGCATGAACGAACCGCACATGTACCTGTTTTGTGCGGTGCGTTATGTTTAGACATACGTTCTATGCTGTACTCCGTAACGCACAGAACTGAAAATTCTCCAACACTGGTACAGTCAATTACGCAGGAACCTGTCGTCGGGGGCCGAACTAAGTAGACCATTTGACAAACTGACGGTGTTCCGTACGCTGCTAAGTCCCAGCCATGACGATGTGGGTTTCTAATGGAGCTCGTAATTCTCGACAACACTGGAATATAACAAAAATCTGGCAAGCATCGTGTTACAATAAAATTAAGTGGGAGGGTGGGTGGTAAATGTAAACATGTGTAAACCATAGAACGACATACCCTGAGATGCGACCAGCAGGTAAAAGACCGACAATTTTCACGGGCAGTGGTTTTGTACTTAGTGGACGAGTCTATGTGTTACAGTAGACTGGGTAGGATGGGTTATAACAGTGGGGTATGGGTTTCGGCGATCCCTTAGGAAAATCGCGTTTGCGTTGAATAAGAGAGTTTATTCTTGAGCGAATAAACATTATTATTCAACGACAAACGCCAAACAATTTAACTATGCAATTTATTATCTTAAAGGTTTGGCATAATAATGTCAAGGCTGGGATCATTTGTATTATACAGGTTCCCCCGAGAACGGCGGGAAATTTAAGTACATAATGTCTATCCCCCGTGACAAGCGGGAAGTGTGTTCGTGGAAACTATGCCGATGAACACAATAATTTTGTCTTCACACAACTAAGCTCAAAACACAAATCGTTTTGCATTGGGCAAGACTTGCGATCAGTATATTGACAACATACATACAAGTATATTACATATCGTAATATACAACAATCAAGTATAATCGTAGAATAACATGACAGTACAACTTTAATTGGTATACATCACTTATATTCTTTATCCTTTAATGGTGTATTCAAGGCCAGAGTAAAAACCAGAGAAAAAACTTCAACTAATGTAAAATAACTCTGGAAAACTGTACCCGAAAACAACCAGTATTAACATGTAACTGTGGACATTGTGTAACTCAAACATAACTGGTCATTTTAACCAATTTCTTAATGCGGTTCAAATTTCAAAAAGTAAAAGTTTACTGATCAAAGTCAAGCGTAGAACTGACCAAACAATGAAAACCCCGTGCACAGTCCCGCCTATGTCCGCCTGAGTGACCATCACTCACGTGACAACCATACGCATGAACGAACCGCACATGTACCTGTTTTGTGCGGTGCGTTATGTTTAGACATACGTTCTATGCTGTACTCCGTAACGCACAGAACTGAAAATTCTCCAACACTGGTACAGTCAATTACGCAGGAACCTGTCGTCGGGGGCCGAACTAAGTAGACCATTTGACAAACTGACGGTGTTCCGTACGCTGCTAAGTCCCAGCCATGACGATGTGGGTTTCTAATGGAGCTCGTAATTCTCGACAACACTGGAATATAACAAAAATCTGGCAAGCATCGTGTTACAATAAAATTAAGTGGGAGGGTGGGTGGTAAATGTAAACATGTGTAAACCATAGAACGACATACCCTGAGATGCGACCAGCAGGTAAAAGACCTACAATTTTCACGGGCAGTGGTTTTGTACTTAGTGGACGAGTCTATGTGTTACAGTAGACTGGGTAGGATGGGTTATAACAGTGGGGTATGGGTTTCGGCGATCCCTTAGGAAAAACGCGTTTGCGTTGAATAAGAGAGTTTATTCTTGAGCGAATAAACATTATTAACTCATAAGTTCTCAACCACCTGTGCCAATTGTATCTCCAACTTCCTACCGGGGGTTTCTGTTTGCCCATTCATTGGCCCAAACGTGACACCAATTGTTGACGAGCCAAATAGTTATGAAATATTTTTAAGATATTAACAATCTAACGTTTCAAAATGCTAACTCAAGTCTTATGTATTACACTATCACCAATATACCACAATTCTATTTTTGAACTGAATATACTTATGTCTTTATGTCCGCCAAAACTGGCTAAATTTATTTTTAAAGCATATCATCATTTTTGTTTCTTTTCATATTCATATTCGTAATATATTATTCACATGTATCAGTGTATGTGTTGCTGTTATATATAATTTAAAATATTCTGTTTTAGTGACTTATAGGCGCATCGGATCGGGTGCTAAACACATTTGTTGATATGTAAATATGATGTTTTGTTATATTGCACATGTCACTATAATACACAATTTACTTACTTACTTACTTACATACTTACTTACTTACTTACTTACTTACTTACTTACTTACTTACTTACTTACTTACTTACTTACTTACTTACTTATATCAATTTTAATTGTGTTTTTTTTAATGAAATAACAAAAAATAAATAATAAATTGGAAACAAATATTAAGTGTAAACGAAATATTAAGACAATATTATATACAACATAATTATATAGATAAAGAGAGACCTACGATTTGTATAGAAAATACATAAAAGGGCGACGGTCGCGTTCTTAAAGGGCGACGGTCGTGTTCAAAGGGCGACGGTCGTGTTCGAAGGGCAAGATATCGCATATAAAAGGGCGACGGTCGCGTTCATAAAGGGCGACGGTCGTGTTCTAAGAGCGAGACACTTTCCGCTGTTATTGTATTTTTCGTTTGAAGGTAGACTCTTCTTGACGAAAATCCAGTTGAATTGTTTAGGCGGAAAGTGTCTTCCCTGATTAGCATGTGCGGACTGCACATGTAAATCTGGGACGACACTTTACGCACATGTATTAAATTCCCTTTTCACAGAGCAAAGCTCATACGTGTTGCTAGAGTATTTAATCACCGTCCGAAATAGTATACATGTACAAACGCTCGTAAAATGCGCCAACAATAAAACATATTGTACACTCCAAACTGTTGCTTGCCTTTTGTTGTTTTTAAGGAAAATGTGCTAACACATGCTCGTAAAAAAACATAATATAAGAAAAATAATATATCAAAGTAAAATAATGTAGCAAGTAAAATTAATGAATTACCATCGCCTCAAAATGTCACATGAAAAACAAAATGGCCGATGGACCCGTTATTTGCAAAGTGTCGCTTGATGCGGGCTGCTGACGAAAATGTGTCTTCATGAAAAGATGAGTAATTTGTTCAGCGGCCACGGAGGTATTCAAAAACAAAGGGGCCAAACTCAATACCGCAGAGGGAGCTGAGATAATTGGTGGGCAAAGGCAAATGGACAGCGTGAAATTTACACCCAGGTCGAGGGGGGCTATCTCTTTTGAATATTGAAACGAACATCCTCGTCGCTTACGGATATGATGCGACTTTGTAATTAGAGGTGAAATGTAAATGTGGAAGCAGTTCATGATTTTCATCAATTTTTTTTTTTAGAGCGGTCTCAAATTGGTTCTTTATGAGCCTCAGACATGTCGAAGAGGTATTGTAAAACAAGTTGTGAAAGGTTAAAAAGGACTCGACCATGTTGCTGGAAGTGCCGATGTTTTGGTGAGCGCCTTAATTTGACATGTGTGATTCGGAAACACTCATTTGGGCTATTATCTCAGTTCGGCCTCAAACATGTGGCAGAGGTTTTGTGAAAAAAGTTGTGAAAGGTTCAAAACGACTCGACCAAGTTGCTATCAGTGCTGAGGTTTTGGTTAGCGCCTTAATTTGATTCATTCGGATACATTAATTTGGACTATTTTTTCACATTGAAATTCTCAATTAGGGCAAACTGTCTGTTTAGAAATTGTTGTTGCTCTTTGCTAGTCATTTGCGTTTTCATTGACATTGTTCTTTGACACAAAATGCTTGGCTTGGTTATTATAGATTTTGACGTTTGACAAAGACAGAATGCTGTGTTCTTCTGTTATGAATGAGTCTATTCTTAATCGTTTTAAAAGTTTAGCATCTGCATTTTTTAACAGGCGCGGTTAAAGTACGATAAGAAATGGCGAATGTGCAGTTACTGTACCAAGTTATACATTTTAAATAGCATCGTTCATTTTGATAAAACATATTATGCCAGATAACTTGTGTAAACGAATAGGTCTGTGGAATGGAAGGTCTCCTTATTGTGATACGAACGCTGATGTCGTTGGTATTAATTGATTTGGTGTAAAATTAAATGTTCCGGATGTAGATGACGTTCGTGTGGTCGTCGAGCGTGCGACCTCAGTTCGGAATTAAAATCGCGGTGACATCTCGTCACATCTCGGGGCACACGAATAATTCACAGAATATTTTTTTCCTGATATTACGTCACTCATGCGAAACAATCCGGGGATCAACTTAACGCGCGGAAGCTATGTCGCCGAAAACGAATCGCATTTCGACAGAAACCGATTGCGAAAATTGACTTAATTTTGCAAAAGAATGGCTCGAGAAAGTTGATTTATGCATTATAATAGTCTATATCTCTTGATTTTAAGTGAGATTTTTTTTATAGATTACGGAATCAAATCAAATTTAGTCATTGGTCACGTGTCAAATGGCTAAATTATTGTTTTATGTTTTATAAAATGTAAAATATATTGTTGTTATTGAACTGTTTACTTTTAATTCTATCAAGCACGTCAATTGTTATATTTCGGATAAAGTTCTTGAAAGTATTTCAACATTTTTAAAAAAAAAAGGTTATTTGCGGATTTCACTTACAAATGAATAGCATTAGAACATTAGTATCAATGTATCATAACTTAAAACGTATATCCCAGAAAAGCAATATGACATATTTAGTTAGTGAGTACAAGTTAACAAGAGCAACATATCCAGATTTAAGAAGCCTTTCACTAAGCAAGTACCCATCAACCGTCCCAGACAAATAGCACTTTAGTTGTCCAACATAGTCCTATTCTGTTAGTATTGCATATACCATTAATAAGCATCGTCCCATATGCATGGGCCATGATCATTATGCCTTCTTAATTATTGCCCCTTAGTGCGCAACCGGCGTTCAAACCTTTCGAACTCCGAGCTCTTTCAAACGCCTCTAGTGGAATCAAATTTCTAATCGGTTTATACGAGTCTTTGATCGTCGAACGCATTTTGTTTTTTGAAATATTTATCAGATGCAACACCCTCGCAGCAGCCATGAATGCATTTGCACGTGGGACCGGAGATAAAGTCGGCTCATCGGGTTAATCAATGGCATCGCAGCCAGTGTAGTTTTAATCATTATGTCTCATTAAGTGGACATAATTTGATAAATAATCGATACCTGCTTGGTTTTTACCAATGGTTGCTCTAAATGGATGATCGGTGCTGCAAATAGCAGCTACAATTCAAAATTCGTCCCAACTTTCGTGAGTCTTGTAAGTTGATTCGGTAGGAGTGGTGAGACACACTCCGCGTCCACACATAATGCAGCTACAGACGCGGAAGGACATCATAAACTTCGAAACATACAAAAGCACGCACATGCGCACACACGCATGCACGCACGCACACACACAGATTGTAGTAAACAGTTGACAGATTTAAGACAAATCGATTGGCGTTTGTTGTAGTTACCTGGTAAAGTGTCACATACAATACTTTTTTTCAATCGAGAATGTTTTGAATGTTGAGATGAAGATCGACTTACAAAGATGAATAGAAGATGCTTCTAAGTAAATAAATGAGTTGACCACTTGACCAATAAGGACATTTTTTTCGTTTTAAGAATTCGGAAAAATGGTCGTTAGCACATTCAACGTACGACACATGGACAATGGAAAGGATATACAATCAAACAAATATTATTGTGTGAAATTGTATCTTTCTGTTTCCGGCAAAATAACAAAGCGAATTTGAAATTTTGAAATATTCTTCGGACTAACAAATCGACAAAACCCAGCGACACAGTATGATTCTTTGTTTAAACTGTCTGCATCATTCAGTTGTATTAATGAACCCATCGGCGAAATCAACATTCGAAGTATACTATATTTACGGAACAGATCATGTAATCTTATATGAATTCCCTAGTATAATAAATAAGAAATAATCATGTTTTTTGTAATATTTTCACTAACAAAATGTTCAATTTTTAGGAACAAATAAAACAACAAGCGAACATAATCAACAAACACAGTATACTACTGACCACTGCATCCGACTGTACTAAGTATCTGATATTCGGCAATAAAGACGTCAACGCGAGGATATCGCTTCCAAAACCCCGCTCCACCTATTGTAATGTGATGCTGAGAGACAAAATGCTCCTCGTTAGCGAGTAAAATACTTGGTTACGCGTAGTTGGCCCTGTCAAAAATAATTATCGTCAACCGTCAAATGGCCGAACTCGGTGTTGATAATTTAACAATGATAAAATGCGCTCGATTGGCCGCCAATGAGTTTTATATTGCACCTGGCAAGGTTCGCAAAGATATCGCGTAGTCGCCATATATCAAAGACGAATTGGGTCTCTGTAAATACAGGTTCCGAAACGAAACTATTGTGTTCTCAGTCTTTAGTAATATCTCATTTTAATTACGAATTATTTTCGCTGGAACGGTTTTATCGCTTTAACCTTTAACGAGAGTCGAGCGGTGTGACAAAATGTTTCAATTCATTATGTCAAAAAGGAAATCACCAAATGTCGTTTTGGGAATTTAACAAGTTTCCATATGGCTGCACACATTCCCCATCAACATACCAAAGATTCATGGAAGAAATACAAGGAGATCTAAACCTTTAAAATCTGCATCATCTACTAGGATGATATCATCATTTCCAGTTCCAACTATTCCGAGGACCTCCAAAGATTGAATTTTATACTGTTGTAACGATTTTTTTCCGGCAACTGGTTGCAAAAGGTTGAGTCATATATTATTATCAAACATTCACAATTGTCTATTCACCAAATTCAACTACTGGTATGTTTATTTTTAGTGTAAATATATTTTTGAATGTCGATTCACTGTGTACTTAACTGAACAAAAGCGTCAAATAATACATATATATGAAACAAATTAGATTTTTTCAAAAGGAAATGTATTTTGTGTGTGTATGGTTCTTATATTATGACCAAAAAAAAGTATTATCTTTCCGATGTATTTGAACGGTGTTTATTTTGTACTTAAGTTAAATATAAATATTTAAATATGACTTTAAGTACCGGTTTTTAGATTTTGCTGTTTGTGTTCTTTTATTTGCGAGTGTACTAAATGAAAAAGGAAATGTTAGCAGATTAATATCTTGAAAACGTCTGAACTAAAATAATTCATTCCACGCATGCGAATACTCTTAAGATGACTGTCATAAACAAGTACATCAGGTGAACAAGATGCCTGGTCACATACCCGTGTACGACCAGAAATTCCGCGTAACGTAATTAATTACAAAGCGCACATTACAGCGACGGCGATACAGGAACAGTCTGATTCTCATTAGCGCATCCAGTTAACTTTACTGCGCGATAAAATCGCGCCGCAGTTTCAGAGAGACAGGATCCATTGTCCGACGCTAAAATGATTGCGGGCAATTGTTTCTTACTTTACCTTTCCGATGATTAAAGCTATCTAACGGAAATACGAGCGCCATTAAACGGCGCGAGTTGTCAAATATTGTGCGCCCCAATCGGCGATAAGACAGCGATGAGACCGAGTCGATTGACAATATAATGAATATTAGACTGTAAACCCGTTTAATGTGTTTGTTGTATCGACATTAGCATTGATTCCTTATAACCTTATTTCGCGGACAATACGGTGACAGATCTTTTCGCGCGCATGAAATAGTTTTTTCCCGATCAGCTGATAAGCAAATATGACGATATCGAGAATAAAGCGTATACGTTTACGTTTCAATTCACCGATCACTTTCTAGGATTTGTCACCAAGAATACTTTGGAAGAAAGTCTACCAAACCCCGCTGACACTAAACGATTGATTTATGAGCACCATCATTTTCGTTAAACAATAGTGTTATAGATTTTCGGATCGTTTCAATATATTTCGTCAATAAATTGTCTATGAATAAAAAGTTGAAAACTGTCCCATTTTGATACCAACTCAAAAAAAGTCGCATTCGTTTGATTACAAATTTTAGCTAAGGACGTCTGTTTTCGCATCCAGGGCCACAATCATTCCTGTAAACGCCCAAGCGCCTCAATGACAAAGCAAATACCGATAAGTATCTTTCATTCGAGTGAATTTTCCATACGATCACAAATATATTAACAATTTTCTTGCATTTAGTTTGTTTCCTGGCCTACAGTCTCACTACGATGTCATCGTTTTGAATGAAGTCTACACTAATTTCCAAGTTGATGTCAATAGCAAGCCGATCGATTATTAACATCCAATGTAATCGAAATGAAACGATAATCGTACACTTGTAATTATCAAAAATTATTTAAAAATAAAAATAGAAATTATGCGGTACCAAAACCATTTACGCAAGTTTTGTTTTAAATATTTCCTTTCAGAAAACTGTCTGTTATCAGATATCTGTATTTCGGTTATAGTGAATCCTTCTTGTAAAGATCGCTCCCTTCTTCCGGACATAAACTGTTCCGATACACGCACCAAGCGCCTTTATGACAGGAATCACGATTCCGTCCGCACCAGTAGGCGCCTTCGCAGCCACCATGTCGTCTACATAACGCACCTCATCAGTGAACCACAGCGCACAATGCTACAGAAAATGATTCACTAAACGTTGTCAGGGTTACCTGAGCGCGACCAATGAGAATCCATTAACAGTGAGCGGATTTTTAAATATTCATGACATCGGAGACGAGACAATATTGAGAGGTCGTAAGAGAGGACAAGAATTACAATAACAATGTGTTAGATCATGCATTTCGGCGCGAAGCTCGATCAATTATCAAATCCTGATAGTGGTGTTAAATAGCTAGCGTGGAGTTTGTAATAAATTTTTTCAGTGCGGTCTGAGATTTTTCTGCTACGAGGTCTGAGATTATCTTTATTACAATGATTGTATGCGTGCTGTACAATTGTGGTTTTTTCGTTTAAAATTTGAGTCCTCAAATTAAACGCCACGCTTGTAATAATAATGTATGTACTAAAAACATACTCCTATTGGCAATAAGAAAGAGAGAGAAAATCTTACTGGTAGATCTTGTTAATTCTTTAATTCTTTAATAAATATAAACAACCATACAATCTTCGATATGTTATATCATCATAATCATCTCCTCCATCATAAATAAATTTGTATAATGATATATTGATTTGCAAAATATTAATCGAATTATAAATCTTCAATTATATATCAATGTTCACCTTCTGTTGTTTTAAATGCACAACTATCGTCATACAGGTTAAGGTTCAATGACAAAATTCCATTGTTGCAAACACATATATTTTAATTCAACACATTAGTATAAAATATGAAAAGTAAGCATTCAATGTATGTATATACTTTTATTAACATATTGTTTTCAAAATTGGAATTAATAATTTGTGGCAGCAGTGGTCATCACAGCACTAATAGGCGGTAAAGATTTTGTTGAATAACATGTGGCATGAGTTTGTGCATGAATTTGAATCCTATGCAACCGTACATCAAATAATGATCTTCTTGTATGCCAAACGGTTCCGTGCATAGTTGAAGCATGAAAAAATATGTAGCCCATACACATAACGTACGTAAACTTATTCGTAAAAGAAGGCTTTCAATAGACCAATTATTCTAAAAAAATGGTTAAAATATATACTTATGGGGAATAAGTCAATGTGCCGTGGATGCATTCTTCGCCAAGTGTAAACCGACGACTTAAATCCCAATGATCATTAATATCAGACTATAAACCCAAGCCTTCACTGTATCAACATTAACGTTAAACGGTTATACCATCAATAAATATGCACTTTGTTATGTCCTGACTTCCCAGGTTGCTCATCCTTTACGCAGCCACGGTCATACATACACCTGTCGTCACCGGGCGTTTGTGTCCCTGTCATGCGATTATACGCTCAGCGGCACTTTATGTCAGTTACCTGTAACACGACGACTCTGTTACGGTCTCTCTGATTGGTAATGATGTGTTCCGATATACTGGAATGGGAGACACTTAAAGCTCTGTCTTTGGTATTCGACCCTTTGAGAGAAATGACGGGTATACGGTATTTTGGTATTTCCGTATATCGCTCAATACAATATGCGGTTGATAACTATAAATGAAGCGCGGAGATTTATTGTTAAAAAGCGATGAGCCGTTAATTGAACCATCTGGTCATTTTGAATGAATTCCAACTCAGCGATGTTAGCTTGAAGTGAACTTTGTTATGTGACACCTATACAGTTTCTATTGTTGCGCAGTCAGGCATTCCAGAGATACGTATTATTTAATTTTGCCAATGCTTTAACGACACAACGTGAATGTATTTTTAATGTATCAAAAAAAGTAAACCAATGCACTTGTTTCTTCAAATTATCATGGGTGATTCATTGACGAAATGGTATTTCAAACGAGCCATCAGTAGCAAGGTGTATTGTGATGAGCGTGTTAATCTGGCTGACGCTTGTATTTGTCACGAATAGGCCTGGGATAATATTTTCTTGGCATAATATATGAAAGATATAGTATGAATGAAGACTGAGATCTTTTTCTTCACAAACCAAAGTTTCATTCTTAACATTTATGTGAAATCGAATCAATGTTTTTTTGACACGCAATCAAATTAGTACATCAGAGGCTTCAAGCAAATCTAAAAAAAGGCCGCATAGTCGATCGCTATGCAGTTTACAGTTTGTAAGATATTTGGTAAAATAAATGAGCCTCGCTCATGTACGTGGGATACATTTCTTGCTCAGGAAAATTCCAGTGGTCATGGCGGGATTCGAACCAGGGACTTCTCGATCTCTACGCAAGCGTCCTACCTTAAGACCACTGCTCCCATATTAGCCTGTGCAGTTCGCACAGGCTTATCAGAGCCTACACTTCCCGCCAAAACTGGATTTTTGGTAAAATAAGACTTTCTTTAAACGGAAAATATCATAAAGGCAGAAATTGTCGTCCCTGATTAGCCTGTGTGGACTGCACAAGCTTATCTGGAACAACACTTTACGCACATGCATAAAACTCCCTTTTTACAGAGCGGGGCTCATATGTGTTGCTAGTGTATTCAATCACTGTCCGTAATAGTATACCGACGCTGGTAAAAGGCACCAACAATAAAACAAAATAGTGTAGACGTCACAACAAAACATTTGTTTGGCTTTTGTTGTTTTCAAAGCAAATGTGCCATTACATGCTTGCACAATGCAACAATATAAGCAAATAATATATCAAAGTAAAATAATGCTACCAGTAAAATTAATCAATTACCATCGCCTAAAAATGTCTCATGGTAAACAAAATGGACGAAGGACGGAGGACCAATTGTTTGCAAAGTGCCGCTTGATGCGGGCTGCTGACGAAAATGGGTCCTTCATGAAAGATGAGTAATTATTGATTGAATCATCGGCCCCGAAGGTATTCAGAAACAAAAGCCCCAAACTCAATACCGCAGAAGGAGCGGAGCTAATTGGTGGGCAAAGGCAAATGGACAGCGTAAAATTTACACCCAGGTTTGGCCGTTGAGTGGAGCTTGCTTGACAATTACAACGAACATCCTCGTCGCTTACGGACATAATGCGACTATGTAATTAGAGGTGAAATGTAAATTTGAAGCAATTCATGGTTTTCATCAACTTTTCAAGAGCGGTGTCAAATTGGTCCCAAATACGCTTCAGACATGTGGAAGAGGTATTTTAAAACAGGTTGTAAAAGGTTCAAAAAGAGGCCACCATGTTACTGGCAGTGCCGAGGTTTTGGTGAGTGCCTTGATTTGACATGTTTGATTCGGATACATTCACTTGGGTTATTATCTCACATTGAAATTCTCAATTAGGGCAAAATGTCATTTGCGTATTTATTTACATTGTTCTGTGACAAATTGTGCGTGGCTATTATATGTCTTGCCGTTTTACAAAAAAAAATAATGCTGTATGCTTCTGTAATGAAAGAGACTATTCTAAATCGTTTAAACATTTTGCCTCGACAGTTTTAACATGCGCGGATATAATTATGATAAGAAATGGCTTATGTGCAATAACAACACCAATATATACTGTTAAAATTGCATCGTTCGTTTTAATAAAACATATTATGCCAGATAACTTGTTTGAACGAATAGGTCTGTGGAAGGTATATTTATCGTCATACAAAGGCTGAAAAAGATCGTATCGTGTCATTTTCAATGCTGATATTTTTGTGTTGTCCTGTCCAAACGTAATAAAAATGAAAAAATTGGCTAATGTCGCATAAGGTTTTTTTTAACGATGTTGAAGCTGACTAACTATTTAAAAATACAGAAATACACAAAGATGACATACTATTGCAAGCGGTGGATGACCAGCTCGACGGCTTAAGCAATGATTATTGAAACTACCTACACTGACACGGTCACCAACGTCAGTTAACCATAGGATATCGTTGGTGTTAATTGATTTGATGTAAAATCGAATGTCCCGAATGAAGATGGCGTTCGTGTGGCCGTCACGCGCGTGACTTCAGTCGAGAGTAAAAATCGCGGTGACATCTCGTCGCATCTCGGCGCACACGAATAATTCACAGAACAATTATTTCCTGATATTACGTTCACTCATGCGATACAATGCAACTAAACGCGCGGAAGCTATGTCTCCGACGCGTTTTAAAGTCGCCGAACACGAATAGCATTTTGACAGAAATCGTATTTGAACGTCGACTAAATTATTACCAAAGAATGGCACGACATTGTTAAAAATTTCACAAAACGCTATATCTTTTGTGTTCACGTGAGATTTTGGGAGATTACGGAATCGCGTCAAATTGAGACAGTGGGTCACGTGGCAAATGACTTAATTAGCATGTTTAATTAAATAAAAAATATATTGTTATTAAACGGTCTAATTTAAATTATATCAAGCACGTCAATGATATTAATTTCGGATAAAGTTCTTGAAAGTAGCTCAACATTTTATTTAATAAAGGCTTTTTGCGGATTTCACTTAAGTTAATAGCATTAGTACATAAGTAGCAATGTGTCATTATTGTAAACGTACAGCCCAGGAGAGGAAGATGATATATTAAGTTATTCAGAATAAGTAAGCAAGAGCAATATTTCCAAATTTAAGAAGCATTTCGCTAATCAAGTATCCATCAGCCGTCCCAGAAAATAGCACGTTAATTGTCCAACCTTGTCCTATTCTGTTAGTATTGCATATACCATTTCAAAGCATCGTTTCAGATGCATGGGTCATGATCACGATACGTTCTTAATTATTGCCCCTGAGTGCGCGACCGGCGTTCAAACTTTCGCTCTCCGTGCTCTTTCAGGCGCCTCTAGTGGCATCACATTTCTAGTCCGTTTATATGAGTCTTTGATCGTCGAACGCATTTTTGCTATTTGAAATTTTTATCAGATGTAACAGCCTCGCAGTAAACAATGAAACTAGTATTACTGTGTGAAATTGTATCTTTCTGTTTCAAAAATAAAATAGCGATTTGAAATTTTGAAATATTCTTCCGACTAACAAATCGACAAATCGACAAAGAAACAAGCGACACAATAGTATTCTCTTTTTAAAAATATCATTCGGTTGTATGCATTTAAATATTAGCGAAATCAAATTTAAGTACATGTATACGGTTTTTACGGAACAGTCAATGTTAAATAATATTAATCACGTAGTATAATAAATAAGAAATATTTCGATATAATTTTTAATTATTTCAGCTAAAATATGTTTCATTTTAAGGACAAATAAAACAACAAGCGAATATGAACAACAAACACATTTTATTCTACGGACCGTTGCATCCGATTGTACTAAGTATCCGAAATTAGGCAATAAAGACGTCAATGGTAGAATATCGCTTACAAAAACCCGTACCACTTATTGTAATTACAGTGCTGAGAGACAAAATGCCCCTCGTCAGCGAGTAAAATACTCGGTTACACGTAGTTGGCCCTGTCGAAAATAATTATCGTCAACCGTCAAATGGCCGAACTCGGTGTTGATAATTTAACAATGATAAAATGCGCTCAATGGCCGCCAATGAGTTTCAAATCGCACCTGGCAAAGTTCGCAAAGATATCGCGTATTCGCCATATATCAAAGACGAATTGGGTCTCTGTAAATACATGTTCCGAAACGAAAATATTGTGTTCTCAGACTTCAGTAATATCTTTTTTTAATTACGAATTATTTTCGCTGGAACGGTTTTACCGTTTGAACCTTTAACTAGCTAGAGCCGAGTGGTGTGACAAAGTGTTTCAATGCATTATGTCAAAAAGGAAAACCAAATGTGGCAAGGTTCGCAAAGATATCGCGTATTCGCCATATATCAAAGACGAATTGGCTCTCTGTAAATACAGGTTCCGAAACGAAAATATTGTGTTCTCAGACTTCAGTTATATTATTATTTTAATTACTAATTATTTTCGCTGGATTGGTTTTATCCCAGAATCATTTGACTAGAGCCGAGTGGTATGAACAAATATTTCAATGCATTATGTCAAAAAGGAAATCACCCAATGTAGTTTTAGGAATTTAACAAGTTACCATTTGGCTGCACAAATTCCCCAGCAACATACCACAGATTCATGGAAGAATTACTAGGAGATCTAAACCTTAAAAATCTGCATCATCTACTAGGATGATATCATCATTTTCAGTTCCAATTATTCCGAGGACCTCAAACAATTGAATTTTATATTGTTGTTACGGATTTTCCGGCAACTGGTTGCAAAACGTTGAGTCCTTTATTATTATCCAACATACACAATTGTCTTTTCACCAAATTCAACTACTGGTATGTTATTATTAGTGTTGATATATTTTTGAATGTCGATTTACTGTGTACTTAACTGAACAATAGCGTTAAATAATAAATGTATATTTAACAAATACGATTTTGCAAAAGGACATCTATTTTGTGTGTGTGTATGGTTCTTATATTATGACAGAAAACAAGGTATTATGTTTCCGATGTATTTGAACGGTGTTTATGTCGTATTTAAGTTAAATATAAATATTTAAATATGACTTTAAGAACCGGTATTTAGATTTTGCCGTTTGTGTTATTTTATTTGAGGGTGTACTAAATGTAAAAGAAATTTTAACAGTCTAATATCTTTAAAACCGTCCACAGCTGAACTAATTCAATCCACCCATGCGAATACTCGTAAGATGACTGTCATAAACAAGGTACATTAGGTGCAAAAGGTATCTGGTCGCATACCTTTGAACGACCAGAAGTTCAGAGTAACGTAATTAATTACCAAGCGCACATTACAGCGACGGCGATACAGGGAAAGTCTGATTGTCCTTAGCGCATCCAGTAAATTTTACTGCCGCGATAATATCGCTCCGCAGTTTCAGATAGACGGGATCCATTGTGCGACGCTTTATTGATTGCGGCAATCGTTTCTTACTTTACCTTTCCGATGATATAAGCTTTCTAGCGGAAATACGAGCGCCATTAAACGGCGAGAGTTGTCACATATTGCGCGCTGCAATGGGCGATAAGACAGCGATTAGACCGAGTCGATTGACAATATAATGGATATAAGACTGTAAAACCGGTTACCATGTATGTTTTATCGACATTAGCATTGATTCCTTATAACTTATCATAAGGCGATGTTCCGCGGACAAACGACGGAAAATACGACGACAGATCATTACGGGCGCATAACATTGTTTTTTACAGATCAGTTGATGGGAAAATGTGACGATATCGAGCCTGAAAAGCATACTTTTACGGTTCTATTAACCGATTACTTTATAGGATTTGTGACCAAGAATACTAAGAAGCAAGTCTATCAAAAAGACAGTAAGACAGTTAACGATTGCGTTTTCAACAAAATCATGTTTTATAAAGAATAATGTTCTAAATTTCCGAAACGTTTCTATCTATTTCATAAATAAATTGTCTATGAATAAAAAGTTGTAAACTGTCCCATTTTAACACCAAGTAAAAAATGTCGCATTTGTTCCATTACAAATGTTAGCTTAGGACGTCTCTTTTCGCGCCCAGCGCCGCAATCATTGCTGTTAACGCTCAAGCGCCTTAATGACAAAACAATTGCAGAAAAGCATCTTACATTAACGTGAATTTTCCATACAATGTAAATAAATTCACAATGCCCATGCATTTAGTTTGTTTTCTCGCCTACAGTCACTCTACGATGTCAGCATTTTTAACAAAGTCTACACTTATTTCCAAGTTAATGTCAATAGCAAACTGACCTATTATTAATTCCCAATGAAATCAAAGTGAAACGATACTCGAAAACTTGTATTATCAAAAATTCAAAAAATACAAAATAAAAAGAAATTATGTGGAACCAAAACCATTAACATAATGTTTCTTTTAAATATTCCATATAAGATAATTGTCATCAATATTGCGGTCATAGTCAATCCTTCTTGTAAAGATCGCTTGCTTCTTCCGGACACAAACTGCTCCAATAAACGCATCAAGCGCCTCAACGACAGGAATCACGCTTTCGTCCGTACCAGTAGGCGTCTTGGCAGCAACCATATCGTCGACACGCGACCGGAAGTTGATCGCATCACGCACCGCCTCAGTGAGCCACAGCGCACAATGTTACAGGAAATAATTCACTAAACGTTGTCATGGTTCCTTGAGCGCGACCAATTGGAATCAATTAACGGAGAGCTGTTTATTAAATATTACTGACATCGGAGACGAGACAATATTGGGAGGTCGTAAGAAAAGACAAGAATTACAATAACAATGTGTTAGCTCAACCATTTCGATTTAAAGCTCGATTTATTATTGTATCCTGATAGTGATGCTAATAAGCTAGCGAGGAGTTTTTAATAAATTATTTCAGTGCGGTCTGAGATTTTCTGCCACGAGGTCTGAGAGTATCTTTATTACAATGACTGTATGCGTGCTGTAAAATTGTGGTTTTTCGTTGAAAATGTAATCCTTCAAATTAAACGCCACTTTTGTAATAATATGTACTACATACATAGTCCTATTTTCAATAAGGAAGAGAGATTTATCTAACTTGTGCCATAAGATATTTTACTTCTTTAATCAATGTGAACAACCACAAAATCTTCGATATTTTAATATTCTCCTCCACCTCATCCTCCTCCAAGCGGCAAAGATTGTGTTGAATAATGAGTTCGAGTCCTATGCAACCGTATATCGAAAAATAATCTATTTTTATGTTGTACGGCTCCATGTATAATTTCAACATGATAAAATATATAATCCATACAGTGCGAAAACATATGCGCTAAGAAGGCTTTCAATAGACTAATTATTCTACCAAAATGATTTTAATACATACACGCTTATCAATATTCACGGTAAACGGTTAAACAGTCTTTGGCCAAGTACATATATTCAAAAGAAATATGGTCAAGACAGGGAATAATACAATATAACATATTTAAGCTTAACCCGTCAATAAAGCTGCACTTTGTTACGTCCCGACTTCCCAGGTTGCTCATCTTTTACGCAGCCACGGTCATTCATACACCTGTCGTCACCGGGCGTGTGTGTCCCTGTCATGCGATTATACGCTCAACGGTGTTTTATGTCACTTACCTGTAACAAGACGATTCTGTGACGGTCGGATCATGGGTAATGATGTGTTCCGATAGACCGGAATGGGAGACACTTAAAGTTCCGTCTTTGATATTCGACCCTTTAAGAGAAATGACGGGTATAAGGTATTTTAGTATTTCCGTATATCGCGTAATACAAAATGCGGCGGATAACTAAATATGTGGCGTGGAAATTTAGAGAAAAGAAGCGATAAGCCGTAAATTGAACCATCTGGTCCCCTTAACAGAATTTCAACTCAACTATGTTAGCCAGAAATAAACTGTGATTTGTGACATTTTTACACAAATATACTGTTTTATACAGTTGCTCAGCCAGGCATTCCGGAGATACGTATTATTTATTTATTCTGCCAATGATTTAACGACACAAAGGTAATGTATTTTAATGTATCAACCAACGCACTTGTTACCCAATGTATCTTTAAATTATCATTGGTGATTCATGAACGAAATGCTATTTAACACGAGCCATCAGTTGCAAGGCGCGTATAAAGAGCGTGTGTATCAGGTTGAAGCATGCATTTGTCACGAATAGGCTTGGACTATTATGCTCTTTGACATAATATATGAAAGTAAGAGTATGAATGAAAACTGAGATCTTATTCTTCACACACCAACGTTTCATTCTTAACATTTAAGTAAAGTCGTATCGACGTTTTTAAAATGCAATAAAATTATTACATAAGAGGCTTCAGGCAAATCTACACTAGGACGCATAGTCCATAGCCATGCAGTGTACAGTTTGCAAGATATATTGTGTTAGATAAAATCAAAGTGAAACATGTAACACGTCATCGATTAATCACGTAAATGTTCGCAAAATATGGGCGCAAAGAACCGCGCCATTATACGGTTGCTCACTATTGCCCATACTCGGGATTTCGAGTGTCTTTTAGCATTGTGCGAGTAACAGCCTCTCAAGTGTTGCCATCGTCGTGGTGAACCCCAAGTGGGTTCGACATTTGCGACATTTCAACATAGGCCTTTTACGGATCCCCGAGCCACTCCACAAATGCACAACGTGGTTCCATTTAAACGGCTAGACAAAAGGGAGAAATGAGATTCTTTTCGTATGCTCACTCAATATTTACTAAACACTCCAGTGAAACCGCCATTAATGCGTTTTAATTGTCATAACATTATGCTTTATAAGGAGAGCCTGTTTACCGAATATAGCACATCCCGATGTCGTACCGACTTGTGAAGCGATAATTACTGCTTTTATTAACTCACTAAGTTCTCAACCACCTGTGACTATTGTATATCCAACTCCCTACCGGGGTTTCTGTTTGCCAATCCAATGGCCCAAACGGGACACCAATTGTTGATGAACCCAATGGTTATGAAATATTTTTAAAAGGTTTACAATTTGACCTTTTTTAAAAAAAAATTACTTAAGTGTTATGTATAATACTATCACCAATATATCAATCTTAATTGTTGTTAATGAAATTACAGAAAATTTATATTAAATCGGAAACATATATATATATATGGAATAAACGAAATATTAAAGGGACTTGTTCACAGATTTTGGCATGTTTTGCAGTTTGTAATAAAATGCTTAAAAATTGATAAATGTAAACATCGGGACTAAATAGTTCAAGTATAAGAAAAAAAGAAGACAAAAAAAGGAATCCAAACCTGAGCTTGAACCACTGACTTTTGGAGCAATCCTCGTTTTGTCACAAAATATAACGATAACAACAGAACTCTCCAAATTATTCAATCGTTTCGCGTTTGAAACGCTTTATAAATTTCAGGTTTTTAAATCGTCAAAAGATGCATATAATGGATATGTTAGAGCATGTTTCATGTTCAGTATTACTGTTTCCTCGACAATATAAATAAAACGAAAATTTGAAAATCTGAAACAATTTGTTTTCAATTTTGTCAATTTACCAAAACGTGAACAGGTCCCTTTAAGACAAAACATATTATACACAACATAATTATATGGATAAAGAGGACCGTCCGATTTGTACGAAAGTTATATGAAAACAAATTCATTCATTGATTTAAAACAATAATTATATAAATGTCAAGAATAACTTATTTTCAAGAACGCACATTAGGAGAGATACGTGTTATAAAAATATCAAAATACTTCACAGTGCATTTTTAACACATGTAGATACAAAATCCGTATTAACTTCTATGTAACGTTATTTTCGTCTATATAAATGGGGTTATGACATCAGGAAGAAAGGTTAGTAAGTGGGCAAAAAACTGGACTTGATATAAACATACATTTACATACAAATATGACAACCCGTTTTTAAGAAACATGGTCACACGGGAATTTAAAGAAATTAACAAATGTTATTTGCGTTAGTAAAGGCCAATTATAATAGACGTACCAAAAATATGTGTTGCTAGTTTATTCAATTAATGGCCGAAATGATATACATACGCCCGTAAAAGGCATCAACAATAAAAAATAGTGTACACATCAAACTTTTGTTAAGCTTGTTGTTTCAAAGCAAATGTGCCAGCACATGCTTGCAAATGCAACAGTATAATTAAAATGATGCATCAAAGTTAAATAAACGTAGCCAGTAAATTAATCAATTAGCATCGTCTAAAAAAGCCACATGAAAAACAAAATGGCCGATGGACTGGTTGTTCGCAAAGTGTCGCTTGATGCGGTCTGCTGACGACAATTGGTCTTAATGAAAAGACAGTAATTTGTTCCTCGGCCCCGAAGGTATTCAGAAACAAAAGGGCCAAACTCAATACCGCAGAGGGAGCTGATCAAATTGGTGGGCAAACGCTAATGGACAGCGTGAAATTTACACCCAGGTTCTCGCGTTGAGTGGGCCTTGCTCTTTTGACAATTGAAACGAACATCCTCGTCGCTTACGGACATAATGCGACTGTGTAATTAGAGGTGAAATGTAAATTTGAAGTAGTTCATGATTTTCATCATTTTTTTCAAGAGCGGTGTCAAATTGGTCCTAAATGAGCCTCAGACACGTGGAAGAGGTATTGTAAAACAAGTTGTGAAAGGTTCAAAAAGACTCGACCATGTTACTGGCAGTACCGATGTTTTGGTGAGCGCCTTACGTTGACATGTGTGATTTGGATAAATTCATTTGGGCCATTATCTCACGTCGAAATTCTCAATTAGGGCAAAATGTCTGTTTCAAAATTGTTGTTACTCTTTGCTAGTCATTTGCGTATTCATTTAGATTAATCTTTGACCAATTGTGCGTGGTTATCATACATTTTGACGTTTGACAAAGAAAGAATGCTGTGTCCTTCTGTATTAGATGAGTCTATTCTTTATCTTTTCAAAAGTTTTGCCTCAACCGTTTTAACCGGCGCGGATATTATTATGATTACAAATAGCGCAATTGTAGTAACTATACCAACTTATACACTTTAAATAGCATTGTTGATTTTGCTAAAACGTATTAAGTCAGATATCTTGTTTGAACGAATATGTCTGTGGAAGGTCTTCTTATCGTGATACGAAAGCTGGAACAGTTTCAATTTTTCAATGTTTATATTTTTGTATTGTCCTGTCATGTTTAAAAATTGAGACCATTCACGGACATGAATCACATATTTTCTCGATCGAAATCCACATACGGTTGAACCAGACAATATAGTGATTCTGACATTACATATATAATATTAATATACCTCCAAAGTCAAATGTCCCGGATGTAGATGCCGTTCGTGTGGCCGTCACGTGCGTGACTTCAGTCGAGAGTTTAAATCGCAGTGACATCTCGTCGCATCTCGGCGCGCATGTATTATTAACAGAATTATTATTTCCTGATATGAGGTTCACTCATGAGAAACAATCCGGGATCAACTAAATGCGCGGAAGCCTTGTCTATGAAGCGTTTCAAGTCATCGAAAACGGATCGCATTTCGACAGAAACCGTATGTGAACGTCGACCAAATATTGCAAAAGATTGGCTCGAGGTCGTTGAAATGTTTAATTAAAAAAGGCTATATCTCTTGCGTTTACGTCAGATTTGAAGAGATTATGGAATCACGTCAAATTTAGACATTGGGTCACGTGTCAAATGACTTAACTAGAATGTAACCATCGTCAATGGTATCAATTTTGAATAAAGTCACTGAAAGCAGTTCCAAATTTTATTAAATAAAGGCTGTTTTCTTATTTCGTTTTCAAATAAATAGCATTTATACATTTGTTTGCATGTGTCATAGCTTAAAACGTTCACCCTAGACAAGCAAGATGGCATATTAAATTATTGAGAACAAGTTAACAAAAGCAATATTCCCTGATTTAAGAAGCATATCACTCAGCAAGTTCCTATCAACCGTCACAGAAAATAGCACCTCTGCTGTCCAACCTAGTCTAATTCTGTTAGTATTGCATATACCATTTAATAGCATCGTTCCAGATGTATGGGTCATGATCGCGTTCTAAATTATTGGCCCTAAGTGCGCGACCAGTGTTCAAACCTTTCGCTCTCCGTGTTCTTTCAGGCGCCTTTAGTGGCATCAAATTTCTTGTCCGTTTATATGAATCTTTGATCGTCGAACGCATTTTGTTTTTTACATATTTATCAGATGTCACACCCGCGAAGCAGCCATGAATGCATTTGCACGTGGGACCGGAGAAAAAGTCGGCTCATCGGGTGAATCAATGGCATCGCAGCGGAGTTTTAATCATCCTGTCTAATTAAGTGGACATAATTTGATAAATAATCGATACCTGCTTGGTCTGTACCAAAGGTTGCTCTAATTGGGGATCGGTTCTAGAAATTGCAGCTACCATTTCAAACTCGTCCCAACGTTCGATATTCTATTAAGTTTATTTACGTTAGTAGGTAGGAATGCTGCGACACAATCCTTGCCCACATACAATGCAGTCACAGGCGCCTCAATAACGTCGAAAAACACACAAACACATGCAAGCGCGCAAGCACACACGCACACACACATGCATGAACCATCTAGTAAACAGTTGACAGATTAAAGACCAAGCGATTTGCGTTTGGTGTAGTTACCTGATCAAGTATCATATACGATGTGTGTCTTTTCTTCAAAAGAGAATGTTTAAAATGTTGAGATGTTGATCGACTAACACAGATGAATAGTAATTTCTTCTTAATGAATAACTGAGTTGAACCCTTGCCCAATAAGGATATTTTTTTCGTTTTATGAATTCGTAAAAATGATCGTTTCTTACAGTGTATGCACTCTCAATGTACGATACATAGACATCGGACAGGATATGATATCAAACAACTATTATTGTGTTAAATTGTATCTTTCTGTTTCCGGCAAAATCAAAAAGCGAATCGAAATATGAAACTATTTTTCGGACTAGCAAATCGGACAAACAAAACATAGAAAAACGGTATTATTATTTGGCATCATTCAGTTGTATAAAGAAAAATATCAGAGAAATCAAAATTAAAAGTTTACTGTATTTACGGAACAGTCAATGTTAAATATTATTAAATCCTTAGTATAATAAACACAAAATATTCCGATATAGTTTTTTTTATTATTTCAGCTAACAAAATGTTTCATTTTTTATAACAAATAAAACAACAATCGAATATTAACAACAAACACAGTATACTACGGACCATTGCATCCGAATGTACTTAGTATCCGATATTCGGCAATACAGACGTCAACAGGAGGATATCGCTTACAAAACTCCGCACCATCTATTGTAATGTGATGCTGAGAAACAAAATGCCTCTTGTAGCGAGTAAAAAGCTCGGTAACGCGTAGTTGGCCCTATCAAAAATCATTATCGTCAACCATCAAATGACAGAACTCGGTGTTGATAATTTAACAAGGATAAAATGCGCTCGATTGGCCGCCTATGAGTTTTAAATTGAACCTGGCAAGGTTCGCAAAGATATCGCGTATTCGCCATATATCAAAGACAAATTGGGTCTCTGTAAATACAGGTTCCGAAACGAAAATATTGTGTTCTCAGACTTTAGCAATATCTTATTTTAATTACGAATTTTTTTCGCTGGAACGGATTTATCGCTTTAACCTTTAACTAGAGCTAAGCGATGTGACAAAAAATTTCAATAGATTATGTCAAAAAGAAAATCACCCAATGTCGGCTACATTGTGTAACGGTTTTTCTGGCCATTGATTAAAGAAAGTTGAGTCAATAATTATTCAAATATATATACAAACACGATTGTCTCTTACCAATGTCAACTATGTTATTATTAGTGTTGAGATATTGTTGTTTTCGATGTACTGTGTACATGAACTTAACTGAACAATAGCGTAATAAAATAAATGTATATGAAACAAATAAGATTTGTTTGTTTTTTTTTAAATATGAAATGTATTTTGTTTGTGTATGGTTCTTATATTATACGATTGAAAATAATGTATTATTGTTTCGATGTATTTTAAAAGTGCTTATGTGGTGCTTAAGTTAAATATAAATATGTCAATACCATTTTAAGCAATTTGCGTTATTTAATTTGAGAGTATACTAAATGAAAAGAAATTTAAGCAGAGTAATACCTTTTTAACGTCTTAACTGAAATAAGTCAATCCACGCATGCGAACACTTTTAAGACGATCGTCTTAAACAAGGTACATCAGGTGCAAAAGCTATCTGGTCACATACCCTTGTACGACCAGAAATTCCGCGTAACGTAATTAATTACCAAGCGCACATTACAGCGACGGCGATAAAGTAAAAATATCATTGTCATTAGCGCATCCAGTAAATTTTACTGCCGCGATAAAATCGCGCCGCAGTTTCATAGAGACGGGATCCATTGTGCGACGCTAAATTGAATGCGGGCAATCGTTTCTTACTTTACCTTTCCGATGATAAGCTATCTAACGGATACAAGCGCCATTAAACGTCTAGAGTTGTCACATATTGTGCGCCCCAATCGGCGATAAGACAGCGATGAGACCGACTCGATTGACAATATAATGAATATAAGACTGTAAAACCGGTTACAATGTTTGTTTTATCGACATTAGTATTGATTCCTTATAACCTATCATTAGGCGATGTTCCGCGGACAATCGTCGGAAAATACGGCGACAAATCATAACGGGCGCAAAAAGTGTTGTTTTTTTCCGATCAGCTGATTAGAAAATGTGACGATATCGAGGATTAAGCGTATACTGGTACAGTTCAATTGACCGATTACTTTATAGGATTTGTCATCAAGAATTCTTGAAAAGAAAGTTATCAAACACCGCTTACACCAAACGAAAACGTTTTCAACACAATCATTTTCGTAAAAGAATAGTGTTCTAGATCTCTTATTCGTTTCTATCTATTTCGTAAATAAATTTTCCATTAATAAATGTTGAAAAATGTCCCATTTTAGCACCAACTCAAAAATGTCGTTTGTGTTCCATTACAAATGTTAGCTAAGGACGTCCCTTTTCGCACCCAGCGCAACAATCATTGCTGTAAACGCTCATGCGCCTAAATGGCAAGACAATTTGCAGGAGGGAATCTTATATTAGAGTGAATTGTCCATACAATTAAAATAAATTCACAATTTTTAGCTTTTAGTTTGTTTTTTCGCCTACAGCCTCTCTACGATTTCAGCCTTTGGATTAAAGTCTACACTAATCTCCAAGTTAACATCAATAGCAAGCTTACCTTTTGTTAATACCCAATGAAATTAAATATAAAGAAGTGAAACTCCAGAAACTGCAGCTGTATTGCAATTCTATCATACACACCTTTGTGGCCCTTTATTTGCGGCAAGGAACCAATCGCCAAAACGGTACAGTACGGCACAAAACGAAACAACATATACACATAGTAGAATAAAGCTGGGGTCACCGCCTTGGAACGGTCAATGCTAAGCATTGGGGGTTTAAACCGGTTATAGAGCGCTCAATCTCACACTTTGCCCGGCAATATCCATGATACATATAAGTGTAAATAAAATTTAACCTCATAGCATTGCAACTCAAATTAAACAGTAATAAAAGGGAATTAAAACGCATTCAATTTAATTACTATTTAATTACTCAATGGTAGGAAGGAGACCAGAGCAACAGAGTTACAACTTTTTGAGGCACGATGAAATGAAATTACTAACACGCATCAACTACATCCCTTCTTTTTACAAAAAGATTTAAGAATATAGCATCATATAGTTAATATTTGAGATCATCATCGCGCACCTACAGGAAGAAGCAGCAATATTGGGTGTAAAAGATCCAAATTACCTACTTGATTGTTTATGTGACTAATATANAAAATAAGAACACTTCTCTCTTGCAAATGTAAAGTAAAAACGATACTCAAAAACTTGTATTTATCAACAATTAAAAAAAAAATATAGAAATTAATCGGAACCAAAATCATTCAGATATTTTTTCTTCACAAGGTTTCATATAAGAAAACTGTATGTCATCAGATATATTTATTGCGGTTGTAGTTTATCCTTCTGGTAAAAATCGCTCCGTTCTTCCGGACGCAAACTGCTCCGATAAATGCACCAATGACAGATATCACGCTTCCGTCCGTACCAATAGGCGCCTTGGCATCCACCATAAAGTCGACACGCGACCGGAAGTTCGCTTAAATTTGTTTTAATGAAGTACACTATCAAATTTAATAACGCAAACTGCAAACTCTAAATATAGGTTCTTAAACTCATATTAAAATATTTATATTTATCTTAAGTACCACATAAACACCGTTTAAAGAAATTGGTACAATAATACCCTGTTTTCACTCTCATAATATAAGAACCATACATACACAAAAAATACATTTCCTATTGAACAAAATATCTTATTTGATTCATATACTTTTATTATTTAATGCTTTTGTTCAGTTCATTACACAATACATCGATACACAAACATATCTCAACACTAATAATACCATAGTTGAATTTGGTGAATAGACAATTGTGTATGTTTAATAACGTTAATGAACTCAACATTCTGTAACCAGTTGCCGGAAAATCCGAAACAAAATGTAACCGACATTGGGTGATTTCCTTTTTGACATAATGTACTGAAGCATTTTGTCACACCGCTCGCCTCTAGTTAAAGGTTAAAGCGATACAACCGTTCCAGCGAAAATAATTCGTAATTAAAATAAGATATTACTGAAGTCTGAGAACACAATATTTTCGTTTCGGAACCTGTATTTACAGAGACCAAATTCGTCGTTGATATATGGCGAATACGCGATATCTTTGCGAACCTTGCCAGGTGCGATTTAAAACTCACTGCACGCCAATCGAGCGCATTTTATCATTGTTATATTATCAACACCGAGCTCGGCCAATTGACGGTTGAAGATAATTATTTTCGACAGGGCCAACTACGCGTAACCGAGTATTTTACTTGCGAACGAGAGGCATTTTGTCTCTAAGCATCACATTACAATAGGGGAGCGGTGTTTTGTAAGCGGTATCTTCTTGTTGACGTCTTTATTGCCGAATATCGGATACCTAATATGCAATGGTCCGTAGTGTTTTGGATTTGTCGTTCATATTCGCTTGTTGTTTTATTTGTTCTAAAACATGAAATATTTTATTAGCGGAAATTATTAAACAAATTATATCGGAATATTTCTTATTATCATGCTAAGGAATTAATATTATATCATATTGACTGTTCCGTAAATGCAGTATATTTTTAAATTTGAAATCGCTGATAGTTTAATTTATCCAACTGAATGATGCCGATAGTTTATAAATATAATACATGTTGTTTTACCGTTTTGCTGGTTTTTGCCGATTGGCTAGTCCGAAAAATATTTCAAATCGCTCTTTGATTTTACCGGAAACAGAAAGATACAATTTCACGCAATAATACTTTTTTGATATTTTATCCTGTCCGCTGGAAAACGAAAAAAGTTTCCATATTTGGCAAGTGGTCAACTCAGTTATTTACTTAGAATCATCTTCTATGCATCTTTGTCAGTCAATCTGCATCTCAACATTCTAAACATTCTCATTTGAAGATAGGACTCGTATCATATATGACACTTGACCAGGTAACTAGACCAAACGCAAATCGCTTGGTATTTTATTAAACGTGTGGGTCAAAAGAGTACTTCGGGGACGAGGCCGTTTCCAAGGCTAAATAAAATAATGATAAAATTCTATGTGGTCATGCCTTTCCTTTTTAATATGTGCATGCTAATTGTTGGATGATTTACTTGGTCTATTTTGTCGAAACATGTTAAGGGATAAGTATTTATACTGTATAGTGTTTTCTTGTTTGTCTTTACAAATATTACATCTACAGAGGTCCAAAAACCAAAACACATAATAAATGTAAGGTGTAATTTTGCTCAATATAATATACTGTCCTGTTGCTAATCTATACTGTTTTGCAATTTATTTATTTCGGTCTTTACTTTACTATACAGCTTTACTTAATTTTGTTTGGTTACTAAAATGCTGACTAGAATAGTCAAAATCTGTATTATAGAAATAATACTTAAATTATTAGCAGTTACGTTTATACACCGTTTCACACATCATTTTAACATTTAAACAAATTTCGTTTTCGTGTATGTTAAGATGTTAATAAAATGCCAATTATCACTATCTAGATTAAACAATTGTCCTTACCACCTTCCTGTTGCACATTCTTTTGAGTAAGATGATTTAAAGCTTATATTTATATTTGGAAGCGGTAATATGGTCCATTTTTAGATAGCACATGCAAAAAAAACAGATTCATTTGTTGTTGTTGCTTTGAAAGATCCATAATGTACTATTTAGTTTATATACTTTCAGATCATTCTCTTCCAGGCATGTTGCCAGTCAACCATAGTACTGAGTACACACAGTACAATTGTATATACATCTACTTATTAACATTTGTTTTTCTTTTTGATTTCTATGTTTTTGTTGTTTTTTATGTCGAGATACCTTCCCAATGGTATCACTGTGCTTAATTGTTATTATAATTTAAAGGCATGTGATATGGAATTTTGCATCGTTAAAATAACTTTAACCAAATGACTAACAATCTGAACATAGTTTTTTAAACGATAGAGAATTAAATGGGAAATTGAAGATGCACAGTTGTTGTTTTTTTTTTCTTAAAAGAGTTAAATGCTAATATATAGTGTCTGTAGGATACACATTTTACCCCTGATATGTACAAAACCATTTATTCGGAATGGGGATCTTAATGCTTCTTGATCTGTGGTTCTGCTAATTCTAGGCAAACAGTTATTTTAATTTCCAATAGAACAGATTATAAAATATATAACTCTGCTGCTGAATCCAACGGCAATTATTTGCTGTTGATATTTCTGTTAGTGAATACCGCTTTACGCTAATTGTTATGGGCCAACTATTGACTCCCACTCCTTTTTTACTGATATTTTTTTTAATTATTGAAAGACTTGACAACGATTCTTTTATTTTATGTGGTGATTTTAACCTTGTTATTGATCCTGTGGTAGATCATTATAATTTACAAAACAAAGTAATAAACCTAAGGCTCGCCATAAAGTCTTAGATTTAATTAATTGCTTAAATCTCGAAGATCCTTTCCGACATAATAATCAGTAAAAAAAAAGATTAACCTGGCGTAGAACAAATCCAATAAAAAAAAAGATGTACCTAGCGTAGAACAAATCCAATACAAGATACAGGCTAGCTTGATCTATTTTTAATTACATCTGATTTTTTGCACTTAACACTTTAAATCCACTGAAATTGAACAAAGATTTCAATCGGATCACGCAATCATTACTTTTATCATAATTTAACTTCAATACGAACTTCCCATTTACAATTATCAAAATTGCAATGAAATTCCTAACACCGATTAACAGTTTATAAGTGATCAAGTTTTTTTGAGAAACTCTGCTGATGGAATTAAGAGGTAAATCTATTTCATATGGGTCTTCTATTAAAAAAGGAAACAAAACTTGCAAAAAAAAAATATTCACAAGAATTCAAGAGTGGGAAGAAAACTGTTCCAATAAGAATATTGAAGAACTCGAAAATTTGAAATCTGAAATAAAATAAAATGTCAGAGCTAACAATTAACAGTTTGTATGATAAGATCCAAATTTCAGTGGACTTCACAAGGTGAAAAGCAATCTAAATATTTGTGCAGCCTAGAATAAAACAATGCAAAACAAAAACAAATTTATAAACTTCAAAATGAAGATGATAGTGAAATAACTGACCAAACATGTATCCTAAATACAATACCATCGAAGTATAAGTCTCTTTATAAGCAAAAAATAAATAAAAGTGAATGTAGAAGTGAAGACTTTAATAACTATGTAAAAGGAGTAAACTGTCTAAAATTAAACCAAAGCTTCAACAGTTCTAAAAATTTGTCAAATAATAAAAGCCCTAGAAGTTCTGGCTTCAATGCAGATTTTTATAAAATGTTTTAGAAACAAATTGGTGCCTTTGTTTTCAGATCCTTAAATGAAGTTTCAATTGTGAAATTTTATCTATAACACAAACTCAAGCTATCATAACCTATATTCCAAATGGTGATAAATCCAGGGGTTTAATACAAAATTGACGCCCTATTACTCTTTTAAATACTGTTTATAAAATTGCCTCTGGAGAAATAGCTAATAGATTTAATTATTTATGGAAAACAAATTAATAACGACCAGACTGGTTTCATTAAAAGGAGATACATAGGGAAAACACAAGGTTAATTTGTGACATTATGCGCTTTACTGAAGAAAATGAGATCCCAGGTTTACTTCTCCCAATACACTTTGAAAAGGCCTTCGATTCATTGTCGTGGTCCTTTGTACAAAATACGCCTTCTGTCTTTAATTTTGGTCCAGACATAAATCGTTGGGTTTAGATTTTATATAAAGATTATAAGTCGGCTGTTTCTCAGTGTGGTTACGTATCTATTTTTTTACCAATTGAAAAGGGTTGTAGACAAGATCTTTTCTTAAGGTATTACAAAATTACAATATTTCGTAAAATATTTCGTTAAATAAAGTTAACGCATAAAAAATCAGTGTTCCTTATAGCAATGGCTAAATTTCAACGACATATGTGGTCTGGTAACATAGATTTTACGAGAAACAATATGCTCGTTTCTATTTTTTTGTGGCACAATATATTCCATTTTAATATCCCGCAACAATATATATCATACGACACACGAACACTTAAATGGTACATGAACATGTGTTGAATATATTGTGTCACAAAACAAAAGAGCATGTTGTATCTTGTTAAATCAATGTTACCAGACCACATCTCACGTTGAACGTTTGGCTATTGCTATAAGGAACACTGATTTTTTTTTTACGAAATATTTTACGAAATATTCGTTGATTTTGAGTGTTGATGGAGCTTTAAGTGATGGTTTGATGCTGGACTTCACTGTCCAGGGGATGAATTCAAAAATGGAACCGTTATTTCTGTTGATGAATGGAATTAAATGTACAATTTGAACATACATTTCATAAATTATATAGGGGTGTCAAAAGCAATAGAAACATTTGTGAAAAAAATATTGTATACTCTGTCCCACCCAACAAATTATCAAACCCTTTTTGCCACTACTATTACATCTAATATTAATAAGGAATCTTGTGCAATAAGACTATACGATATTGTTAATAGAAACCATGAACCACCTTCAGTTAAATCAAAATGTGGTATTACACTCAATACCATAATTAATGAAGATAAATGGAACTGCATTTTTTAACTACACTTTTTAATAACAAATGATGTAAAGGTACAGTGGTTCCAATACAGAATAATTCATAGGATACTTGGAACAAATTGTTATTTGAACAAAAAGAAAACTACTGATGATCCATTATGTTCTTTTTGAAAACAAAGTGAGGGAAATTTAGAACATTTATTCTGGGAATGCCATATATCTAAAGAATAAATTGATGAGATATTACCAGAACAATTGTTTCCTTTCATGAATAGGAAAAACATTCTCATTGGGTATTTACCAAGTCAACTAGAACCATGAATAAGGTTATTTTATTTATTAAGCTATACCTATACAAGTGTAAAATGAATAAATCCATCCCAAGCAATAAAGGGGCCAAGAAAAACATGAAATATGAATATGATGACTTAACAAAAATATCAATTAAAAAAAATCATCAGAATCCTTTGGCAGTGAATGGGAATTTTGTAATACCATTTGTCTTGTCTTGTCTTGTCTTGTCTTGTTGAACAAACTTAGCATTTAAAATTTAATGATTATTGTAGTTCTTTACAACTTTGTACAAATACTTTTTTTCACTAAAAGAACCAATTTGTAATCTTAAAATAAATTAAAGGTAGGGCTTATGTGTCATAAATGACAATTACATGTACCTATTATTTAATGCCTTTTTACATATGAATATACATATATTATCTGCTTATTACAATTTATATATACTTTAAATATGTATACATACTAAAAAAAATCTTTCTTTTTTTACATGTACCTTTAATTATTTGTCTGTGCCCTTTTTCATCTGAATATGCATATATTATTCGCTTATTACAAATTATGCATACTTTAAATATGTAAACATGCTGTAAAATGTCTTTTTTGTACTTTCTTTCTTAATAAATACTTTTTTAAATGTTTTTCTTTTTCAGCACAAAATTACTCATATTTACAGTGTCACCCTGATGCAGTGATGTATAAGATATCCTGACGTTTAAAAATGAAGCCTTCTTTCCAGTTTGTACTACGTTTGTAATCTTTAAATGTACTTAGACATTACGCTTCAGCTTTAAATTCTAGAAATGATGTTTTAGTTTGTCTTTCTTGTATGGTAAAGGTAGGGATTTGTTTCGACTCTACTTTGCTCATCGCTTTGAATGTCATTGTCTATAATTATTTGGATAACGTATGTTTTTATATGTATTGCATATGTATTTGCATATGTTTTTGTTCCAAGTCTTGTAATAAAATGTGTTCGAACGAAATGTAAAAAAAAAACAATACTTCGGGGACATACTTTCGCACTTAAAGTGACAGCACTTGTAACATATTTTTCACTTTGCATGTCAATGCAACTGTTTAACAATTGTATGACCAACACTTTTTTAAACTAGATTTACGTGAAACAGTTATGGATTGGTTTTCTGATGAAAGGTTTGCACTTTTAATCATGATAATGAGCCACCTACCTTCCTAAACCCAAATCCAGGAAAGTTCACCGGGAGAGAAAATATTCTTTTGGTGAAGTCCTCAAAAATCTCGTGCATTTTTCCAATCCTATTTTCAGTTGACTCAATGACAAGCATTGCGCACGCCGCAATCCGAAATGTAATCTTCTTGCATTCTGGGAAGGTGACTATATCTCGTCTTCTGCCCTTCCATTCAGTCAGAACGGAATTGACGCAATCCTGAATAAATGGAATAATCTCTTCAAGCGTCTCGCGACTGAAAAAAACATTATATAGTTATTCGTTAATTTCAGCTTACATATGGTCGCATTAAAAAATAGATTCTAATGCAATTGTCGTGCTTTTCTTTAAGATAGTACCAGCCTGTCATCAAAACATGAATATGTCCTCTTCCAATGATATGTCATGTAAATAACCACACAGGATATGCGCAAGATAGGCTAAGGGCTTCTAAACCAGAAGAGGAAATCAACTCTCAATTACTTCTTTCGGTTAACTGGTTTGTTATCTAATACTTATTTGATCTACAACTTTTAAATAGGTGTTTCTCAATAAATCAACACATGTTAATAAATGTATGATATCAAGAGAATGTGTTAATTGAACATGCATTTAATATGCCTGTCTTTGAATTATAAAACTATATTAAAATTCAATAATTATAAAATAATCACACACAAAACAGGTGTGTTCATATATCACATATATAACATGTATTCAACAACGTGACAAATCATGATTTTGGTGTTTTGTTTTAGTTTTAATCAGGGGTTATTAAGACTCATGAGAAGGTAAGTCATCACACTATGTTAAATAAAATACGAAGAAAAGCACACCTGATTTATATCCACATTAAAAACTCGTCGACATCAAAAGGACTTCTTCGTAATCAGAAACATATAAAAATAAAACAAGAATACATTGAGGATGATTGAACGATAACGCGAGCTCAGTGGATAAATACTCAAGACCCCAGATTTGGTGCTCCTTTTTACTGCATGGTCGTAATTTGAACAAGTTAAGCACAGGAACACTGTACGATGTTATCAACCAATATTTACACCTGTATGCCTTTACGGTTTAGTCAATAGCTCTACAGCTATTTTTTGCTATTTACGTCAGTAAAAATCATGTTTCTTCTTGGGCGTTAACAACATTGAACCTAGAGGCATGATATGAACACACTATATAGAGTAACACTGTATGATGTTAAAAAAGTTCTACAAAAAAAGAAGAAAATGATATGGAGGAATTTAATATTGAGTCTAACCTTAACGCGTGCAACAAGTTCTTTCTTTTTATTTTGTGCTCGTGACCTGAAGTCTGCGAGATGGCTCCCTCGCCGAGCAACAGCCGGGTACTTGACGGCCAGTATGCCGTCACGATTGCGTTTTCTCCCATCAGAATTCTCTTCACGTTGTCGGCACCGACGACCCGAATGATTGGATTGAGAAATAAGTGGCTCTTGTATATGTTTTTATAACTACGTAATCTCTCGCGGCAAAAGTCTGCTTCCTGTAGAATTGAAGTAACATTAATATACATATTTATCAAAAGTTATAACGCACATGTTTAGTGTACTGTCTGAAAATTTCGCGCTGGGGTAAATAAGCGATGTAATTGAATTCGTTTTAAAAATGTTTTTTTTTAATTATGTTAGCCGTAAGCCATTTGTATACTTTACTAATTTGTCAGTCAGATATTCATTGTGTGCACTTCAGACACGTTTAATCCCTATTACAATGATGCATTGTATACACAACGTGTTTCTCACAATAATACAAAAAAGCTCACTATTATTATTCACTTTTTTCTTTAAAAAAAAAATATTTTTCTTAAAATAGGTTGGTCTCTTTAACAGTAAACGTAAGAAGAGAAAACGCGCAATACGCATACCAATAGATATACAAAAGAGTACACCAATTAAATATTCAGCAATGATCATCTGCTTACATTGTTCAAAAAGTCAATGGTCTCTCCTATGACGGGGTAGCCCATGTCTCCAGGGGGAAGGTCAAGGCCGGGAAACTCCTCACGCGCTACCCTGGAGACGAAGTACCATTGCCATAGCAACCGTATAATGCGGAGCATTGGGTTCAAGCACGTAGTAACGGCATGCGATAACGTCATGAATAATTTAAAAATTAAACGAGTACTTACTTGGAAGACGAAGTTTGATTGTAATTCTATGAGACAATGTGTGGGAGGAGATAAAATGAGATGTAGCCTCGCGCATGCGCAGTCAGTCTTTAAAGAAAAAACATCTTGGCATGAACGAAAAAAGAAGGACCGAACCAATAGTTTTTCAAAAAACCCAAAATGTAGGGTGGGCGGGAGGCATTTTATCTCCTCCCACACATTGTCTCATAGAATTACAATCAAACTTCGTCTTCCAAGTAAGTACTCGTTTAATTTTTAANAAAAGCGAGAGAGCATCTTGGCAATTGTCCAAAGGTTTGCTAATATCTATGCCCAGTTCTTTAATTTGCAGTTCAGCTTTTGCCATTGAATCCACTGCTTGCGCAACTAAAATTGCTGCTTTGATGATTGAAGTTTCAGAGTTCTGTAACTTTTTGTCTAAAAACTTTGTATTTGTTTGAAGAAAATCCCAAACAATCTTGTTACACTTTACTGTTTGTAATGCTTCACAATTTTCAGGGCGAGGAAGTGCCTCATCTTTAATCATGTTTGAATATTCGTCCTCTTTAAGCCCGTTTATAAACACATCATTTATGTTTGAAGCTAGTGTTTCTTGAATAGCAGGGCCCAAAATCACCTGCCCTTTCAAACGCTTAGTCATTTGACTGAAACGAGAACTCTCGAGATCTCGTTTATGAGAAAAGGATGCATTTACTGTTTGTGATGCTTCATCAAACTCTCCTTCTGCCAATTCCCCTTCCTCCATATATTCCTCATAGCCATAATCTACTGGCATCTCTTCTAAAGCCGAAACGCGAGTAACAAGTTCCGTAAACTTGACATCGGTGGCTAACTGTTGTTGTTTAATATCCGACAATGCCTCCAGAATTTTTGACTGTAAATCAGCGTCGGACACAGATTTGTCCTTCGCCGACTTACTAGAAGCCGACGCTGTCGCAGTCTGCTTCTCCTGTGTCGGTTTTACCGAAGTATTACCACTAGTAGTAGTGGTTGTACCGCTTGTTGTTTCTTTTTTCGATGTCTTTTTTGTACTTTGCGTAACGTCCGCCATTTTGAAAAACACGTGTTTTCAGAATAAAACAACTCGTCGTAGAAAAGACAACTGACACTGTCAACATAAACCCCAGGTCTAAAAATGACACTGAAAGAGTTTTCGTGCCTATGGCCACAAAAGGACACCTCGAACACGCGATTTTAAGCAATAAATCCAAAGAAAAAACTACACTATAAACTTCGCTAATCAGACCGCCGCCATTACGCTTTGCCACTGACTGACTGCGCATGCGCGAGGCTACATCTCATTTTATCGACGAACCAATAACGTTGTCGAAATAGAATGTCGTGAATAGGGCCATGACGTTTGTACGAAAGTCCGTACGCTTTGAAGTGAAAAGTTCTTGGTTCATGTTTCTGTAAAGAGAACACCGTAGAATATGTCAAAATATGTTCCGAATGAAATGATTTCAACAACCATGACAGTTTTGCCTCAGACCAAGTTGTGCTGCAAGTGTGTAGTACAGGAAAATGTCCTGAGCAGTGTAATGCGAAAATGGGCGTGGGGAAAATGTAATAAATCTTCTATTTAAAGAACCTTATAAGGTTCTTTTGCGCTTCCTCTTAACAGTAAACATACATCTGCCGTGTCACCTTAACGTCATGTGTCTCATTAACGATCTTGGCGCAAAATTGTATGAGTTGATATGATTATGCTTTGAAAGACCTAGCAGCATACTGGTGGGCTTCAAGTCAGATTTCCATCCAAATTGTGCTACATAACAATCATAACTACATCACAGGAATTCATTCGACCCAATAGTATACTATAAAACATATACACTGAATAACAACAAAAACTTACGCAGATGTAAAAATAACTCATTTATCAATAAACAGAAGCAACAATGTGATTACATTAGGTCGAGCAGATCTGATAATTACTACTGATTAAAATCAGCATGTCTTTAAAAGGCTTAATGTTGTCAAATACCTCAATAATCTTAATTATTTAAATCTGGATATGGATTCGCAACCTCTGTTTTACCATACATGCTGAAGCGAAATCGAATATAATGTGTCAAAGATCCAACAAAATCTTAAGTATTAATAAAGTGTTTGGTGAAAACCCTAATAACTTTTAACATTCCGAAATTATCCCTGAGGGTTTACCAATAATAAAAAAAAATGCGAAAGGTATAGTTTCTTTCTACTTCGGCAACCATCTTTTCAATAAATACTGCACTTTCAGAACGAGTAGAGGACCCTTGCAAAATCTCGGAAAATCTGGAAAATATTCGCAGTAGCACTTGGAGATTATTATTATTCTATAAAAGTCTGACAAAATCACACACACATAATGTAGTGCAGGTTTCGTATAGAAGCTTTTATGTGTAATTTTAAACAATAGCGCAATTACAGAACCTTGACAATGCACGATGTAGCAATTGTGTGTTTGTATTTTATAAAACTTTTAGGAAAATTGCACGCACAATGTAAGGAGAGTTGCGCATAGAAGCGTGTATGTGCAATTTTAAATGCAAAACCTCCTTAACAATCGAAATTGAAAGCCTTTGACAATATGTGATGCAGCACTTGGATATAATTATTATGTAAACGTTTGTGGAAAATGGAGGTGTTTCGCACAGAAACTTTATATGTGCAAAATATAGGAGTTGCGCACAGACGCTTTGTACAGTTAAATCCGGTAATCTTGTGCGTCCGGTAATCTTGCGCACTCCGCAGTTGCACTGGCCTTCTTACGATAAATTCGAAATGAATCACACATTCCCTGCAGTCTTAAGCGTTTTCAAACTTTAAATTAAGAATTAATAAATACAACGTGTAATTTAGCATTCAATTGCACACTATCCGATCAGTTATGGTATTTTTTGGCCATTGAAAATATATCGAATCAGACGACATTGTCATCATTTCCCGCCATTCTGTCAAACCACATTTGGTATGATCTCCGCATGCGCAATGGTCTAGTTTTTATATTTTCTGTAAACTATGGAAGCATGATTTCATTACACCAAATGTGCAAGATTACCGCACACTGTGATAGTTTGAAAATGAGGTGAGTCATGTTTGTTTTGAAATCAAATCGGACAGTTCTTCAGATATTTTTGTGTTAATAAGCACATGAACTTCTTATTTTCATAATAAATTTAGATATTATGTTGTCAATTTATAAAAGAACATGTTTTAAAACCAATTGACCATCAACTGCGCAAGATTACCGGACAGCATTGTATATGTAATTTTAAACAAAGAGCAATAATTCATAAAACGATAATAAAATCCAAAAACCATGACAATATGCGCTGCAGCACTTTGAGATAATCACTTTGTAAAAGTTTGAACGAAAGTGCACACAAAATGTTAGAGAATTTGTGTACATACGTAGTTTTAACCAAATGGCAATAACTCCTTAAAATAAATGCAATCGTAACACCTTGGCAACATGCGTTGTAGCAGGTGGAGATAATTATTTTGTAAACGTTTGAGAAAAACATCACGCAAAATATAGGAGTTTCACACAGAAGCTTTCATTTGTAATTAAAACACACACACACGCACACACACACACACACACACACACACACTTATTCTTTAAAAAAAAACGCAATCGCAAAACTTGACAATATGCGCTTCAGCACTTTGAGATAATTATTCTGCACTAGTTTAAGGAAAATCGCATGCAAAATTTAGGAGGTGTTGCGCATTTATTTATTATTTATGTATTTATTTATTTCACATTCGCGGCTGATATATATATATATATTTATTTATTTATATTGTTGTTTACCGCTTAACATTCTTAGCGTGTTAATGTAATTATAATAGCAAATAGCTTGACACTAATTTGTATAATAAGCCATGTANACTCAGGCAAAACTGGTTCTCAGCTGACACTCAACTTTCAATTATGGTAAGGGACATTTACTCAACCACACCCTGGAAACCGCTTCTGCTGGCGGGCGAAACGAAGTGAGGTGACTGGCACGTTTCGTACTATCAGTTGCAAGTTCTTGGAGAGGGGTTGGGTGCCGCCAAGATTGCATCAAGGCCACTGAAAGAAAATAATGAGGACAAAACAACAGAATACTCAGCGGGTCAGTCGGGGCCCGAAATAACAACGACCGCGCACTCCACCGCCAGTCTCCAGGGTGGATGCGATAAGTTAGCTACTTGAGCTAATCCATTGATCAAAACGGCCACAATGGGAACAACCATAGAGATATGGAACGTAAGAACACTCAATGCGTGTTGTAAAGTCCATGAACTGACGCATGAGCTGAAGCGCTACCACTGGGACATGCCGTGATCTGGTGGCTAGGCTTCGGAGTAGTATCAACAGTCAAAGGGCATGATATTGTTCAGCGGTGAGGATTCTATACATCGCCACAGGGTTGCTTCATCGTTATGAAGGAGGTAGTCAATAGCGTCATCAGTTGCACCCTAGTCTCCCGCATGCTCCTTTCCATCCGTATCTCAGCGCGACCTCACATCACCATCATTTAGGTCTGCGCACCAACAGTTGACTACGAAGACGATGAGATTGAACAGTTCTATGAATAATTAGAGCGCATCATAGTCAAGGTTCCGAAGAATGAAATCCTCATTGTCCAAGGCGAATGGAACGCCAATATTGGACAAGACGCATACAAAGACTGGTCAGGGACAATAGGTAGATTTAACTTATGAGAAACCAACGACAGAGGGTTGAATTTCTTGAGTTCGCCAGAAGCCGCTTACACACCCTGGCCAACACGCTGCATCCATACAAACCGTCCAGAACAGCGACCTGGAATGCTCCAAACGGAAAAGTACACAACCAGATCGATTGCATACTGGCGCCGCAACGGTCCAAGTCAAGCGACAACAAGGCAAACACAAGAACGTTTCCTGGCGCAGACATCGGCAGTGACTATGACGTAGTGCTCACCACCATCAAGCTGAAGTAAAAGAGCAAGCGCATCCTCAAGAACCCTCGCATTAGATTTGACTTGGAGAAATTTAAAGATCCAGAGATAGCAGAGGTATTTCAGATAAGTGGCAAGTTTGCAGCCCTGGACATCTTTTAAAATGGCATCGACACCATAACCAACACCATCAAGGATGTCCTGCTGTCATCTGCTAAAGAAGTTCTTGGAATAGAGAGAAGGGAGAACAAGCCATTGGTGATGACCGAGATTATGGACCTCTGTGACAAAAGAAGAGAGCTGAGGCGTGAGAAGTACACCAGCCTGCACTCTTGGGAAGCTTAACAGAAAGCAAACAGGTAGGTAAGGAATGAGCAACAACATGAAAGAGGCCAAGGAGGAGTGGATTGAGGATCAATGTTTCAACATCTACACAAAAATGTCCACATGCAGCAGTAAAAAGGCCTAGAGCACCATCAAGACCCTCAAGAAGGATGTCATCCCAAGATCAGTATAATAGCAGACGCTGACCGAGAGTGCCGCATTCCTAAGCAGGTGGACTGAATACTGCAGCGAAATCTACAACTACCCCCTTCAACCACACCCAAGTCTTCTTTAGAACGATCCGAGACCATAGGCGGACGACTTAAGTATGTTAATACTTAAGGCAAAGGTGGAATATGGAGTGGGGGCAGGACAACGTCCCTTCCGAACTGATTAAGCACGAAGGAGAGGCAACGACTGCCGCAATGATTACTCCAAGCCAAACGATCTGAGAGGAGAAGCAGTGGCTCCAGGTGTTTACCCAGTCTCTGGTACTCCTCATGCCGAAAAAGGGAAAAGAGAATTAACGCACCATCAGCCTCATCAGTTATTCCAGCAAAAGTATACTACGGACCATCCTCATTCGTTTGAAAAGTATGGCCGAGGAACAACTGGCCGAAGGGCATGCTGGATTTAAAACTGGGCGGATTACAGTGGAACATATCTTTAACTGCTGAGACATCATTGGGAAACACCTGCAACACCAACGAGAGCTCTTCCACAACTGCATTGACTTAAAGGGATGTCTGCTCTCTCCTGTCCTGTTTAACCTTTTCCTTGAGAAGATAATGCAGGCAACTCCCCATGACCACCACACCTATACTTCCATTGGTGGAAGATCCATCACCAACTTGAGATGCGCTGATGGCATTGACCTCATGTGTGGAGCCAGCAGTGAACTTTAAGATCTCTCCAACAGACTTAATTAAAGAGCAGGAGCATACGGGTTGAGGTGAGCACGCATACATCGAAACTCATGTAAACAGCACGAACAACACCAGCGCAGACATTACCCTCCCCAAGGATGGGACCAGTACCGCTGAGATCCGAATAAGAATTGCCATGGCGACCGCTGCGATGGTAAGAATGAGCATGTTGTGGACAAGCGGTTCCATCAGCTTCCCCACCAAGTACAGACTCTACAAGTCCCCTGTAGTCTACATTCTACTGTACGGCTGCAAAACCTGAACGCGTTGCGCGGACACAGACCGCAGGATACAAGCCTTTGAACACAAATGTCTCCGAAGACTTATCCGCATCGCCTACATGGAGCACAAGGCCCAGGAGTACTTCCGAAACATGACTGCAACACAGGTTGGCCCACAAGAGCCCCTACTGGCGACCGATAAGCTGGCTTTGTTTGGACACGTCACCAGGCACGACCCTCTGTACAAGACTGTTCTCCAGGGCACGCTAGAGGGAGGTCACTGTCGAGGCCGTCAGAACAAAATCTGAAAGGAAAGTGTTAAAGAGTGGACATCCCTCCCCATGGATGACTTTCTCTCAGCAGCCAACAACAGACCTGACTGGAGGAGGATTTTTGTATCGTCGTCCCTCATTCCTCTCTCCCCAACGGCCAGAACGGTCAAGGAAATGCTGATGATGGTGAGTTTCAAAATTAAAGAACTTCTTTGTTGCTGGACCATTCATGTTTCACTTAGTGACAGAACGCATACTATAGACGCTTAAATACACTTGTGGCACTATATTGGACTTACACATAAAACTTAATGTATTCGCCTTGATACACTTTGTCCTAAATCCCACGCGTCGTATATATTACCATTTTTATAACAAGATGATTTAACAGCACTCGAAACTAGATACTTAAAGTATTGAATTAAAAAACACAGTGTCATGACACAATCTTTTTTTCATGTGTTTTAACTGTGTTATAACTATCTCTACACAAACTGAATTACTATATACTTCCTTCTACATTTTTATCTTTTTTTACATTCCATAAATAGTTATTTATGTACAACACAATATTTGGTGATTTTAAACAACAAAAAAGTTTCAGGTTTACATCTACACTTAAACTATGATTACAGTTTATGAAATAATGTTAGAACATTCCAAAACACTTATCACCGTTTGTCCGCCATTTAGAGCGCGACCCTCGTGTTTACTAAGTAGATATACAGCAGCTCAGTGATACCAGATTGTACGTACATGGCCATTATCTGCAGGTGATGGTTATTGATTAAATGGGCATTACCACAAAGGCAACCATAAGGTCATTGCTGTCACTTCACGATAACACATATTTGATATTTTTTTATAGATTAAATGTTTTTTTTGCGCTATATACAATGGGTACGTTTGTACCAACTATTTTATCCAGGGTTACTTATACATCTGGGCCTAGTATCACGAACACACTTAAGTCAATATTACAACTAAGCTTTGAGTTTTTCTCTCCACTTTTAGATGAGCTTGATCATCATGTTCGGACTAGGTAATTTAAGTAGCCCAGCGTAGGAAACCGATCAAGACCCCTGAGAGACTAAAACATTCATGCCCAACTACGTAGGCAAAAGTCCTTTACAGGTCGCCGTGGCGTTATGGATATGGTGTCAGCCTAGCGAAGTCATGGGTTCGATCCCCACTGTTTCTTTAGATCTCCCCCATAGACATCAAGTTCTGGTTCTAGTCCCAGGAAACGGACTCGAGAGCATTTCAAACAAGCTTTAGGCTTTTGATGCAATCGAGCTAAAATAAATTGGTTTAAACTAAGCAAAAGTCCCGACCATTAGGCTAACAACCCTGTAACACGTATAGATGGTAGGGAAACACATCATGTATCCATCTAGATAACTTGCATACTTAAAACTTTGTCGAAGTAGTAGTACACCCGATACGACTCGCGTTATAGTGTTCAAGAGGCCTAAGGTAAATGGAGTTACGCTGTTTGGACAGACAATGGTATTACCATCATTCCATTTGTTATGGGGTTAACCTCTAGATAAGCTGACTCAAAGATCTATAAATAACAGTTTTTTCATAGATAAAGAAGGAAAACGGATTATGCTACGGTTTCACGATCTTCTCTATTATTTATTTAAAATAATGTAAGAACCGCCTTTTTAGGTCTTGAACTCAATAAAAAATTGAAATATTGGTTAAAAATATATATTTGATTCAAGGAATTTGGAACATTTAAAGATTGAATATAATACATACTGAAGTGAATCTTAATACCGCGCGGGTTATTTGTCATACCAGTGAAATGTACAATAGATTCATACTTTTGAAAACACTAAGGATTTGTTTGTAGCAAAATAATATTTAAGTATGCAATACCAAAAAAAATAACAAACAAGAATTGTGAACAGAACAGGGTTTAATTTATTCATTGATGCAATAGTTATCCGGTACCGCTGCAAACGATTGATGCAATATTGTTATCCCGTACCTCTGTAGACGATTGATGCAACAGAGGTATCCCGTACCTCTGTAGACAGGTGATGCAAAAGAGATATCACGTACGTCTGTAGACGATTGATGCAATAGAGTTATCCCGTACCCCTTAACTTTAAACATATTTTATTTCGAAATAATGACATTTTACAAATATATACATTGATCCATACATACATAGTGGAAAAAGGTTTAGACTTCAAGTTCTTCAACATTGTCGGGGTCTTTCTCTTGCGATAGTTTTAACATGTTGTGATGGTGAAAGACTTACATACATATTAATGATGTCATTTACACAGTTTACAATGGAGAACATCAAACGCAATAATTATATCTATTATATGGTGACAATAGTACTACTAATAATAACAGTTGTTACCAAGAATAGTACTACAACTACTACTACTACTACTTCTACTACTACTACTACTACTACTACTACTACTACTACTTCTACTACTACTACTACTACTACTACTTCTTCTTATAATAATAATAATAATAATAATAATAATAATAATACTTATAGCAATAGTAATAATAATAACGACGATGACGACGACGACGACGACAACGATAACGACGACGACGACGACGACGTCATCGTATATTATACTTCTATGTTCACGTTTTCTTGTTTAAAATGCAATGTATCGTCAAACAGGTTAAGGTAAAATGACAACATTTTATTGTTAGAAACACATATATTTTAATTCAACGCATAAGGATAAAAGATAAAAAGTAAGCATTAAATGACAGCAGTGTTCATATCAGCACCGATAGGGCAGACCAATGTATGTGAGCAGTTTGTAGCCAAGCGGTAACGATTTTGTTGCATAACGTGTACGTGAGTTTGTGCATGAGTTCGAAAGTTATGCAACCATATTTTGAATAATAATCTAATATTTACGCTGAACGGTTCCATGTATAATTGAAACATAAAAATATATAGTCCATACACAAAAAGTACGTACACATACTAGCAAAGACGGCTTTTACAAATATCTTAAATACATGCTTATCAATATTAACGTTAAACGGTTATACCATCAATAAAGATGCACTTTGTTACGTCCCGACTTCCAAAATTGCTCATCCTTCACGCAGCCACGGTCTTACATACACCTGTCGTCACCGGGCGTTTGTGTCCCTGTCATGCGATCATACGCTCAGCGGCACTTTATGTCTCTTACCTGTAACAAGAAGACTGCGTTACGGTCTTCCTCATTGGTAATGATGTGTTCCGATATACTGGAATGGGAGAAACTTTAAGCTCGGTCTTTGATATTCGACTTTTTGAGAGATATGACTGGTATAAGGTATTTTGGTATTTCCGTATATCGCTCAATACAAAATGCGGTGGATACACTATATTGGTAGCGCGGAGATTTAGAGTAACAAAAGCAGTGATTTGTTAATTAAACCATCTGGTCATTTTAATACAATTCCAACTCAGCAATGTTAGCTATACATGAACTGTGTTGTGTGACATTTTGTTAACATCTATACAGTTTTTATTGTTGCTCAGCCAGGCATTCCAGAGATACGTATTACTTATTTATTTAGCCAATGCTTTAACGACAAAACGTGCATGTATTTTAAATGTATCAAGAATTTCAACCAATGCATTTGTTAATCAAGGTTTCTTTTAATTTAAGTAAGCTTATCAGAGAATATTCATGGATGAAATGCTTATTAACACGAGCCATCAGTTGCAAGACGCACTATGAAGAGCGTGTGTATCTGGTTGAAGCTTGTATTTGTCAAGAATAGGCTTGGACTAATATTTTTACATATGTAAAGTTACAGTATGAATGAAGACTGATCTGAGATCTGATTCTTCAAAAACAAACGTTTTATTATGAGCATTTATGTGAAATCGTGTCAATGTGTATGAAACGCAATCCAATTGTTCCATCATAGGCTTTAAACAAGTCTACAATAGACCACAAAGTCGAACGCCATGGAGTTAACAGTTTGTAAAATATATTGTTAGATAAAATCAAAGTGAAACATGTTACACGTCCTCGATTTATCATGTAAATTTTTGCAAAACATGGGCTGCTCATTATTGCGCATACTCGGGATTTCGAGCGTCTTGCAGCATTGTGCGAGCAACAGCCTCTCAAGTTTTTTTCAATCGTTGTTGCAAATCCCAAGTGGGTTCGACTTTTGCGAATATTGTTAACGGCCTTTTAAGAACCCCCGGGTCACTCCACAAATGAACAACGTGGTTTCATTTAAACGGCTAGACAAAGGGCGAAATGAGATTCTTTTCTTATACTCACTCAGTATTTACAAACCGTTCCAGTGAACCGCCATTAATACGTTTTATTTGTCATAACATTATGCTTTAGAAGGAGAGCCCGTTTATCGAATATAACACATCCCGATCGAGTATCTACAACTTAAGCGACTTGTGAAGCGATAATTACCGCCTTTATTAACTCACTAAGTTCTCAACCACCTGTGACTATTGCATCTCCAACTCCCTACCGGGCTTTCTGATAGGCCATTCAATGGCCCAAACGGAACATCAATTGTTGATGAACCCAATGGTTATGAAATTATTTTTTTTAATATTTATAATTTGAAGTGTCAAAACTATTAATTTATTCGTATGTATTACATATCACCAATATCAATACAATTTTTTAATGAACTTACAGAAAATAAATCGGAAATCAGAATTAAAAATATGTATATAGTGTAAACGAAATATTAAGACAATATTGTATACAACATGATAATATAGATACAGAGGAGCCGCAGATCTTGTACAAAAATTATATGAAAATAAATTCATCCATTGATTCTACTGGAAATCCGTTTATTTCTAAAACAATAATGGTATAAATGTAAAGAATAACTTATTTTCTATAATGCGTTTTTATGAGATACATGTAATAAATAATATCAAAATACTTTAATGTGCATTTGTTGACACATGTGGATACACAATCAGTATATGCATTTTTATAAGTAACGTTCTTTTTGTCGACATGAATGGGTTCATGATATCAGGAAGCAAGGTTAGTTAGTGGGTAACCAACTAGACTTTCAATAAACATACATTCATCAAAACATATGACAGTGTGCTTAAAGAACCATGATCACACGGGAATTAAAAGTTGCTTGACAAATTTTCACGAAATGAAAAAAAATGTTATTTGCGGTAGCAGCGACCCCTTCTGAAGACACCAATACATAAGTGTTGCTAGTGTATGCAATCCCTTTCCGGAATACTATGAATACGCTCGTGAAGGGAACCAACAAGAAAAAACAATGTACCGACCAAAACAGTTGTTTGGCTTTCGTTGACTTCAAAGCAAATGTGCTAGCACATGCTTGCAAAATGCAACATTATAAGCAAAATAATATATCAAAGTTAAATGATTGTAGCCAGTAAAATTAATCAATTACCATCGCCTCAAAATTCCACGTGAAAAACAAAACAGCAGAAGGACCAGTTGTTTGCCAAGTGTCGCTTGATGCGGGATGCTGAAATTGGTCTTTATGAAAAGAGTAATTTGTTTCCTGGCCCCGAAGATATTCAGAAACAAACGGGTCAAACTCAATATCGCAGAGGAAGCTGATCTAATTGGTGGGCAAAGGCAAATGGACAGCGTGAAATTTACACCCAGGTTCGGCCGTCGAGTGGGCTTGCTCTTTTGACAATTGAAACGAACATCCTCGTCTCCTACGAACATAATGCGACTGTGTAATTAAAGGTGAAATGTAAATTTGAAGCAGTTCGTGATTTTAATCAACTATTCAAGAGCCATGTCAAATTGGCTTAAAATGAGCCGCAGACATGTGGAAGAGGTATTTTAAAATGAGTTGTGAAAGGTTCAAAGAAACTCGACAAAATTACTGGCACTGTCGCGGTTTTGGTGAGCGCCTTAATTTGACATGTGTGACTCGAATACATTCACACTCGTGCTATTATCTCACATTGAAAACCTTAATAAGTGCAAAATGTCTGTTTCGAAATGATTGTTACTCTTTGCTAGTCATTTGCGTATTCATTTACATTAATCTTTTACAAATTGTGCGTGGTTAATATAGATTTTGACGTTTGACAAAGAAACCATGCTGTATGCTTCTCTATTGGATGAGCCTATTCTTAATAGTTTCAAACGTTTTTCCTCAACAGTGTTAGCAGGCGCCAATTTAATATTAGAAATGGCAATTACTATACCAACTTACACACTTTTGCACACTAAACGCGTCTCTATCCCCGTATTTTCTAGGTTTTTGGGCGGCCATATTGACGGCCATCTTGGATTTAGACCCCATGGGAACAAATTCTTTCGTGGGAACAAACATTTTCTTTTACCCAAGACAATTTAGAACATGATCAGCATAATTAAAACAAAATCTTCCAATCATGCAGCGTGGACCCCCGTTCCTACTAGACTAATAGGACTTTAATGTATAAAGTAAACACGCATCTTTCAAATTGGAGTCAAACCCTTAAAATAGTGCTATTTGGATATATGTCCCAACGGTTATTACATTTAATTAATTGAAGCGTGTCTTAAATTAACAAATATTATACCCAAAAAGTCATAGAAACACTAACAAAAATGATTATAATGCATATACGTCCGCAGGCCATGACGTTGAACATAAACACCGCCATATAAAGTATATAGAATTGACATTTACTCTTGGTATAGGAACTAATAAAGTCTCTTGACAGCGAACTAAAATACAACTACAGTTAATTATTTGCAGAAATATATGTAAAGGTTATCGGCCCCTATGTGAGACATAATTAGTTCCAAAACGGTACTTTAACCATTTACAATTAAATGCAGTGGGTGATAAAACATGATTCCAAATGGTTTGGTCGCGGTGCAATATTTCACAAGACCTCTGTGTTCGGTGACATGTTTTCATTAAGAGTCAAACGCAGAGGGCTTGCAAAACGCCACTTCTCACGCGATGCTTGATTCAGTTTTCTTTCTTCTCTGTTTCATTTAGAAACTATAAACAAGATCGTTAATTGGTTTCGTTTATGTTGACACTAGAAGTTTGACAACGATGGTTGATGATCGATTCATCTGCGAACTATAATGAGTTAATTTTGATCATGACTGCGATACATAAAACAAAGCTTAAAATGACTCGGACTCAAGTTCTGATGCGGTTTGATTGTTTTCTCTTCATTACTGAAGTTATATGCAATAGATCAACCTCCGCGAAGAGATTTGACTGGAACCCACATAGCTCGATCAAATCCATGCCGTTATAACCAATCACGTGATGATAGCCGAGCCACGTGGTACAATAATTTTCCCGTTGTTTTTTTTACTTTTTTTTTAATTTAGGTAAAACAGTTTTATGAACCTAAACTTATACACTATTTTCAAAATCTAAAAGAAAATCTAAAATCCTTCCAGATCTTGTGATGGCAGAGATTGGATGAGAGAGCATGGAACGGCAACTCTGCATGGCGTTTGGAAATCTGTAATATATATGACATAGGTTGAGTAAGTAATTTTTCAAATCGCTCCGCCCGTCCGACAATCTCTTGGGTAGTAGGTACAAAGAAAACTACCTTAAGTTCATTATCTCGATGTACAATGTATTTCGCATACTTCTTTAGAATAAACGTCCTCTCATTGATAGTGGCTCATATTCGTCGTATATGTTATATTTTCAACTTGAACAGTTTAATCATGTTTTAATGATCAATTGCGTGATTTGGAATAACAGTCAACATCTCCAACAGGTTATCTTTCATTACTACGTCATTTGCTTTGATTAACATACGCCATTTTTCGATTTTGGTTGATTTTGTTCTTTCAAAAAGTGAACTGTCGTAAAACTATTAATGAATTGATTGGAAACTAACTATTTCTAATTACTTTCAATATCATTACTTCACTGGGGGGCATGATTACGTTTCTTTTATTTTTTTAATGTGCGCCTTTATATAGTGTCATTTCTTTGAATCGGTGACAATTGATCAACTAAAGGTGTCGTTGTTTTCCATCATTAGTAATTGCTATAGGAATTAGGAATACTTTATGTACTATCCCGGATAAAACGGTCGCGCGGCGGAGAGAAACGTCGCTTATCGCAGGACCATCTCCGCGAGCCTGCAGTCTATGACGGCTGATATTTCCGAGCAATAATACACCACTTCCCTAATTGCTGATGCCATGAATCGTATCGCCATTATCAAAGCGCTGTATTTGTATTTTGTTAATGGACGATGTGTAATCAGGTAGTTTGAATCGTAGAAATAATAGCGGAAATTGCTCAGTGCAGGTGCTACGACCTGGCTGGCTTAAGCGATAACAATGTCAGTGTTGACTTTTAATTCGCAATTTACACGTGCGCGGCGCTGCTATTGTTTTGACCTCAAGTGATCATCGGTAAAAAAAAAACGCGTTAATTGCTGCGGTTTGTTAAAAAGGATCTTTAATAGCCCTCTTATGGACGGTTCAAAATTAAACATGTTAGATCGAATACCATCGGCAGCGTTAACAGCCTAAGTGATATTCAGTTTGTGTCCGCACGTATTTGATACATGAGCATTTGCCCGTCAATAAGTTAGCATCAATATGTTGATTTGATTTGACTGCTTGAGATACTCAATACTTTCAATAGAAGGAACTACTTTATTGCTACAGCGTCACGTTTTCACGACCTTAGTAGCAGACCTTATGACGAACCATCCACTGTATTATTATCAAATTAGCATCATCATTTAATTATTTTAAATACTTCCAATTGATAGACACCAATAAGTGGTGGCAATATTTTTACAGAGGTATTGTCTATACATGTTTTTGTCGGTTTAGCTAAACACCCAGTTCATATTTGATTCATCGAGATCAGCAGCGACTGACTGAAAACTGTCAAAAACATTTTTGACGAAAACCAGCCTCAATTCGGACTGATGTATTTATTAATTTACTTTTAAATGTAAATTGTTTTTGCCAATATTTCTGTGTTATATTATCTGCAATAATGCATTTACATGACCATTGTAACTATTTTGAACGCGTTTTTTCATTTATAAGGAGGAATGCAACATTTGGTCCGTATATGTAAAACATGATTTGATATAATATAGTTAGCAATTTTATTGAGAACCACAGGTATATCTACCTACTGTGGCAGAAAAAAAAACTTGAATGCTTTCTAACCTTCCTTTTTTTGCTCATAAATTCATTCACAGTTAAAGAATTAATAGATTAAAATGGCAAAAGACCTGTCAAAAAGCACTTGTCTGACAATAAGTTACGCCCGCCAACTTAGCTAACAATAAATAATTGAAAAACACTCGAAATGAAGTATTGGTTGTATTCACTCCGTAAGCTAAGAACTATGTTAAAGTATCGGCTTGGTTGAAATTTAAGTTGGCTCCCGCGATCAATTCTCAACACCACAATTAAATATGTTTTTTTAATATAATTCAATTACATTGACTTCGTCTATTAAGTGGCGGGACGTTCCCACGAACATTACAATTTTTGAAGAGTGTATATTTTGGTTTAGACGTACGGGTTATTATATCTAGACAAATTAAGCATGCTGCGGTCTTCAACATTTCTGGCTTTCATGTACCACTGGTTAGTTTACATTGCGCACCTGTTGGCCACAGTTTTGTAATGAATCACCTCTGTCATCGTTCTTGATCAAAACTGGCATTGTGTAATTAAAGTAATTTTCGTTAGTTTGTAACATTTAGAAGCGATTCGAAAGCAAGTTCTTTTATTATTTGGACTGAGGTGAGTTGTTTGCACCACTTGAAACAAATTGTAACTGAAAAGACACATTTGTTGAAGTGACTTTGCTTTTCTGCAATGACGGTTTGAACACATGAAAAAGTGGACTATTTATCGGTGTTTTGTCTAACATGTAATATCTTACTGATATATCAATGACGGAATTTAAATATTCACTAACTTTGTTGAAAAAATAAATAAGAGCCTTCTCTTACCTATTACATTCTCACAAAAATCATATATTTAAAAAAGGCAAAACACAAATTGGTCTTCATCAACACCTGCCTCAGGACATTCCTTATGATCCGCTGGACAGACAAGATCACCAATGATGACTTACGCAGAAGAATAAAGTAACAACGGATTTAAGAACACATCATTCAGAGACTTTGGCGTTTCGTAAATATGGACACACTATGTAATAAAACATTTAAAGCAACTGATGTACAAGATATGTTTTTTTGAAAACAATCACAATATCACTTATGGGAAACTTTTATTATAGCGAATGCTTTTACTATAACTTTTTTGCGTTGGTTTCGTTACATTACCACCCTAACAAAAACCAGTTGTTGGCAAAATACTATTTGTCCAGAAACAGTTAATCAGTTTTTTTCTAATCATGACGACACATGTGTCTGGTTGCTATCGGTCTCGGTGCAACAGCAATAATGTGGAAGTGAAGTTTTACCGGAAAAAAACAATTTTCATCATTACATGTGCACATATTTCCATGAACGCCTAAACGGCAACATAACACTCTATTTTATAATGTCTTTAAAACTTGCGAAGTGAAAATGTATCCCTTAGGAGGGGAAATAGCAAAATCAGAAATGTGTGTGTTCCGATATCTATATGACAAGAAACGTTTTGAATGTAAAGACCTTTCCTAAAAGTATATAACGGCTTCCAACTAAATTAAATACACCGATATTGAACACTATGTATATTGTTCAACCGGAACATTGCAATACCAGTTGCTACTTATTTTCCAGAATTGAAATAGCACAGGTGAAAACACGGCAATGTAACGCATGCCTTCGCCAGCACCTGATAAACAATACGTACAATCGTGGCATATGTGATGTTTTCTCTAGAGAGCACGAGTCTCGTGTTCTGGAAATATAATCGAGCCCCAAATGGTCGTAAATGCATTCAATAGAACATCCAATGTTTGTAATGTCAGGACAAGTCAATCGGTTGAAAAGGCCGTATGATTTTGTAATGGAATAGAGCGCGTGTCTATTGGATGTTGTAATTAAAACGTTGAAAAGTTATCTCGGCTGATTGCTGGCAATATAATATTATATTCTCTTCCCAATCTAGTTCATTTAAGTAATTAAAATAGTTTTAATTATGAGAGTCCCAAAGGCATCCATTCCCGCACTGCATGTACGTCCAAATCAAAAGCGAAAACATTTTGTGCCTCCGATGCATATATTTTTCTAATACTGCCACAATTTGACAAAGCTTAAACACTATTATTCGAACTAGTATTGCCGTTTAACGTAAACCTATGTTATCAAATGTTTGCCAATTGTTTGCAGTAGCGTTTATAGGTGTTCAAACCGTCTAAACCGTTTTTAGCCATCGAAGTCAATCGCCAACAAATCTGGATCATTTGGCACACATATCTCTCTGGGATTTCCGCGCACACAAAACATATTGACGTAAATGCATTATTATCAGACGGACCGATGTAAACACCACGCTATCCGCGTTGAACGTTTCGCCGGTTACTCACATAATCTACGTACCACAGTAAATAGACGATTTGAAGGTGAAGCTCATGTTGTGGTTGCTATTGTAATACATATACATGCATACACATGTTTTCTTCCAGAAGTCGTATGATTTAGGAATATATACACTAAACGACAATTTGTATATTTAATTTGTTTCATTTGTTGAAATAACTTCGATTATGTTTACATTTTCTGCAATACATTAATGGTTGTTCTATATTTTGGTTAATTCACAGCCCTTTTGCGGAAATGCATTAATTGATCATTTATTGCGTTAAAGGAAAATATGGTTGGATAGTTCATTGTGAAAGGTTTCATGTTATTTTCCGTGATATTTCATGATAAACGTGTTTGTTTTTTTCAATGTTCAATATTTGTTTAACAAGTTGCGAGCATTTTGCAAATCGTTTCTTGGTAGTGCACATAAAGTGTATTCACGCGGTTTATGGAATCCAACAAAATAATCCAATACAATAAGGTCTCAACTCGAAACGATAGTACCATCAGATAATCTACAATATAGCTGGTATTTATCATGGGATCATAGCACCATGCACGATTCTAACACATAGAAGTAATGGTTACGATCCCGCGCATAAGATGATTTGGTAAAAGAATAAAAGATAATACATCAAACAATACAAAACACATTAGTTATGTATACAAATACTAATCGAAATAAGCACACCGAATGGTGTTGTAAAAAATCTGTGTAAGTTCTGCATCAAAATGTTTACCATGTAAGTCTCTGGAATACCGTGCACAACATTGTAATTCAATTGTTAGTATTTTAAAATTGTTTCAAGAAACAATTATGCAGACTTAAAGTTTGTATGGATGTATTTTAATTAAAACGATTGGAAGAGAATCGACAGGACTTAAACAATGTTGATTCAAGAATAACACGTTTGTATGCATGTTTTTTAATTGAGACGTTTGGAAGAAAATCGGCAAGACCGAAACAATGTTGATGGAAGAACAAACCTTGCTCACAAAGCGCACGTGGCATCCTCGGGGACACGTGAAGACACGGTCGGCAAACTTGAAGATGAATTTAAATGTCCGTAAACAGGTTTCTGTGTTGACAGGACAATCGGTGGATCGAATTACGATTCGATGGCGGAACTGTCTTATGGGACGCTATTAATCAAATCATAAAAATAAACGGTTTGGTTAATTGCGGACAAGTATGGCTTTTGTAGTTACCATTAGCAAATGTATACATACTGTTTCATGTTTTCATCATGCCTTCTCCCTAGTCAATAACAAATAAACAACACTTTTCCGTTAATGAATGTGTGTTTGGTGTGCGCAACACATTTATTTGAGGATATTATATTGTTATTTGGCATGTAAATACACAGAGAACATGTTTTTAATCGGTTTAGACTTTTTACAATAAAAAATGCATTTGAATCGAATATAAAAAGTTAATGTTTAATTTATATCTAAACCGAATTGCAATATCACGCGAAAAAATTACTGTGTTGTATCACTTGTAAGAAATGCTAAATATTTAAGTTTTAAACAAAGCTTATGATAGGTTTTGAAAGTTAAAACAAGAGTTTCAGATTAAATAATTGCAGACAAAAAAGCAGTTTCCTGAATCTTATTAATTCCAAACACGGCTTAAATTCATTACGACGCGCCTGAATGATGTTCATGTATTATTTATCAAAAGCAAAATCTCTTCAAAAGTGTTCACAGTTTTAGTTTGAACCAACTAAATATTGAACTCTCTAAGAAAATATACCGTGTCGCCAATATAGCACGAATGCCCTTTAGTTTGAACACTCTTTTTATGGGAACGAAATTAAACATCCATTATTATATTAGAGAAATGGTTGAGCAAACTATTAAAAACAATGAAGTGATGATAGACGGGCGGTATCGCAGCGGAATGAGCGTAGGTCGAAAAACATTAACGCACATTTAGCGAGATGTTATGTTAATTGAAAGTCAAAGAAGCGTGTGTCCCTTGTCGATCTGAGCAAGCAGAAATTTCGAGTGATATTGACGGGATAAACATTTTCATTTGACATCGGAAATATTAACGATATTTCGTTATATGGACTCAGCGACGCGAGGCCGGTAACTTCTATTACGGACTAATTGCTAAGCCAAATGGAGGGGGGGAAAGCATGGCCTCGATAATAACTATGCGGGCTTTAGACATAGAAATGTCACGAGAACAGGTAATGGATCACGAAGTTTACAAAGTGTTCATGCGCTACCACCATATAGTATCATCAAATTCGGCAATTACTTTAAATATAACTGGATTCGTTAACTTGGCATTATTCTTTAACTGGCATAATTTGTGCAAAGTTATCTACTTAAGCGGAATTAATTGTTTACCATAGTATTCATTATAGCCATTGTGTGCGTGCACATTTATTTTTTATGTCGAAAGCACTAGAGGAGCTATTATTGTTTCTGAATTGTTATTTATACAACCGTCACATTTTTTCCGTGTACACGTATCTTGACATAATTTATTATATTTAAATCGCATTTGTATTAAAAACAACGAAAACAGTTCAAAGTCAGACAGTCATTAAAACTGAAGAAGTTATTTTGGAAGTGGTCAAATATAATTCTTATAAAAGTATCCAAGAAACTCATATAAATGTCGAAATTATAATATATGATCCGACCTAGTGACCGATATCTGCGAGCCAATGTACCTATTCCGAAAATAATCCCGTCAATAGAAATTTGAAACATTTTGTTGTAAGAGAATAATACTGCTACAAATTTGACAAATAACTGATATGTCAAATATAAAAAAACTGCCTTCTATGACAGCCAATCCATGACTCTCGGCGGTTTTATCGCGTGCCCTGTTGGTCGCAAGTTCACATTTATTTTGCGTACTCTTAATTTAGATAGTGCAAAACCGCGAAATATACGCAAATCTTTATGGTTCGACCAAAGCTGCAAAAGTCATAAAAAATCGTCCTTTGACTGTAATCGCATATACAAAATCGATCCATCAAGTGCGAACAGAACGGCATTTTTACAAGCCAGATCGATATATTGTAAAACAAAACATATTGCTAAAAATAAATACTATAGAAAAGAAAGTAAAACATTGTTATCCTTAAGTAAATCAAACCCTCAAGACATTTTGGACATACATAAATAAATATCAACTTAATAAAACGACTGGTACAAATGACGTTTATATTGATGAAGTAATAGATCATTTTAAGCAGTTATCTAACACACCTCATTACAGTTCGCTCAATGTTGATGAAAACTCATCAAGAAATGAAACACTTCATATTGATGAGTTAGATCGCCCATTTACAATTCTAGAAAAACAAACAACAAAATCAAATCTAAAACGCAATAAAAGCGACGATATGTCTAAAAATGTTGCAGACTTCTTTATTGTCTGCATCGAGTTGCTTTCTCCATATTTAGTTAACAAATTTAATTACAAGTTCGATAAAGGTATTTATCGGGAAACTTGGTGTTATGGCGCTATTGTCCCTATTTTCAAAAAAAGGAAATAAACATGTTGCATCTAACTATAGATGTATTGCATTAGTAAATATCGTAGCTAAAATATGTTCAACTAAAGTACGCAATCGAAATAATTCTTGGTGCGAGAATGATAATATATTGAATACATCGCAATTCGGATTTAGAGATAAACGTAGTACGATTGATTGCATTTTTATTTTGCATACTATAATCCAGAATATTATTAACAATAAATCGAAACTTTATTGCGTTTTTATTGATTATGAAAAGGCAATTGATACTGTTATACATGAGGTTTTGTGGATTAAATTAGTACAGGCAGGAATAAGCTGTAAAAGGTTAAATATGATCAAGTCAATATATCAGAATGTTAAATCTTGTGTTAAAATTATAAAAAATGTGTCTTATTCGGAGCTTTTTGATGTTACGTTAGGAGTAAAACAGGGTGAGCCATTATCACTCTTATTATTTATTGTATTCATTAATGACATTAATGATTGTATTGATATTAATAGTTTTACTGAAAAAGATGTACGTTTATTATCAATATTTATGTTGTTATTTGCTCTTGACATTGCATTATTTANTTTGTGTTTGTTTATTTGCATGATTGTATTTGTATTGTACTGATGCACTTTGATTATACTTTTTTTACTTGTATGTAAATGGTCAAAGGCGTTTTGCCGATATACCAATAAAAAACTTGAAACTATTTTGCACATCCTGTCCTTGATTTTAACGCTCCCTTCTTTGCAAAACATTATAATGACAAATTTTTCCGAGTTCTCTTCAATACGGTGATTTTCTGCTACACCATTTGTATTAATACATTCTATAGCCATCTAAGTACACTTGTTTGATTGACTTTCGATTAAGTTCATCATCACAAACGCGTTTTAATGTTTCAGAATTTCGTCTATTTCGTTACTCTGTTTGCCGCAATTTAGAAAGTACATTTCACAAATGAGTTAATGGATTGCTTGTATAAGGGGACTGCAACCAAACAAAGGTGAAATTTATTATACAAACGATTGTTTATTTGATAACGCGAAAAACGATGCTAAGCTGTTTATTGCATATTGTTTCTGTTGATCATAAATTAATAGATAATATACTATTTGTCTCGTCAACTTCTTCGAATTAAGATGAATATAATTTTAGAGTTTAATTTAAACATTATTCTAAAAGCTATGTTTAAAAAAAATCATTTTCTGATTTAATCAAGTCATTGTGCTAACACGTCACATTTACAGCTGTTGCAGATGGATTGTGATAATATCTTAAATCAAATATATGTATTGTCTGCGTATGTGTATATAATTATGTGAAAACTAGATCCACATTAAACGATTACTAAGGATGCGTCGCAAGAATGTCTTTGCGACAAGAGGCGCTCTCTGCCATTTGTTCGGTGATCATATCAAACCCTCACAAAGACTTAACATTAAATATTTACACGCTTATTATACTGAGCAATGAAAAACGGCTCTTTTGTTCCTAGACAGTAAGCGATCAGTCCCAATGCTGATTTATTCATATGTGGCATTGCATTTATAATGGTTCATGTTCACGAACTGTTTTTTAATAATCAAAATGATTATTGCGTTTCTTCAATTTAACATTCCTTTATTTAATGAAATATCATCAAATTGCGATGACTGGTGCTTTGTTGTGTCTATATAGTACATTTATTAAGGACACAGTAGTTTTGACTGGGATCTTTGTTTGTTTTGAACATTAATTCTTGTTTGTTGATGTTGCGACCCTCACTATTAATTTTGCCGCCAGTTTTGACTTATAATACATCTTAGAGCTGATCATCTTAACTTCGAATTACACAAACTGCCGGGTAGGAGGCCATATAAGAACGAGCCCCTTGCGAGACTTATATCTTCTACCCCCTCTCCATAGAAGATCGCAATTGACAGTAGACGACGCGGGCGGTTGTTTCATAATTATTAGTTAATGTTTGCATTACAATCATAACAATACTGAATGTTTCCCTTTCTTTTTGGAATTTCTTATTTTAACTATAATATTGACAATACATGTACATGGTACTCTGTGAATATTACAACGAGAAACACTTTTTATTTATCTGAAAAAAGGCAAAACATTTTATGGTTCATACGTATGATTTTTAAATATAAAATCTAATCAATTTAACTACCCAAATCAATCATACAATCGCACCCACCTGTCGAGATAATTAATAAATCACCAAACAATACATTCTCAATGCAGCGTGCTTAAACATGTGTTTAATAATACGTGTAATACATTTATGAATTAAATTGCTGAAGTCATCTACTTTTATGTTAATGTCGAAAGTTAGCTCTATGTATTATTAAGTTATTATGACCCACTGGTGAGTAATAGTGGACCCCTATCACTTACCAAGAACTAGACTGTACAATATCCGCAAATATTTTTTTTTAATGGACTTCAAATAACAGGTTCAACTTCGGCGAACCAGCATAAAATTGAAGCTGTAATATAACGACATGTGATATTAAATGTGTCAGAAACAACGAGAATTAATGATTCGACCTATTGGCAAGGGACCGGAGCGTTCTTAACAAGAATTGACTTGTGATGTCACTGAGATTCGCTTCAAGTCGCAATGATAACGCCCATGCTGGCTCCACAAGCTATTATTAACGTCCTCCATATTGCAACATTGAGCTGGTTCAGAAGCCTTAAGATCATCTTAGAAAACCCGATAGTAGCATGCAACGATTGCCCCCAAGTTGTCACCTTATTAAATATGTTCGAAAAAACTATGGGATTATATTTACAAGGTTATAATACTGAGTAATGACAAAATGCAGTAAATGATCAATCGAAGTGTTGATTATGTCTAATTTTTTGTATTGTGAATATTCTAACTGACTCCTATTGAAGTTGGCAAGTTTTTATTTATAATATTTGTATTTACCTGATCCTGTCATTTTGTTATTGTATTTGTTTGTTATTGCATTTATTTTAAGTAAGTTCCATTTGAATGACGCATCTGAGTAATATATTGCTTTATACTTCAAACTAGACCTCAATTACTATTTGATAATTGAAAAAAATGACAACTTATACATCTAAGCTAACGATTAACGCTTTTAGTAATCAATTGTAAAAGAAACTCAATATGTAGTTAAACATTATAATCTCCACAAAATAACATATTCACGGTGATTGGGTTGGAATATCGTCGACACATACATCTGACACACCACCCCTTAAACCAATATTTGTGAAAACGAGTTTTGTTACAATTGCATTGACTTACCTCGTAAAGTTATATGATTAAGAGACAAAGGTCAACAAACAAATTCCATTCGTAAGCTATACAAAATCTTCTTGTTGCGATATATGTTTCAAGATACCTGTCAGATCAACAATTGTGTTTGATGTAACATTATTTCATTTCCTATTAGACTATGTATTATTCTAACACAACACGTGGTCAATATTACATAGAGACCAATAAAATCAATAAGGTTTTTCCCTGCAATAACCACGGGCAGCACATCATGTATTGAACAGGTTTTATTGTGGACTATACTTCAACAAACTATGTTAATAAAACATAATAGTATTTCTTATTATTACTCTGATTTCATGTTTATTAACAAAAGTAGTATTCAACAGGCAGGAATCCATATATGCAAACATATTAAGACTTAACATGTCTTAATCAATATTTATGATACCCAAATACCTAAACATCTTGTATGCCAGTTTGGCGAACAAGAACATCGCAGCAGTTTACGCATTTGGACCTTGCCATTCAGTATCAGAATAGCTTCCCTTTCATTTTTGATCACGCTTAGATACTTAAGTAGATCAAATATGCGTGCATTCTTGTGAAAATGAATGTAGAAACATTTATGTTGTTAGATTATTGTCAATTATTGAGGCCATTCCGTCTTGGATTATTTTTTTTAATGATTGAACTCATTTTTCTTGAATCGATACAATCATGGTTAAATCTGAATAAAACACATTTTTAGTAAATTGCATAGGCCGGTCTTTTACAAGTGAATTAAATTATTGGGAAATAGATCGGTATGTAAGTATGGAACGTACTCAAGCTGACTATGATTATAAAGTCACTTCCAATAAGCCATGTGATCGGAATCTGTTAACAAATGAATAACCGAACTAAATGAGCTAAATAACAGCAATTCATCAATAATGTATGTGCCACCTACAGAAACTATTAATATCACATATCTTTCATTGGAATCTTTCAAAAATAAAACCGACTATCAGACGTTTCGTCCTAACATATGCATCAATTGAGTGTTTATTGACTTTGATTATTAATCAACCGCAAAGGTGTATAATAATGTATCAAAATAATAAGAAATTTAAACGCAAGCCGTTTCATTTTTCTTAAAACATTTTTCCTTTTAAAGCTTTCACACGCGGTACTGTTTACATATCGAGCCAATTTGGAACACATGTGTTAATTTTCCACTTAAATAAATAAGCTGTCTTCTCGTATCATTGTTGCAAATATACATTCAAATAAAGTTTCAATTGAGCAGTTCTCTTCAAAGTAGCATTCTTATCTATTCATGGTTTGTGTTTTATTTGACCGTGTCAATTAAACGAATCGAAACAAAATTGATAGTTATGAACACATACTAGTAAGTTTATTTCAAATACGGGTATTCAATGCATGCGTTGTTGTGCATTCACGTGGTCGATATTGATAATTTATTATTAAGACGATCGGTTTTTCATCGTCAAAACATAAAGGTTTTTTGTCTTTTGTTTACATTAGGAAAATGCGTCTCATTGACGTATTATTCTATTCAACCATCGATTTCTCTATATAATTATATGTTTTGTCGGGGGGAAATTGAATAAGTGCTTTGAAATTTACTATGATCACTATTTAACTTGTTTAATGTCGAATAAAAGTAATTTACCTGCAAACGGACCACATTATAATCTAATTAAGTAAAAGAGTAGTTAATTACAATATTCAAATAACAATCAGTAGTTCAGCTAATATTTTGCAAATTATATCACAATATGTTATGGACTAGTCGAAAAATTGCGTAATTGCATGGAAACTATGAGACATTGTCAAATTGACAATTTCCGACAAACCATTTTTGCAACTTATATGAAATAATATGTTGAACTAATCTAAATTGAACTGGTTGAAGATATGAATATTTTGTATAGTTCAACGGCAAATAAAAAAGCCAAATGCAATGTTCTAGTAGAGTTCTGCATGCTCTGTACAATAATGCTGTTGTTTTCAAATGAATGAGTAATATACTAGAATACATGTCCGTTCATAAACAAGAAGGTCATAATCTCCTGGCCGTTGTATAAAAAATAAATATAGAGGTCAAACTTGAAATGGTTGCAGAGGACACATAGCGTAAAACGTATAAGTTGTTATTGATCGTTTATTGATGTAGCCATAGTCGGAGAGTAGAGGTGAAAGTAAGTGTTTTGTTCATATTCAAAACGATTATTGACTTTTTTTTAAATATATTTTATGTTCTATAAATAAAACAAATTCAACCAGTTTACTTGACAATATGCACACTGAACTTTATAGCACGAAAGTCTGGTCGTAAAGAAGGTTATGTCACAAACTCATTCTCACGCAAGTTTGGTATACCAAATCACGCACTTAACTTTATTGTATTTTATTGTGTATTAACGATACCATTGACACCAAAATGGCACACAAGGTTCTTGATCATGACGTTTTCACGAGGCTTAATCTTTAGCTACTTCATATGAGAAAAAGACGGTATTGGAGGATGTCTATACAATATATCGGCATTGTTCCCAAGACTGTAGATGGGGTGTTAAGTGGTGCTCAGTGTGTCAAGCATCCCGTTCAAAAATCTCCAGAACGTGGACTCACGCCTAATTAAATGTCGTTTAGGTTTATTGTAATCCCAAGCTTGTTTCTTTAACTTACTTACAATGCATTGTTAATTATGAATGGTTAGAAAAAGAGAAGAAATGTTTACTTAAGTTTAGCTGTGGTGTTAAATATGTATATCACAGCCGAAATAAATTGATGTATTGATTCTTTCGATCTTTCTTATGTAATATATCGATAAATGTTGAGAAATTGTAAATTTTCGTAAAATTACTTTTCGACAACAATTATCAGAAACAAATTTCTTATATTATTGAATCAAATGCTATAAACCGTCACATGGCCATCATTAAAGCGAAGTTTGATAGTGAACGTTGGGTGAATACTTATTACGCAATCCATTATTTAGACGACCACATTAAAAAAAACACACAAAACAAAACAAATATCATTGTGTCCTTATCTAAATGGTTTTATTGAGCAATAAATTATGGTTCTTTATATTCTAGTCTGATATTTTTGATACTCATCTATTTCTAACCTTACAGCACGTGTCTATGTAAGGCTCTTATTCATGGTGATGCTTCGCGCGATTTACACGAACCTTAACTATGATTTTAATAGTTATGGCATAGCTGTATTAGTTATACGTTGATTGATCATTTTATATATTGCAGCTTATCTTAACCGTATTCCTAATGAAAAGGTCTTTATTAAAAAACACTCCACGCGGCTGTCATTCATTGTCCATGGTACCATAAATGGCTAACACTCTTGCATGGCGTCCGTGAAGTGCCAATTATTGAAATGAGAAAATTTCCTTAAACAATTTGTTATTTACTATGAAAATTTTGTACCTTACATATAGGAAAAATAATACCTAGACTAATTAAATAAAAATAACTTTTGCAAATGGTTCCTTGCCATAAATAAAGGACCACGAAGGTGTGTATGATAGAAATGCAAGACTGCTGCAGCTTCTGGAGTTTCACTTCTTTATATTTTTACAAAACTTGTACTTAAAACTTTGGAAATAAATGTACATATACGTGTATAAAATTGTTTTGTAGAACATAATAACTGTTATAAATTAACATAACAGCAATAAATTTAGCACCTTTGCCATTATGATATCCAACAAAAAACTGACACGAAAGCGTCAACCACAGACCATACCACGTCGCGCGTTACAAATAAAAACACGCTTCACCTAAACGCCAGCAGAAATAGATAGAGCTTTGCCGGTTTGTATCTATCATACTGTCATCTATTAGTAAAGATCCTCGTGTCTGGTCAATGCCGCCTAAAATCCGTTAATGGGAATTTATTAGCGAATGATTGGCTCACCGAGTTGTGCTGGAAAAATATGCATATCAATCAACAATAAAAATGAAAAAGATTATGTTGTATCAATATGATACTGTGGGTTCTCCATATTGCTTTTTTAGCTGCGTATTGTGTTTAAATAAATACAAAATCATATACGGGTTTTAGTTTTGAAAATAAAACGATGACATTGAACCATCTGTATGAAGTGAAATGAAATAAACATAGTACAATCAAGTCAATACTATATAACCGCTATGCTATCAACTCTTCCAACACTGTGTGTATGTTACAGAATGCCATATCGGAATTGACATGTTCTATACCGAAATCGCATAGCATCCCAAAATATGCAAACACCATACTATTCAATTGTAAGCTTTGCCAAGCAATTTTATACCAGTTCGCTTATTGCTGATCATATCACAGTTATCTCAATAATTTATTGTAATTTATTCAATTAATAAGATCATACTGCTTCAGTAATATGTTTTATTCATGCGAAACAATGAAGCTTCACACTTCAGCCGTTAATGACATAACATCACAGGGATTATTTCATATAGCATTGTTTCTCATGACAAAACCGTAACTAGCATACTTAAAATTCATGTCGGATATTGGAAGACATCCTTGCCGCACTTCAATCATTCTCCACCGGAAGAACCAGAATCAACACGTGCACAAAGTGGTAATTAATATGATTTGTGTGCACCATGATCATGCTTCATAACCTTCACCTAACGTTCGAGTAGAAATAAAGTTCTTTTGTGAATAAATATAAAGAGATACAATACATATTGTAGGTGATATTCTATGCAGACACTGTGATTTGTCCTCTCTCACTTACTAGAGCTCTTGTAAGCACTGCAAACCTCGGTTACATAACAATAATGTATGAAAATAGCTATATTATAAAAGTAGAATAAATATTACAGAAGTAAGAAGCTTCACGGGAACAATGTAATGCACAACTCGGCTCATGTTACATAGTTTGCTAAATAGATCATATTTATCATATTATTGCTTCTGTTTAAACAATCCGATGACAAGATTATTAAACACATATCGCGCATTAAGCAACACGTTTTTCATCCATAAAAGCTAATTTTCAGACGTAAATCTAATGAGATAATGGAAGTTTAATCAAAGATTAGCATAGAAATAATTGTTAATGTCACTAACTGCGTAACCCCAATGTTTTGTGCTTTTAAAATATGATATCACCATAGCAAATGTATATCAGAGTGTGGTACATATACTTAATTATAAATGTTAGCAACAAATAGTCGATATAAACTATATTGAAAGATAGCTATCACAAGAAAATCAGTTTAACCTATATAAAACTTAACAATGCATGCAGTTTGATTTAGTAAGTATGAAACGGTTAACTATACTTACTATACTGGTTAAATTTGTCTCAATACATCCAAATATTTGCTCAGCGAACAGTCCAAACGTAATAAAAATGAAGAAATTGACTAATGCGCATTAGGTTTATTTAACGATGTTGAAGCTAACTAACTATTTAAAATAATTAATTGTATTATACACGCAGATGACCCTTATTACAATCGATGGATGCCAAGCCCGATGGCTTTAGCAATTATTATTGAAACTACCAGCTTTGCCACGGTCACCAACGCCAGTTAACCATAAGCTTCATAGGATATCGTTGATATTAATTGATTCGGGGTAAAATTTAATGTTCCGGATGTAAAGGACGTTCGTGTGGCCGTCACGCGCGTGACTTCAGTTTAGAGTTTTAATCGCGTGACATCTCGTCGCATCTCGGCGCACACGAATAATTCGCATAATTATTTTTTCCTGATATTACGTTCATTCGTGCGAAACAATCCGAGGTTCAACTAAACGCGCGGAAGATATGTCTCCGAAGCGTTTCAAAGTCGCCGAAAACGGATCGCATTTCGACAGAAACCGTATGTGAACGTCGACTAAATATTGCGAAACATTGGCTCGAGATACTTAACATTTTAATAAAAATAAGCAATATATAAGCAAATGTAACACCCGCGCAGCAGCCATGAATGCATTTGCACGTGGGACCGCAGATAAAGTCGGCTTATCGGGTGAATCAATGGCATTGAAGCGGAGTTTTAATCATCCTGTCTAATTAAGTGGACATAATTTGATAACTAATCGATACCTGATTAGTTTGTACCAAAGGTTGCTAAAATCGGGAGATCGGTTCTGGAAATTGCATACTATTTTGTACGGAACAGTTCATGCAATCTTATATGAAGTCCTTTGTATATCAAGTAACAAATATTCCAAAATATATAAAAAAAATATTTTCAGCAAAGAAATGTTTCATGTTTAGAACAAATAAAATAACAAGTGAATATAACAACAAACACAGTATAATACGGACCATTGCATCCGACTGTACTAAGTATCTGATATTCGGCAATAAAGACGTCAACGCGAGGATATCGCTTCCAAAACCCCGCTCCACCTATTGTAATGTGATGCTGAGAGACAAAATGCCTCTCGTTAGCGAGTAAAATACTCGGTTACGCGTAGTTGGTCCTGTCGAAAATAATTATCGTCAACCGTCAAATGGCCGAACTTGGTGTTGATAATTTAACAATGATAAAATGCGCTCGATTGGCCGCCAGTGAGTTTTAAATCGCACCTGGCTAACCTTCGCAAAGATACAGGTTCCGAAACGAAAATATTGTGTTCTCAGACTTCAGTAATATCTTATTTTAATTACGAAGTATTTTCGCTGGAAACTTTTTATCGCTTTAACCCTTAACTAGAGTCGAGTGGTGTGACAACATGTTTCAATACATTATGTCAAAAGGGAAATCACACGATGTCGATTACATTTTATTTCGGATTTTCCGGCAACTGGTTACAGAAAAATGAGCCCAATGTTATTATTAAATATATACGATTGTCTATTCACCAAATTCTGTTTTATTTCTCAATTTATTATGTAAAACAGCGTTAAATAATAAATGTATATGTAACAAATAGGAAACGCATTTTGTTTGTGTAAGATTCTTATGCTATAAGAGCGAAAAAATGGTATCTTTCCAATGTATTAAAAAGTTACTTAAATTGAAGTATAAGTATTTAATTACACGTGTAAGTATTCAAAATGTGCAGTTATGAGTTATTTAATTTTAGAGTCTCCAAATTGAAAAATAAATGTTAGCAAATTAATAACTTTTACTCTTTTGAAGAAAAATCGAACACTCTTAAGACGATGGTCTTAAACAAGGTACATCAGGTGCACAATCAGAAATTCTGCGTAACGTAATTAATTACCAAGCGCACATTACAGCGACGGCAATACAGGAAAATTCTGATTGCCATTAGCGCATCCAGTAAACTTTACTGCCGCGATAAAATCGCGCCGCAGTTTCAGATGGACGGGATCCATTGTGCGACGCTAAATAGATTGCGGGCAATCGTTTCTTACTTTACCTTTACGATGATAAAAGCTATCTAACGGATATACGAGCGCCATTAAACGGCGCGAGTTGTCACATATTGTGCGCCCCAATCGGCGATAAGACAGCGATGAGACCGAGTCGATTGAAAATATAATGAATATTAGACTGTAAAACCGGTTACAATGTTTGTTTTATCAACATTAGAATTGATTCATTATAACTTATCATAAGGCGATGGCGGAAAGTACGGTGACAGATAATTACGGGCGCATAAAGTGTTTTTTCGATCTGTTGATGAGAAAATGTGAATATAGCGAGCCTGAAAAGCATATGTTTACGGTCCAATTAATTGATTATTTTAAGGATTTGAAACCAAGAATACTTAGGAAGCACGTGTATCAAACACCCCTGACACTAAACGATTGAATTTTCAACACAATCATGGTCGGTAAATAATAATGTCAAATCTTTCCGAAACGTTTCGTTCTATTTCATAATAAGTGGTCTATAAATATTTTTTTAAAAAAAATGTCCCATGTTAACACCAAATAAAAGATGGCGCAGTTGCTCCATTAGAAATGTTGGCTAAGGACTTATCTGTTCGCATCAAGCGCCGAAATCATTGCTGTAAACGCTCAAGCGCCTCAATTGAAAATCACTTGCAGAATAGCTTCTAACATAAGAGTAATTTTTCCATACAATATAAAATCCCCAATTGTCTTGCTTTAAGTTTGTTTTTGTCGCCTTCAGCCTGTCTACGACGTCAGCGTTTAGATTAAAGTCTACACTAATTTCCAAGTTCATGTCAATAGCAAGCTTACCTATTGTTAAAACACAATGAAATGAAAGTAAAACGATATTCGAAAACTTGTATTATTCAACAATTATTTAAAAACAAAATAATATGCGGAACCAACACCATTAACATAATGTTTCTTTAAAGATTTCATATAAGATAATTGTCATCAGATATCTTTATCGAGGTTATAGTAAATCCTTCTTGTTAAGATCGCTCCCTTCTTCCGGACACAAACTGCTCCGATAAAAGCCCCAACCGCCTAAATGACAGAAACCACGCTTCCGCCTGACCAGTAGGCGCCTTGGCAGCCACCATATCGTCGACACGCGCCCGGAAGTTGATCGCATCACACACCGCCTCGGTGAGCCACAATGCGACAGGAAATAATTCAATAACCGTTGTCATGGTTACTCGAGCGCGACCAATGAGAATCAATTAACGAAGAGCGGATTATTAAATATTCCTGACATCGGAGACGAGACAATATTGGGAGGACGTAAGACAATATAAGAATTACAATAACAATGTATTAGATCATCCATTTCGACGCGACGGTCAATGTATTATCCAATCCTGATAGTAATGCTAATAAGCTAGTGCGGTGTTTGTAATAAATTATTTCAGTGGGGTCTGAGATTTTTCTGCCACGGGGTCTTATATTATCTTTATTACAATATCTTTATGCGTGTTGTACAATTGTGGTTTTTCGTTAAACATTTGATACTTCAAATTAAACGTCACGCTTTTATTATGTACTACAAACATTGTCCTATTGGCAATAAAAAACAGAGATGTATCTTACTGTTGTCATTAGATATGTTTAATTCTTTAATCAATATGAACAACCATACAATCTTCCATCTTTTGATGGCGTCATTATCCTCCCTCTCCTCCTCCTCCTCCTCCTCCTAATCCTACTGCTCCTCCTTCCCCTCCTCCTCCTCCTCCTAATCCTCCTCCTCCTCCCACTTCTTCGCCTCCCCATCATCATAATCATAATCCTCATCCACATCATCATCATCATCATCTTCATCATCATCATCATCATCATCATCATCATCATCATCATCATCATCATCATCATCATTATTATTATTATTATTTGTATTATTAATGATTACAATTATCTCTTTACATCTGCTTATTGTTTACACGTTTGTTTTTTACATATGGATATTGAACATTAAATTTGTATAATGATATATTGATTTGCAAAATAATAATTGAATAATTAACCTTCAATTATGTTTTTATATTCACGTTCTCTTGTTTTAATTGCATAACTATCGTCAAAATGATTGAGGTAAAACGACAGCATTCAATTGTTAGAAACACCTGCATTTAAATACAAAACATAACTGTACAAATTAAAAGTAAGTATTGAATTAATTGATCTACAATATATTTATAGATTCTTTTCAAAATTGGAATAAATACATTGTGGCAGCAGNCGTTCTATTTCATAATAAGTGGTCTATAAATATTTTTTTAAAAAAAATGTCCCATGTTAACACCAAATAAAAGATGGCGCAGTTGCTCCATTAGAAATGTTGGCTAAGGACTTATCTGTTCGCATCAAGCGCCGAAATCATTGCTGTAAACGCTCAAGCGCCTCAATTGAAAATCACTTGCAGAATAGCTTCTAACATAAGAGTAATTTTTCCATACAATATAAAATCCCCAATTGTCTTGCTTTAAGTTTGTTTTTGTCGCCTTCAGCCTGTCTACGACGTCAGCGTTTAGATTAAAGTCTACACTAATTTCCAAGTTCATGTCAATAGCAAGCTTACCTATTGTTAAAACACAATGAAATGAAAGTAAAACGATATTCGAAAACTTGTATTATTCAACAATTATTTAAAAACAAAATAATATGCGGAACCAACACCATTAACATAATGTTTCTTTAAAGATTTCATATAAGATAATTGTCATCAGATATCTTTATCGAGGTTATAGTAAATCCTTCTTGTTAAGATCGCTCCCTTCTTCCGGACACAAACTGCTCCGATAAAAGCCCCAACCGCCTAAATGACAGAAACCACGCTTCCGCCGTACCAGTAGGCGCCTTGGCAGCCACCATATCGTCGACACGCGACCGGAAGTTGATCGCATCACGCACCGCCTCGGTGAGCCACATTTCGACAGGAAATAATTCAATAACCGTTGTCATGGTTACTTGAGCGCGACCAATGAGAATCAATTAACGAAGAGCGGATTATTAAATATTCTTGACATCGGAGACGAGACAATATTGGGAGGTCGTAAGACAAGTCAAGAATTACAAAAACAAAGGGGTTAGATCATCTACTTCGACGCTACGGTCAATGTATTATCCAATCCTGATAGTAATGCTAATAAGCTAGTGCGGTGTTTGTAATAAATTATTTCAGTGGGGTCTGAGATTTTTCGGTCTTATATTATCTTTATTACAATATGTTTATGCGTGTTGTACAATTGTGGTTTTTCGTTAAACATTTGATACTTCAAATTAAACGTCACGCTTTTATTATGTACAACAAACATTGTCCTATTGGCAATAAAAAAGAGAGATGTATCTTACTGTTGTCATTAGATATGTTTACTTCTTTAATCAATATGAACAACCATACAATCTTCCATCTTTTGATGGCGTCATTATCCTCCCTCTTTTACTCCTCCTCCTCCTCCTCCTCCTACTGCTCCTCCTTCCCCTCCTCCTCCTCCTCCTAATCCTCCTCCTTCCACTTCTTCGCCTCCCCATCATCATAATCACAAACCTCATCCTCATCATCATCATCATCATCATCATTATCATCATCATCATCATCATCATCATCATCATCATCATCATCACCATCATCATCATCATCATCATCATCATCAGTATTATTATTATTATTATTTTATTATTAATGATTACAATTATCTCTTTACATCTGCTTATTGTTTACACGTTTGTTTTTTAACATATGGATATTGAACATTACATTTGTATAATGATATATTGATTTGCAAAATAATAATTGAATAATTAATCTTCAATTATGTTTTTATATTCACGTTCTCTTGTTTTAATTGCATAACTATCGTCAAAATGATTGAGGTAAAATGACAGCATTCAATTGTTAGGAACACCTGCATTTAAATACAAAACATAACTGTAAAAATTAAAAGTAAGTATTGAATTAATTGATCTACAATATATTTACAGATTCTTTTCAAAATTGGAATAAATACATTGTGGCAGCAGTGTTCATTCCTGCACAAATAGGGCAGACCAATTCATGTTAGAAGTTTGTATTCAATCGGTAAAGATGTGGTTGAATAACGTGTGGCATGAGTTTGTGCATGAGTTCAAATCCCATGCAACCGTAAATCGAAATATAATCCAATTTTTATGTTGAACGGTTCCAAGTTAAATTGCAACTTGAATATCATATAGTTCATACACTGAGAATGTACACATATTCGCAAAGAAGGTTTTCAACAGATCAAGTACTCTACAAAAAATTGGCTTGAATACATGCTCAATATTCACGGTAAACGGTTATACCGTCAATAAAGATGAGCTTTGTTTCGTCCTGACTTCCCAGGTTGCGCATCCTTATGCAGCCACGGTCATACATACACCAGTCGTCACCGGGCGTGTGTGTCCCTGGCATGCGATTATACGCTCAGCGGCACTTTATGTCAGTTACCTGTAACCCGACGACTCTGTTACGGTCTCTCTCTTTGATAATGTGTTCCGATATAATGGAATGGGAGACACTTAAAGCTCGGTCTTTGATATTCGACCCTTTGAGAGAAATGACGGGTAAAAGGTATTTTGGTATTTCCGTATATCGCTCAATACAAAATGCGGTGGATTAATATATACCGGTAGGTAGCGCAAAAATTTAGAGTAAAGAAGCAATAGGACGTTAATTGAATCATCTTGTTCTTTTAAAACAAAATTCCACCTCAGCGATTTTACCCAGAATGAAGTGTATTTTGTGTTATTTTTACACAACTATACAGTTTCTATTGTTGTGAAGCCAGGCATTCAAGTTGTACGTATTTTATTTGTTGTTTTTGCATATGATTAAACGACAAAACGCGCGTGTATTTTTAATGTATGAAGACTTTCAACCAATGCGCTTGTTACTGAATGTTTCTTAAAATTATCATGGGTGGTTCGTGGACGAAATGCTATTTAACACGAGTCATCAGTTACAAGGCGCTTTATGAAGAGCGCGTGTGTCTAGTAGAAGCTTGTATTTGTTACGCATATGCTTGGACTAATATTGTCCACATATGTGAACGTTAAGTATGAATAAAGACTGAAATCTGATTTTAAAAAAAACGTCTTATTCTTAACATTTAAAACTGTTGTTTTGCTTTTGTTGTTTTCAAAGCAAATGTGCTAACACATGCTCGAAAAATGCAGCAATGTAAGCAAAATGATATATCAAAGTTAAATGAATGTAGGCAGAAAGATCAATCGATTACCATCGCCTCAAATTGTCACATGAAAAACAAATGGCCGAATGACCAGTTGTTTGCAAAGAGTGTCGCTTGATGCGGGCTGCTGACGAAAATGTGTCTGCATGAAAAGATGAGTAATTTGTTCATCGGCCCCGAAGGTATTCAGAAACAAAAGGCCAAAACTCAATACCGCAGAGGGAGTTGAGCTGATTGGTGGGAAAGGAAAATGGACAGCGTGAAATTTACACCCAGGTTCGCGCGTTGAGTGGGGCTTGCTCTTTTGACAATTGAAACGAACATCCTCGTCGCTTACAGACATAATGCTTCTGTGTAATTAGAGGAGAAATGTAAATTTGAAGCAGTTCATGATTTTCATCAACTTTTTAAGAGCGGTGTCAAATTGGCCCCAAATGCGCTTCAGACGTGTGGACAAGGTATTGTAAAACCAATTGTGACAGGTTCAAAAAGGCTCGACCGAGCTGCTGGCAGTGTCGAGGTTTTGGTGAGCGCCATAATTTGACATGTGTGATTCGGATACATTCATTTGGGCTATTATCTCATATCTAATTCTTAATAAGGGCAAAATGTTTGTTTCGAAATTGTTGTTACTCTTTGCTAGTCATTTGCATATTCATTTTCATTGTCATTTGACAAATTGTGCGTGGTTATTATAGATTTAGATTTTTTACAAAGAAATAATGATGTGTGATTTTTTAATGAATGAGTCTATTCGTAATCGTTTGCCTCAACAATTTCAACAGGCGCGGATATAGTTATGATTAGAAATGGTGAAAGTGCAATTGTTATAATTTATACACTTTAAATAGCATCGTTCATTTTGATAAAACATATTATTTCAGATAACTTATTGGAACGAATAGGTGTGTGGAAGGTCTAATCGTGATAAGAGAAAACCTGAAAAGTGAAAATTTCAGTGGTTATATGTGTGTGGTGTACTTTCATGTTTAAAAATCAAGACAATTCACGGACATTTTCTCGCTCGAAATCTACATGCGGTTAAACAAGACAATACAGTAATTCCGACATTGCATATATAATAGTAATATACATGCATACACAAAGATGACCACTATTACAATCGGAGGATGACAAGCCCGATAGCAATTGAAACTACCAACTTGACCACGGTCACTAATGCCAGTTAACCATAAGTTACACATGATATCGTTCGTATTAATTGATTTGGTGAAAAATCGATTCTCCCGGATGTAGATGACGTTCGTGTGGCCGTCACGCGCGCGACTTCAGTAAAGAGTTTAAATCGCGGTGACATCTCGTTGCATCTCGGCGCACACGAATAATTAACACAATTAGTATTTCCTTATATTACATTCAATCATGCGAAACAATCCAAAAATCAACTAAAAGCACGGAAGCTATGTCTCTGAAGCGTTTCAAAGTTGCCGAAAACGGATCGCATTTCGACAGAAACAGTATGTGAACGTCGACTAAATATTGCAAATGAATGGCTCGAGATACTTCAAATTTTTAATTAAAATGGGATATATCTCTGCGTTTACGTTAGATTTTGAGATATTATGGAATCACGACAAATTTAGTCATTGGGCCACGTGTCAAATGACTTAATTATTATGTTTCATTAAATTCAAAATGTAATGTTGTTAAACTGTGAACGTTTAATTATATCAAGAATGTTAATGACATCAATTTTGAATAAAGTACTTAAACACTTTATTTAAGTCTTTTTTCGGACTTACTTTACAAATTAATAGCATTAATACATTCGTTTTACTGTGTCATAACTTCAAACGCTTATCCCAGAAAAGCAAGATTACATATAAATTTAGTTAGTGAGTGCAAGTTGACAAAATCAATATTACCAGATCTAAAAAAAACTTTCTCTCAGCAAGTTTTCCAACTAAGTCGTTCTCTGTTCATATTGCATATACCATTTAATATCATCGCCCTAGATGCATGGGTCATGATCATGATACGTTCTTAATTATTGCCCCTAAGTGCGCGACCGGCGTTCAAACCTTTCGCTCTCCGTGCTCTTTCAGGCGCCTCTAGTGGCATCAAATTTCTTGTCCTTTTATATGAAAATTTGATCGTCGAACGCATTTTGTTATTTGACATATTTATCAGATGTCACACCCGCGAAGCAGCTATGAATGCATTTGCACGTGGGACCGGAGATAACGTCGGCTCATCGGATGAATCAATGGCATCGCAGAGGAGTTTTTAATCATCCTGTGTAATTAAGTGGACATAATTTGATAAATAATCGATACCTGTGTGGTCTGTACCAAAGTTTGCTATAAATGGGGGGATCGGTTATGAAAATTGCAGCTTCAATTCAAAATTCGTCCCAACGTTCGTGAGTCTAGTAAGTTTATTTACTGTATTAGGTAGGAGTGCTGCGAAACATAGTTACAAACACTCCACATATAATGCATTCTCAGGCGCGGCAGGACCATACATTTCGAAACATAATTACACACACGCACACACGCACCAACACACACACACATGGGCACACACAATCTAGTAAATAGTTGACATATTTAAGACCACGCGATTTGCGTTTGGTGTAGTAACCTGGTCATGTGTCATATACGATGTGACACCTTTCTTAAAAAGAGATGTACTTACACAGATTAATAGTACATTCTTCTACGTGAATAACTGAGTTGACCACTTGACCAATTAGGATACTGTTTTCGTTTTAAGAATTCGGAAAAATGACCATTAGCGCTCTCAACGTGCGATACATGGACAGCGGACAGGATATAATATCAAAATAGTATTACTGTGTTAAATTGTATCTTTCTGTTTCCAGCAAAATAAAAAGGCAAATTGAAAAAAAAATACAAATACCAGCGACACAGTTTAATTTTTTTTTAAACCATCGGCATCATTCAGTTGTATAAATGAACCTATCTGCGAAATCAAAATTCGAAGTGGCTATAATTACGAAACAGTCCATGCAATCTTATCAGAATTCCTCAGTATAATAAATAAGAAATATTCCGATATATTTTTGTCTTATAACAAAATGTTTCACAAATAAAACAACAGGCGAATATGAACAACAAACACGGTATACTACGGACCAGTGCATCCAATTGTACTAAGTATCTGATATTCGGCAATAAAGACGTCAACTTGAGGAAATCGCTTACAAAAACCCGTGCCCCATATTGTAATGTGATGCTGAGAGACAAAATGTCCCTCTTCAGCGAGTAAAATACTCGGTTACGCGTAGTTGGTCCTGTCGAAAATAATTATCGTCAACCGTCAAATGGCCGAACTCGGTGTTGATAATTTTATAATGTTAAAATGCGCTCGATTTTCCGCCAATGAGTTTTAAATCGCACCTGGCAAGGTTCGCACAGATATCACGTATGCGCCATATATCAAAGACGAATATGGCCTGTAAATACATATTGAGTTCTCAGACTTAAGTAATATCTTATTTTAAGTACGAATTATTTTCGCTGGAACGGTTTTATCGCTTTAACCTTTACTAGAGGCAAGCGGTGTGATAAAATGTTTCAATACATTATGTCAAAAAGGTTATCACCCAATGTCGATTACATTTTGTTTCGGATTTTCCAGCAACTGGTTAGAGAAGGTTGAGTACGTTATTATTATTAAACAAACACGATTGTATATTCACCAACTTCAACTATGTTATTATTAGTACTCAGAATATTTTATTTGTCGATTTATTGCGTGCTGAACTGAACACAAACGTTAAATAATAAATGTAGACCTGGTATGTAAGAAATAGGAAATATATTTTGTTTGTGTACGGTTCTTATGATTTAAGAGCGAAAAAATGTATTATCTTTCCGATGTATTTGAAAGGTACTTAAGTTAAAGTATAAGTAATTAATTACAAATTTAAGTATGTAAAACTTGCAGTTATGTGTTATTTAATTTTAGAGTCTTTCAAAGAAATTTCTGGAGATTAATAACTTTTAAACTTTTGAACTAAAATAAGTCAATCCACTCATGCGAACACTGTTAAGTCGTTCATCTTAAACAAGGTACATCAGGTGCAAAAGATTCCTGGTCACATACCCTTGTACTACCAGAAATTCTGCGTAACGTAATTAATTACCCAGCGCACGTTACTGCGACGGCGATACAGGACAAGTCTGATTGTCATTAGCGCATCCAGTAAACTTTACTGCAGTGATAAAATCGCACCGCAGTTTCATAGAGACATGATCCATTGTGCGACGTTAAATTGATTGCGGGCAATCGTGTCTTACTTTACTTTTCGGATGATAAAAGCTATCTAACGGAAATACGAGCGCCATTAAACGGCCAGAGTTGTCACATATTGTGCGCCCCAATCGGCGATAAGACAGCGATGAGATCGAGTCGATTGACAATATAATGAATATTAGACTGTAAAACCGGTTAATGTGTTTGTTGTATCGACAATAGCATTGATTCCTTATAACCTATCATAAGGCGATGTTCCGCGGACGATTGACGGAAAATACGCCACAGATCATTACGGGCGCATAAAGTGTTGTTTTTTTCCGATCAGTTGATGAAAAAATGGGACGATAGCGAGCCTGAAAAGTATACATTTACGGTTCAATTAACCGATTACTTTATAGGATTTGTAACCAAGAAAACTTAACAAGAAAGTTATCAAACAACACTGAAACTTAACGAAAGCGTTTTCACCCAATCATGATTGTTAAAGAAATATATCCTAGCTTTCCGAAACTTTTCTATCTATAAGTTGTCTATGAATAAAAAGTTGAAAAATGTCCCATTTTAACACCAACTCAAAAATTGTCGCATTTGTTCCATTACAAATGTTAGCTAAGGACGTCTCTTTTCGCGCCCAGCGCCACAATCATTGCTGTAAACACTCAAGCGCCTAAATGGCAAAACAATTTTCAGAAGAGAATCTTACATTTGAGTGAATTTTCTATACAATAAAAATAAATTCACAATTTTCTTGTTTTTCGCTTGTTTTCTCGCCTGAAGCCACTTTTACATGTCAGCGTTTAGATTAAAGTCTACATTAATCTCCAAGTAAATATCAATATCAAGCTGACCTATTCTTAACACCCAATTAAATCAAAGTAAAACGATACTCGAAAACTTGAATTAATCAACAATTATTTAACAAATAATAGAAATTAAGGGAAACGAAAACTATTAACATAAGTTTTCTTTAAAAGAATAAAAGATGTCCCATCAGAAAATCGTCTGTCATAAGATAGCTATATTACGGTTATAGTAAATCCTTCTTGTCAAGATCGCTCCTTCCTTCCGGACACAAACTGCTCCAATTAACTCACCAAGCGCCTCAATGACAGCAATCACGCTTCCGTCCGTACCAGGAGGCGCCTTGGTAGCCACCATATCGTCGACACGCGACAGGAAGTGTATCGCATCACGCACCGCCTCGGATAGCCACAATGCGACAGGAAATAATTCACTAAACGTTGTCATGGTTACTCGAGCGCGACCAAGGAGAATCAATTAACGGAGAGCGGATTATTAAATATTCCTGACATCGGAGACGAGACAATATTGGGAGGTCGTAAGACAAGACATGAATTAAAATAACAATGTGTTAGATAATCCATTTCGACGCGAAGCTCGATTTATTATCAAATCCTGATAGTGATGCTAATTAGCTAGCGCGAAGAAATAAATGATTTCAGTGCGGTCTGAGATTTTCTGCTGCGAGGTCTGAGAAGATATGTATTACAATGACTGTAAGCGTGCAGTGCAATTGTGTTTATGTTTTTTTTTACAATTTTATATCTAAAATTTAAAGCCACGCTTATCATAATATGTACTTCAAACATAGTCCTATTGGCATTAGGAAATAGAGAGTTTTCTTAATCATCATCATCATCATCATCATCATCATCATCATCATCATCATCATCATCATCATTCTCATCATCATCATCATGAGAACGATTATCTCTATAATTTTGCTTATTATTTACTGTTTTATTTTTTGTATTGAACAATATATTTGTATATTGATATATTGATTTGCAAAATTATAATCGAATAATAAATATTCAATCATATTTCTATGTTCACTTTCTCTTGTGTTAAATGCGCAACTATCGTCAAACAGGTTAAGGTAAAATGACAAAACCCATTGATAGAAGCACATGATATATTTTAATTCAAAACACAAGCATAAAATATAAAAACGTAAGCGTTAAATTATATTTATCTACTTTATATTATGTTTTCGATGTTTTCAAAATTGGAATAATCAAAAAAATGTAACAGCAGTGTTCATTCCTGCACCAATAGACCAATGCATGTGAGTAGTTTGTATTCAATTGGTAAAGATTTTGTTAAATAACGTATGTCATGCGTTTTTGCATGAGTTCGAATCCTTGCAAACGTATATCGATTAATAATTTAATATTTATGTTGAACGGTTCCATGTATAATTGAAATATGAAACATATATAGTCCATACACATAAAGTACGTACACATACTAGCAAAGACGGCTTTAAAAATGGTTTAAATACATGCTAATCAATATTAACGTTAAACGGTTATACCATCAATAAAGATGCAGTTTGTTACGTCCCGACTTCCCAGGTTGCTCCTCCTTCACGCAGCCACGGTCATACATACACCTGTCGTCACCGGGCGTTTGTGTCCCTTTCATGCGAGTATACGCTCAGCGGCACTTTATGTCACTTACCTGTAACACGACGACTCTGTTACGGTCGCCTTCATTGATAATGATGTGTTCCGATATACTGGAATGGGAGACACGAAAAGCTCGGTCTTTGATATTCGACCCTTTGAAAGAAATGACGGGTTTAAGGTATTTTGGTATTTCCGTATATCGTTCAATACAAAATGCGGTGGATACACTATATTGGTTGCGCGGAGATTTAGAGTAACAAAAGCAATGAGTCGTTAATTAAACCATCTGGTCCTTTTAACACAATTGCAACTCAGCTGTGTTTGCTATACATGAACTGTGTTGTGTGACATTTTGTTAACAACTATACAGTTTTAGTGTTGCTCAGCAAGGCATTCCAGAGATACGCATTACTTATTTATTTTGCCAATGCTTTAACGACAAAACGCGCATGTATTTTAAATTTATGAAGAATTTCAACCAATGCATTTGTTAAGCAGTGTTTCTTTAAATTTAAATAAAATTATCATGGGATATTCATGGATGAAATGCTAATAACACGAGCCATCAGTTGTAAGGCGCACTATGAAGAGCGTGTGTATCTGGTTGAAGCTTGTATTTGTCAAGAATAGGCTTGGACTTATATTTTCACATATGTTAAGTTACAGTATGAATGAAGACTGATCTGATTCTTCAAAAACTAACGTTGTATTATGTCAATTTATGTGAAATCGTGTCAATGTGTATGAAACGAAATCCAATTGTTCCATCATAGGCTTTAAGCAAATCTACAATAGGCCGCAAAGTCGAACGCTAAGGAGTTAACAGTTTGTAAGATATATTGTTAGGAAAAATCAAAGTGAAAAATGTAACACGTCCTCGATTTATCACGTAAATTTTCGCATAACATGGGCGCGAACAACCGCGCCATTATACGACTGCTCACTATTGCCCATACTCGGGATTTCGAGTGTCTTTCAGCATTGTGCGAGTAACAGCCTCTCAAGTGTTGCCATCGTCGTGGTAAACCCCAAGTGGGTTCGACATTTGCGACACTTAAAAATAGGCCTTTTACGAATCCCCGGGCCACTCCACAAATGCACAACGTGGTTCCATTTAAACGGCTAGACAAAAGGGCGAAATGCGATTCTTTTCTGATGCTCACGCAATATTTACCAAACACTCCAGTGAAACCGCCATTAATGCGTTTTAATTGTCATAACATTATGCTTTAGAAGGAGAGCCCGTTTACCGAATATAACACATCCCGATTTCGCACCTACAACTTTAGCGACTTGTGAAGCGATAATTACTGCCTTTATTAACTCACTAAGTTCTCAACCACCTGTGCCAATTGTATCTAATACTCCCTACCGGGGTTTCTGTTTGCATTTCCAATGACCCAATCGGGACACCAATTGTTGATGAGCCCAAATGGTTATGAAATATTTTTGTAAAGATTATTTTTTTTTACAATTATTACTTAAGTATTATGTATTCCACAATCACCAATATCTCAATATAATTTTAAATGAACTTACAGGAAATAAATCGGATATCGGAAACAAATATATGTATATAGCGCAAACGAAATATTAAGACAATATTGTATACAACATTATAATATAGATACAGAGGGACCGCAGATTTTGTACAAACAATATATAAAAACAAATTCATCCATTGATTCTACTGGATATTCGTGTATTTTTAAAACAATATTATTGCATAAACTCTATCTATAATGCCTTCTGGCGGGGTGCAGAAACTTGTCAAAAGGAGGGCTTGAACGGGAGCAATCGTGTAATAACAAGGCGATTCACGTGCCGTTCAAGCCATGTTATGTGTTTTTCATATCCATAAACTGGTCCACGCGCAGTTACTTCCATTAGTAATGGCTGAACGGAAAGCGCGTCCAGGTTATTGGCCACAACCTGGCTATTTTTGCAATCTATTGTTCGAAAAAGATGGTGACACATATACAGTTATTGATATAGTTAAACATTTTTAATCGAAAACTGCCTACCCGAAGGTAAAGCCTCGTCATGTCTGATGATGACCGACTGAGGCATATGTAAAACACAACCTTGAACTGTATGACGTCATATGAAATATTCGAATTATTTTGTCGATGTCGAATGAACAAGACATATTGTTTTCAATGTCATTTTAATTTATTTTTGTATGTGTGATTTGTTTATGCAATAATAGCGAAAATACACGTTTTCGAGGGCATGATCATCACGTTATTTTTCGATATAAATGGGTTGTAATGTTATCAGGAAGCATTGTTAGTTAGTGGGTAACAAACTAGACTTTCATTAAACATACATTCATCTAAACATGTGACAGTCTGCTTAAAGAGCCATGGTCATAGGGGAAATTAAAATTGAATGAGAAACTTTCACAAAATGAAAATAATGTGAATTGCGGTTGTAAAGCCCCCAGCTAATAGACGTACTCTGCAGAAACCAGTAAATATGAACCTCGTTCTGTAAAAAAGGGGGTTTAATGCATGTGCGTAAAGTGTCGTCCCAGATAAGCCTGTGAAGTCCGCACATGCTAATCAGGGACGACACTTTCCTCCTTAACTGAATTTTCGTTAAGAAGACTCTTCTTTTTAACGAAAAATACAATAAAAGCGAAAATCGTCTTCCCTGATTAGCCCGTATGGACTGCAAATCTGGTACGAAATGTTACGCACATAATTATGTGTTGCTAGTGTATGCAATCATTGTCCTAACTAAGATAAATACGCTCGTAAAAGTACCAACAATAACAAAAATAGTGTACACAACAAAACAGCTATTTGTCTTTTTTGTTTTCGAAGCAAATGTGCTATCACATGCTTGCAAAATTCAACAATATAAGCAAAATAATATATCAAAGTAAACATGAGAATGTAGCCAGTAAAGTTAATCAATTACCATCGCCTCAAAACGTCACATAAAAAAATGCCGATGTACTGGCTGTTTGCAAAGTGTCGCATGATGATGGCTGCTGACGAAAATGGGTCTTCATGAAAAGATGAGAAATTTGTTCAGTGGCCCCGAAGGTATTCAGAAACAAAAGGGCAACACTCAATACCGCAGAGGGAGCTGATCTAATTGGTGGGCAAAGGCAAATGGACAGCGTGAAATTGACACCCAGGTTCGCGCGTCGAATGGGGCTTGCTCTTTTGACAATTGCAACGAACATCCTCGTGGCTTACGGACATAATGCGACTGTGTAATTAGAGGTGAAATGTAAATTTGAAGCAGTTCATGTTTTTCATCAATTTTTCAAGATCGGTGTCAAATTGGCCCCAAATGGGCCTTAGACCTTAGCAAGAGGTATTGTAATATAAGGTGTGAAAGGTTCAAAAAGACTCGACAATGTTACTGGCAGTTCCGAGGTTTTGGTGAGCGCCTTAGTTTGACATGTGTTATTCGGATACATTCATTTGGGCTATTATCTCACATTGAAATTCTAAATTAGGGCAAAATGTCTGTGTCGAAATTTCTGTTACTCTTTGCTAGTCATTTGCGTATTCATTTAGATTAATCTTTGACAAATTGTGCGTGGTTAGTAAAGTTTTTGACGTTTGGCAAAGAAAGAATCTGTGTCCTTCTGTAATGGATTAGCCTATTCTTAATCGCTTAAAACGTTTTTCCTCAACAGTTTTAGAAGGCGTTAATTTATTTTTAGAAATGGCTTATGTGCAATTGCTATACCAACTTATACAGTTTTGCATACTAAACGCGTCTCTACCCCGGTAATTCTAGGTTTTTGGGCGGCCATCTTGGATTTAGACCCCATAGTAACACATTTTTTCGGTTGAACAAACATTTTCTTTTACCCAAGACAATGTTAACATGATCAGCATATTAAAAAAAACTTCAAATCATGCACCGTGGACCCCCGTTCCTACAAGACTAATAAGACTTTAATGTATAAAGTAAACACGCATCTTTCAAATTGGAGGCAAACCCGTAAAATAGTGCTATTTGGATATATGTCATAACGGTCATTACATTTACTTAATTGAAACGTGACTTAAATTAACAAATATTAAACATAAAAAATAATATAAACACTAACAAAAATAATTTATTATTAATGCATAGACGTCCGCAGGCCATGACCTTGAACATAAACACCGTCATAATAATTATATAAAGTTGACATTTACTCTTGGGAAAGGAACTAATAAAGTCTCTTGACAGCGAACTGAAATAAAACAACAGTTAATAATTTGCAGAAATATATTCAAAGGTTACCGGCCCCCTGTGAGACATAATTAATTCCAAAACGGTACTTTAACCATTTAGAATTAAGTGCACTGGGTGATAAAACATGATTCTAATGGAAGTCGTCGCGGGTGCAATATTTTACAAGACCTCCGTGTGCGGTGGCATTTTTTCATTAAGGGTCAAACACAGAGGGCTTGTAAAGCGCGAGTACTCGCGCGATGCTTGATGCAGATCGCTTTCTTCTCTGTTTCATTTATAAATTATAAACAAGATCGTTGATTGGTTTCGTTTATGTTTACACAAGAAGTTTGACACCGATGGTTGATGATCGATTCATCTGCTAACTATAATGAGTTAATTTTAATCATGAGTGCGATACATAAAACAAAGCTTAAAAGCACTCGGGCTCAAGTTCTGATGCGGTTTGATTGTTTTCTCTTCATTACTGAAGTTATATGCAATATGTCAACCTCCGCGCAGAGATTTGACTGCAACCAACATAGCTCGCTCAAATCCCTGCCGTTATAACCAAGCACGTGATGATGCTTAAAAAATTCTGAAAATCCTTCCAGATGACAGAGATTGCATGTGAAAGCATGGAACGGCAACTCTGCGTGGAGATTGGGAATCTGTAATAAATATGATATAGGTTGAGTTAGGAATTTTTCAAATCCATCCGCCCGTCCGACAATCTCTTGGGTAGTAGGTACAAAGTAAACAATTTTTAGTTCATTATCTCAATGTACGATGTATTTCACATACTTCTTAAGAATGCACGCCCTCTCATTGATAGTGGCTCATATTTGTCGTGTATGTTATTTTCAACTTGAATAGTTTAATCATGTTTTAATGATCAATTGCATGATTTGGAATAATAGTCAACATATACAACAGGTTATCCTCCATTACTACGTCATTTGTTTTGATTAACATACGCCATTTTTCGATTTTGGTTGATTTTATTAATTCAAAAAGTGAACAGTCGTAATGAATTGATTGGAAACTAACAATTCCTAATTATTTTCAATATCATTACTTCACTAGGAGCATGATTACGTTTCCTTTAATTTGTTTAACTTGCGCCTTTATATAGTGTCGTTTCTTTGAATCGGTGACAATTAGACAATTGAAGGTGTCGTTGTTTTCCATCAGTTCCTAGTAATTGCTATAGGAATCAGGAATATTAAATGTACTATCCCAGATCAAACGGTCGCGCGGCGGAGAAAAGCGTCGCTTATCGCGGGACCATCTCCGCGAGCCGGCAGCCGGTCTATGACGGCTGATATTTCCGAGCAAAAATACACCACTTCCCTAATTGCTGATGCCATGAATCGTATCGCCGAAATCAGAGCGCTGTATTTGTATTTTGTCAATGGGCGATGTGTAATCAGGTAGTTTAAATCGTAGAAACGATAGCGGAAATTGCTCAGAGCAGGTGCTGCGACCTGGCGGGTTCAGGCGAAAACAATGTCAGTGTTAACTTTTAATTCGCAATTTACACGTGCGCGGCGCGGCTATTGTTTTGACCTCCATTGATCTTCGGTAAAAACAAACCGCGTTAATTGATGCGTTTTGTTAGGAAAAGGTGTCCTTAACAGGCCTCTTATAGCCAGTTCTAAATAAAACGTGTACACTCGAATAACATTTGCAGCGTTAACAGACTAAGTGATACTCAGTTTGTGTCCGAACGTATTTTATATACGAGCACAAGTCCGGTATTTAGTTAGCATCAATATGTTAGACTGTTTTGACAGTTTGCTTGAGATACTAAATACTTTCCAGGGTATGAACTACTTAATTGCCACTTTGTCACTATTTTCCCGACCTTATTAGAAGAACTAATAACGTATCATCCTCTTTATGAATATTAAAATAGAATCATCATTCTGTTAATTTTAATACTGTTTATCGGTCGACACCCAATAAGTGGTGCCAATATTGTGTTTTATGATGTATTGTCTATAAATGCCTTTATCAGTTGAGCTCTAAATCCAGTTGTTCTATGGTTTATCAATCTTAGCAGCGATTGACCGAAAAATGTCAAAGACATTGTTGACGAAAACTAGCTTACCGGTAATTCGGACTGATGTAATAATTACTTTACTTTTAAATATAAATTATTTTGACAATATTTCTGAATTATAGTATTTGCAATGATGCATTTACATGCTCATTGTTACTAGTTTGAAAGCGATTTGCTATTGACTTTAAAACGAATTCAAAATGAGGTATCTATATGTAAAACTTTACATCATTTGTAATAATATATTGGGCAAGTTTATTGAGAACCACATAAATGGTGGATATATCTTCCTACTGTGGCAGAAACAAAATTCACTCATCTCAAATAGATTTAATACTCGTATGACAAAAGACCTGTCAAAAAGCACTTGTCTTACAATAAGTTACGCCCACCAACTTAGCTAACAAATGAAATTGAAATACACTCGAAATGGAGTATTGGTTGTATTCACCCCGTAAGCAAAGAACTATCGCAAAGTATCGGCTTGATTGAAATTTTGATTGGCTCACGCGATCCATTTTCAAAACCACCCTTCAATATGGTATGTTTAATATAATTCAATTGTATTGACTTCGTCTTTTAAGTGTCAGGTCGTTCCCACGAAAATTAAAACTTGTGAAGAGTGTATATTTTGGTTTAGACGTACGGGTTATAATATCTAGACAAATGTAGCATGCTGCGGTCTTCAACATTTCTGGCTTTCATGTACCACTGGTTAGTTTACATTGCGCACCTGTTGGGCACAGTTTTGTAATGAAACACCGTCTGTCGTCGTTCATGACAAAAACTGGCATTGTGTAATGACAGTCATTATCGTCAGTTTGTAACATTTAGAAGCTATACGAAAGCAAGTTCGTGTATTCTTTGGACTGAGATGAGTAGTTGGCACAACTGGAAACAAATTTTAATTGAAAAGACACATTTGTTGAAGTGCTTTTGCTTTCCTGCAAAGACGGTTTGTACACAAGACAAAGTGGACTATGTATCGATGTACTGCCTACATGCAATATCATGCTGATATATACAGATTTTGGCACAAGCAACTTGAGCAATGCTATGCATATTATTTCCTCATTCAATGCCAACATTGATATTCGTCGCACAAAATACTTAGATAGTCCTAATCATTTTTTCAACTTAAAACTTACTTTTTGGGTTTAAACAAATGTCATGTAGACGAACCACATCGCAAATCCTTAGCGTCCAACGCCTTATCGTGTTGTAAACACGAATTACACTATACCTAACATGTGGGTACATAATGTTTTGTCAACGTCTGTCCTCTCCTAGTCTCGAAATTAGTCCTCCTTTATCAAAAAGTATTTTATACATTTTCCGCTTAGACTGGATTGTCGTTTAGAAGAGATTTGATTTACACACACAAATCCATAAAAGCTGCAAGTGTGGTCCCTGATGGGTCTGTGCGGACTGCCCAATTTAATCTGGGGCGATACTTGACGCCTTTGCAATAAGCCCTGTTTTCCTTGCTTTCGGCAATGAAAAAGTGCCACTTTCAAGATGGGTACGGATAAATGGTGTAGTTGTTGCAGCAGTGAATGATTGGTCTATGCTACACACTTGCGAAACAATTCAATTATTTTGTGTGTACGTTTATATATAAGAATATAAGCAAAACGGAATCCAGTGGACATTTTGGAAGCAGTTGGACGACTTCGACTTTTGCCGACGATCTGGCTCTTCTCTATCACACCCAACAACAGATGCAGGAAACAATCCAGCATTGTTGTAGACGACTCTGCTAGACTGATGCTTACCATCAACAGAGGGAAGAGCGAGGTGTTCAAGACCAACGCATCTAACGACATACCCATCACAGTCCAAGGCAAGACGCTGAAAGAGGTAGAAAGCTTCACCTACCTCGGCAGCATCCTGGACAACCATGGAAGAACGGAACGACATACCCATCACAGTCCAAGCCAAGACGCTGAAAGAGGTAGAAAGCTTCACCTACCTCGGCAGCATCATGGACGACCATTGAAGAACGGATTCGGACATCACAACCCGCATCATTAAAGCACAGAAAAGGATTCCATCATCTGAAAAAATTCTTGGGATCTAGCGTGATAGGCATCAACATCGATATCAGGCTCTTCAAAACCATCGAGGAGCCAATACTACACTAGGGAGCAGAGACTTGGAATACCACCGTCAACGACATGAAGAAAATCCAGGTCTTCATCAACACCTGCCTCAGGAAGATCCTCAAGATCCGCTGGCCAGACACGATCACCAACGATGACTTACGGACAAGAATAAAGCATCAGCGTTTTTAAGAAGACATCATTCAGAGACAATGGCGATGTAAAGGTCACACCCTTCAACAGCCTGCGTCCAACACAACGACGCATTCTCTCACATGGAACCCCCGAGGTAAGAGGAATAGAGACACCTGGCGCCGATGCCTGGATGAAGATGCCAAGCAGATGGGCAAGACGTGGGGACAGCTTGAGATACTCGGCCAGACACTAGACGCATGGAAGCAGCTGGTCGTCATACCATCTCCCATACGGGACCACAGACGAAGATGAAATAAGATGACCTATAAGTGTTTAACATTTACGTTGTTATATTATAAACGAATGAGTATTAGATATGGCAGTTGTTTTAGTGAAATCATACATGATAATTTCATACGTGTCGTAAATATGGAAAATAATATGTAATAAAACATGTAAAACACATGAGGTACGAACTATGTTTTCTGAAAAACAATGACAATATCACTTATAGGATAGTTTATTTATTTATAGCGTATGCTATAACTATAACTTTTTTGCGTTGATGCCGTTATACCAATATAGCAAAACCAGTTGCTGGCAAAATACTATTCGTCCAGAAGCAGTAAATCAGTTTTTCTAATCATGCCGACACCTGTGTGAAATTGACGATTAAAATCATTACATGTCGAATTATTTCTTTTAACGCAAAAACGGTAAAATGGCAATCTATTTTGAAATGTCTTTCAAACTTGGGGAGTGAAAATGTATCTCTCAGCAAGGGAAATAGCAAAAGAAGAAATATTGTGTTCCCATATCTATGTGACAAGAACAGATGTGGATGTAAGATCCTTATCCAAAAGTATAAACATTTAAAGCCAACTATACATTAGATACACCGATATTTAAAATATAGTGGTTAACGAAATATTGCAATACCTGTTGCTTGAGATTTTCCAGAATTGAAATCTAGCACAGGTGGAAAAACGGCAATTTAACACATGACTTCGCCCGCACCTGATTCACAATACGTACAATCGTGGCATTTGTGATGATCTCTCTAGAGAACACGAGCGTCGTGATCTGGAAATATAATCGAGCCCCAAATTGTCGTTAATGCATTCAATAGAACATCCAATGTTTGTAAAGTCAGGACAAGTCAATCGGTTGAAAAGGCCGTATAATTTTGTAATGGAATAGAGAGCGTGGCTTTTGAGATGTTGTAATTAAAACGTTGAAATGTTATCTCGGATGATTGCTGGCAATATGGTTTATTCTCTTCCCAATCTAGTTTATTTAAGTAATTGAAATAGTTTTAATTATGGGAGTCCCATAGGCATCAATTCCCGCACTGCATGTACGTCAAAATCAAAAGGGAAAACAGTGTGTGCCTTCGCTGCCCTCGATGCTTGATTTTGTGTTAATACTGACACAATTTTCCATAGCTTAAACATACAACGATTTACCGAACAAAGTAGTGCCGTTTTTAGTAAACAAAAGCTATCAAAGATTTTGAGTAGCGTTATTATATGTTGAAACCGTCTAAACCGTTAAACAATTAATACGCGGATTGATCTCATAAATATTTTACTATTGTGTTAGCCATCGAAGGCAATCTGAAACAAACATGGATCATTTGGCCCATATATCGCCCTAGGATTTTCGCGCACACAAACAATATTGACGTAAGTGCATTATTTTCTTAAGGACCGATGTGAACACAACATATGTGAACAAAAAAAAAACTTTTTTTAAATCAACAGGAATATCCTTTATGTTCTAGAAAATGTATCGCAATAAATCAGACCATCCCAACTAGCGTTCTAATAAAAGCATGTTTTATTTATAATGGTTAAGGAAAAGCTTTTACAAAAATATTCAGGTAATGAATTTGAAAGAATCATTTAAAAATGATGGATTTGATGGAAGCTTTACTTTCATGACCAGCACGTTCCCAAGACGCATAGTACGTCCTCAACACACACGAACACAACTAATGTATTGTTTTCTAATTGTTCCTACGTTGTGAGTTATATAGTTTTTGAAGATGTTTTCAAAATTATGCGATATATGGTGGAAATAACACTGATGCACTCTGCCATTGTTATTGTGTTAAAAGAAAGAAGTCCATGTTATACATCATTTATAAGCATTACACTGAAAAACTTAAACTATATTGTACAACAATGGATTGCAAAATCAAACCAGACAGTTTAAGACTGTGACAATCCATTGAATGAGTCGTACATTAAGTATACAAATACTAATCGAAATAAGCACACCGAATGGTATTGTAAAAAATCGTTTTACCATGTCTATCTTTGGAATAAATTGCACAACATTGTAATTCAATTGTTAACATTTTTATATTTGTTCGCGGCTTGAAGTTTTATTGATATATTTAAATTAAGACATCTGGAAGAGAATCGGCAAGACCGAAACAATGTTGATGAAAGAACAACACTTGCTCACAAAGCGCACGTAACTTCCTTGGGGAAACATGAAGACACGGTCGGCAAACTTTAAGATGAATTAAAATGTTCGTAAGCAGTTTTTTGTGTTGACAGGACAATCGGTGGGTTAAATTGCGATACGATAGCGGTACTTTCTTTTGGGACGCCATGAATCAAATCATAAAAATAAACTCTTGGTTTGGTTAATTGAGGACAAGTATGTATTTTGTAGTTACCATTAGAAAATTGATACATAATGTTTTCATCATGTCTTCTCCCTCGGCAATTACAAATGAACCAATAAACCCCACTTTGCCGTTAACGTGTATGTTTTTGGTGTGCGCAACAGATTTATTTGATGATATTATATTTTTATTTGGCGTGTTTTAGCCGTTTTAGACTTTTTACAATACAACTTCTATGGGTCGAATATAAAGGGTTAATGTTTGAATTATTTTGAAACCGAATTGCAATATAAAACGAACAAATAACTGTTTGTATCAATTGTTAGAAATGCTCAATATTTGAGTTAAAAACAAAACTTTGGACGAGTTGTGTTAGTAGTGTTTAAATCAACTTTATCTTGAACTCTCTCAGAAAATACACCTTGTTGCAAGCCAGTATAGCTTCTCGAATGTCCTTTAGTTGGAACACTCGTTTTATGGACATGAAATAAAACATCCATTATTATATTAGAGAAATGGTTGAGCAAACTATTAAAAACAATGAAGTGATGATAGACGGGCGGCATTGCAGCGGTCTGAACGTAGGTCGCACAACATTAACGCACATTTAGCGAGATGTTATGTTAATTGAAAGTCGAAGAACCGTGTGTGCCTTGTCGATCTTAGCTAGCAGAAATTCCGAGCGCTATTGACTGGATAAACATTTTCATTTGACATCGGAAATATTAACGTTATTACGTTATATGGACCCAAAGACGCGAGGCCGGTGACTTCTATTAACCCATGTATGCATAGCGTCTAGAAAAAAAAAGGCATTGGAAAGCAACGTAGACCCAGATGAGACGCCGCATGATGCGGCGTCTCATCAGGGTCTGCGCTGTTTGCTTAAAGAAATTTATGTAAGAAATATTCTAAATATAGAAGTAAATGTACTAGACATCCCTTATTTTGGAAATAAATTGATCCAATTTAGAAGGATGGGAGAGTCCACTAGGCATAAATGGGTTAAGGGCTAATTGCTAAGCCAAATGGAGGGGAAAAGTAGATGGCGTTTGATGGTCTTGATAAGTACGGTGAGCTCTATACATAGAAATGCCACACAAACAAAAATTGGATCACGACCTTTTCATAGTTTTCATGCGCTACCGTGATAAGGTATCTTCAGACTCCTCATTTGTTTGTACAAATAACTGATTTCGTTTACTTTGGCATTGGTCTCTAACTGGCATAATTGGTGCAAAGAAACCTACTTAAGCGGAATTTAAGTTTACCATGTAATTCATTATAACCATTATGTGCGTCGTTCAGGTTTGATTGTTCGGTCACAATTGTCGAGCTATTATTTTTTTAATTGTTATTTCGACAACCGCTTCATTTATTCCGTGTTTCCGAATATTGACAAAATTTATTATATTTCAATAGAACTTAAGTTTTAAGTTTAAAGTGTTTAAAGTCAGGCAGTCAATGAAACTGAAGAAATGGTCAAATGTTATACATATTAAAGTATCAAAGAACTCATATAAATGTCGATACTATAATATATGATCTGACCAAGTGACCGATAGCTCCTATTCCGACAAAATTTCCGTCAATAGAAATTTGAAACATTTTGTTGTTATAGAATTATATTGTTTAACATTTGACAAATGACGGATATGTCAAATACAAAAACCACTGCCTTCTATGACAGTCAATGTTTTTTGCACACCCTGTCCTTGATCACAACGCTTCCTTCTTTGCAAAGCATTATGATGACAAATATTTCCGAGTTCTCTTCAATACGGTGATTTACTGCTACATCATTTGTATTAATACATTCTCTACGCATCTTAGTACAATTGTCTGATTGACAACCGATAAAGTTCATCATCGCAAACGTGTTTTTATGTTTGAGAACGTCGTCGATTTTGTTCCGCTGTTTGCCGCCATGTTAAACGTACGTTTCACTAATGAGTTAATGGATTGCAATTATAGGTGGACTGCAACCGAACAAAGGTGCAATTTGTTATAACAAGATTTTTTATTTGATAACGCAAAAACGAAACGAAACTGTTGATTGCATTTTGTTTCTGTTGATCATAAATAAACAGATAATGAACTAGTTGTCTCTTCCACTTATTGAAATTAAAATAAATATAATTTCAAAGTGTAAGTTGACAATTATTCGAAAAGCTACGTTTAAAAACAAATAGTTTCATATTTTCTCGAGCTTTAGTGCTTATACGTAACATTTACGGCGGTTGCAGATGGAATTTTTATCATTTATCTTAAATCAAATATATTTAATGTCTGAGTATCTGTATAAAATTATGTGAAAGCAGGAACCAAATTAAAAGATTACTGAGGACGAGTCGCAAGAATGACTTTGTGACAAGAGGCGCGCTCTCTGCCATTTGTTCGGTATTCATATCACATCTTCACAAAGACCGAACATTAAATATTTAATATATTATACTGAGTAATGTTTTACTGCTCTTTTGTTCCTAGACAGTAGACAGTCCCAATGCTTATTGTGTCATGTGTGGCATTGCATTTATTCCGGTCCATGTTCCCGAATTTTATTTTAATGATCGCACTGATTGTTGCGTCTCTTTTTGTAATACAAAATAAATATTAGTTAAGAGTTTAAGTTTACAATTATTTTTTATGCGATTTTTTAGAAATAATTTTGCTGATTTATCACCTTATGGTGCCGATACGTACCATGCGTCACTTTTGCTGCTGGAAATACGTTCGTAATACCCGCAATCAAATTTATGTATTGTCTTATTATATGTCAATATTTACGTGAAAGCTAGAACCAGACTAAACGATTACCTTAGATGGCTTGCAAGTATGGATCCTCATACATGACGTTTGTCTGTGCCTTTGGGACAAGAGGAGCTCTCTCTGCCATTTGTTCGATGATGATATCAAACCTTCACAAAGCTCGAACATTAATTATTTACACGCTTATTATACTGAGTAATGAAAAACTGCTCTTTTGTTCCCATTGAGTAAACAATCAGTCTAAAATGCTTATTTAGTTATATGTGGCACTGCATGTATTATGGTTCATGTCGACAAACTGTATTTTTTATCATGAGCATAATTGTTGCGTCTTTTCCATGTCCCATTTCTTTTATTTGATGAAATATAACTATAGTTTGATGATTGCTGCTTTGTTGTGTCTGTATAGTACATGTATAGAGGACACAAAAGTTTTTCACTGATATATGTGTTTGTTTTGAAAGTCAATTCTTCTTTATTGATGTTTCGACCCTCGCTATCAATTTGGCCGACAGTTATGACTTATAAGACCTCTTACAGATCGTGCTTACGTGCCTGGACAAAATGTTTAATCATGTACTTTTAGTACCTCATTCACAATTCAACATTTAAATTCAATTATAAAATAATTGATGAAGTCACTCACTAGTATGTTTGTGTCGAAAGTTAGCTCTATGTCTTAGTATGACCCACTAGTGAGTAATTGTGGACCTCTATCAATTACCAAGGACTAGACCGTACAATATCCGCAAACTTTTCAATTTTCACGGAATTCGAATAACATGTTCAACTTCGGTGAACCCGCATGACATTGGAGCCATAATATTACGACTGTGATATTAACTGTGTCAGAAACTACGATAATTTATCTCCCCATCAATCGCCATGAGACTAGAGAGTTCTTAACAATACTTGACTTAAAATCTCGTTGAGATTCGCTTCAGGTCGAAACGATAACGCCCATGCTGTCTCCACCAGCTACTATTAATGTTTTTCATATTGCAACCTAAGGCAGTGTTTAAGAAGCCTAAAGGACATCTTAGAAAACAAGATAATGGCATGCAAACAAATTCCAGAAACATTAGGATTAAAAAGAAACAGTTATAGCGGTTATTTCATCAAAATATGACAATGATTGCATCCTTATTTCATCCAGATACCAATTGGTAATTTTTTACAGTTGTACAGTAAGACGAAAATGTCATCACCGGGAAGTATTATAAGCTGAATAACAGCAATTTAATACGTATTCATTTGACAACTATATATATACCATTAATATTATATATCTTTCAGATGAAATTTAAGTAAATAAAACAGACCATCAAATATTTCGTCCTAACATAGGCCTAAATTGTGTGTATATTGACTTCCATTACATGTATATAAATGATCAGCAATTTAAACGCGAGCCGTTCCCTTTTTTTCAAACACTTTTCCTTTTAAAGCTTTCAAACGCGCTTCTGTTTACATATCGGGCCAATTTGTAAAACATTAGTTAATTTTCCACTTAAGTAAAATTATAACTCTAAGCTGTCCTCTCTTATCATTGTTGCAAATATACATTCAAATGTAGTTTCAATAGAGCATTTCTCTTCACAGAAGCGTTCTTATCTATTCATGGGTTGTGTTTTAATTGAAATTATGTGTTACGTGTTTGTCCACAGCGAAGTCTATTATGGTCGGAAGCTTGCTAAAGACCTTGTCAATAAAGCAATCGAAACAAAATTGATAGTTATGAACAAATAAGTTTGCTTAAAATAAGTGTATTTCAATGTCTGCGTTGTTGAGCATTCACGTGGTTGATATTGATAATTTATTATTAAGGCGTCGGATTTTAATCGTCAGAACATAAAGGTTATTTTTCTATTGTTTACATTATAAAGTTTCTTTTCATTGACTTAGTATTCAATTCAACCATCGACTTCTCTATATAATTATATGTTTTGTCGGCTAACATTTATTAAGTGCCGTGAAATTTATTGTGTTCAGTTTGTAACTTGTTTAAAGTAAAAACAGGTAAAAGGCATGCAAACGTATTCAATTATCGTCTAATTTAGTAAAGAATAGTTAATTTAAATACTCAAATATCGAACAGTTTATGGGTATTATTTTGCATATAACTTCTGAATAGGTTATGGACCTTTCGAAGAATTGCTCAATTGCATTTAACCTATGAGAAATTATCATATTGACAATTTCCAACAAACAATTATGTCAATGAAAAAAGTATGTTGAACTTATGTTAATTGGACTTATTGAAATTATAAATATTTTGTAAATACTTTAACGGCAAATAGAAAACCCTAGTATTTCATTGAATGAATAATATACTAGTATATTTGTCCGTACATACACAAGGAGTTCAAAACCTCATGACCGTTGTAGACAAAAACATTAATATAGAGGTTAAATTTGATTCAATTACGTTATTTCAAAAGACAATTTCGCCGATCTCGATCGAGTTGACGATTACGTTTTTTATTATATTTTCATTTACTGGGAGAATTATTTTTTTGAAATGGTTGAGCTGAAAGTAATTGTTTTGTTGATATTTTAAATAACTAAACCATTATTTATGTATTTTATATATTTTTTCTTCAATAAATATAAATCTTTATGCATAAATAAATAAACATGTGTTCATTTTGTAGGATGTTAATGTGATATGCACACTGAACATGTATATTTCAAGTAAAATATTGTTTGCATACTTACATCTTATTCTCTCTTGGATGTTATCCCAGTTTATTTTACATTTCTGGAATATCATACCGTTCATCGCTCCAAAACGAAGTGATGACAGGGCATCTGTTTCTTTACAATCAATATTATATTAATCAGGGCACTTATTTCATTAGTAGCAATATTTTACTAATTTATATGAGAAAGAGGCGACCCTGTTGACCCCGGTCGTTTTGATAAATGGCGCACAGTGCGTACTGTCGCCTGAGCAAACTGCAAAACTCATGAAGGCCCTTATTTTTAAACTAAGATATTGATTTCATAGTTTAGACATTTGCTACGTGGTAATAGTATAGCAATCCGTTCCAGTACAACTCGGCCAGCCAATCATACATTAATAACTTTCCGAGTGGAGGCGGCATTTACCGTACACAATGATCCTTAGAGTAAGAAGAATGAGAGAGTGTTTCGGTCTTTATCCGCTGAATTCGTTGCGCATGCTCCTGTTTTTATAACGCACGACGCGATTTCTCATGTAATCGACACCGAACATCACTGAACTAGTAATTGTATTTTTACGGAAGCAATTATAAATTTGGTTGTTTTCCAGCATGTTATCACATAGTACACAATTGGGACATGTAGTAATTTTGCGAGGATACTTATTTTGTAATTGTAAAAAGGAAATGTATTCATATTCGCATATGATTTCTATTTATATTGTTTTTTTATAAACATTTACAGATATTGCCTGCAGCAAAGTCTTACCTAAGTAACATTATCTGACAGGCGCGTAGGATAACACAATCTTCTCGAATGAATAAAGCCATGTTCGTATAATTTTTATCTTGCTCATATATCCTTGTATTAAAGAAGTTACTGACGGTGACATCAAATATAAACTGTGCAAAGAATACTCGTTATCCAAGGAAGCAAAATAATTACTAGAATTAAAACAAATCTAGATTCATAGAAAGGTTTTATATAACGTTACTACTTGACAGATAGCATTGCTCCGATCCGTATATATGGTTGTCTTTAATATTATTTATAATACAAACATGCTTTCTTCTTGCATTAATTTGTAAGGCATGTCTTTATTTCACAGTTCACTAGGATCCTGCATCATTTGTTTTCAAAATAATATTCAAATGAGATCTGAATAATTCGACTTTTTGAGTGAATCCGGCTTCGTGTACTCTGACTTTGTTATTTTTAAAGATAAAATTGAACGGTGTATTATGCATGATTGTCTATGGTGATGTTTTCTTGGACTAATGTTATTAACTATACATACACATGAAGCATAAATTATAAATATATGATATTCGCAACTTATTTGTTTTGTTAAGCATTCGTATGGTCGACAATGATACTAATTGTTATCCGACTGGTCGTCGTGAAAAATTGTTTTCTGAAAGTGGGCTGCGTGCTAAAATAAACTATAACTATTAATGGCTTCGATAATATGGTCGAATTAAAAACATGCTTTTTAATATCGGTGAAGCCATTTCGTAAACACTTAGTTCAGTCGTGTATAATAAGAGTTTTGTCTCCTGCTACTGCAGTTGACGTTTCACTTAATATGTTTTTTCAAGTACGTGAAGTAAACATAACATGCAAGATACAAATACCAGTATGAAGTTATTATTGTCATCCCATTACATTTTCATTCAGTAGATTAACCATTTTCAAGGGAGGTTTTGTTTTTGCGTCGAACTGTGTGTAAATTTGACTGATAGTTTGAAATAAGGTTTCACAAGTTATTAACTTTATTGAGTTTTTTTTACGAGTATAGGCATCATTTATAAGCGCTTTGTCGAAAACGTAAATTTAAACATACAAATTCGTTCAATATAAATAAAAAAAAACGCTGAAATGACACACAAGTGAAGTGGTCTTTGATAATGACCTTTTCATAAGGTTGAGTCTTTAGCCAATTGAAATGAGAAAGAGACGGCATTGGAGGATTCCTATCCAATCCATCGGCATTGTTGCCAAGACTGTAAGTGTGTTGATAAGTGGTTCTCACGGCCTGTGGCAGCCCGTTCAAACACCTCCAGAACAAGGAATCACGCCTACTAAATTGTCGTTTAGATTGTTTTTGTAATTACAAGCTTGTTTCTTGAACTTACTTACAATGCATTGTAAGTATGACTGGTTTAAACAAAAAACAGAGAAAAGTATTTACTTGCCGTGAGTTGTGGTTGAAAATATGTATATCACAGCTGATATGAATGGATGTATTGATTCTTACGAGCTTTCTTCTGTTAAACATCGATACATTTTGAAAAATTGTTAAATTGCTTAAAATTAATTTTCGACTACAATTATCAAAAACTGATTGCTTATATGATTGAATCTAGTGCTGTCCACTGTTAAATAGTCAACACACAAGCGATGTTTTTAATTGAACGTTGGGTGAATACTTATTACGGAATCAATGAATTAGACGACCACATAACAAACACCACAAAACAAATATGATTGCGTCCTTATATTTGAATAAAATGATTTTATTGAGGAATAAATTAAAATAAAAATAATATTCTGGTCTGATATTGTTGACAACAATATAGGTCTAACCACAAAGCACGTGTCAGCACGGGTAAGGCTCTTATTCATGGTGATGCTTTGCGCGATAGACACGCACGTTAACTATGATTTATTTAGTTATGGTATTGCTGAATCGTTATACTTTGATTGATTGTTTTATGTATTGCCGCTGATCGCAACCTTATTTTACTTTTTTTTATAAGCATGAAGCGCAGTTTGTTCGGTTTGTAAAACGTAATAATGCAATCCATATAAAGATGGTAAGCTAGATTTATAAAGATGTTTTAAAACGCGCAGTAATCTTCATAGTCATATGTTTGCTAAACCGCTGCTAAAAATCTGAATCTAATACAATAATGCAAATAAAAATGGTCTTAAAGCGTATTATTGGAAGAATTTGTATTGACATTATAGCAATATATCCCACTAAATTTCGATCTTTTAATAACCAGTATTTTAGAAGACAAGGAGAGGCGTAGCCCCTTGGTCCTATTGATTGATCCCTTCGATAAAGATCTCACCATCCCCGCGCCTTTGAACACTGGCACCCAGGACGATCCGACGACCCCTCCGAAATAGTCCGTGGGTTCAATGAGAGGGACAAACATCGTGTCCTGTCCGCTGACCAGAAGCCCGGGACCAACGAGCAGGAGCATGATGACAAGTAGGCTGTGGCTGGATATACTAAAATGAGTGAAATAAATACACTATTAACTTTTTTTGTTGCGTATCATACATATAGTCCGTTTAGCAATTATTTGTTTTCTAAACACCCATTTCAAGCAAAATACGGAAGGAGAAGGATGTATTTTTTTCGGTTTCTTATTTATTATTATCCTACCTGGGTATGCAACTGTGTAAACTAAATCAGTCAGTAACATTATACACATATGCATATATGTACATATCGTTAGCTGCACTTGCATGTCCTGTTGCATTAATGCTTATAATGACAAAACTATAATGCACACATTAAAACATCATGAGAAGCGTTAAAAACCAGTGTTTATATTATGTCATACATTGCATTGAATTATATCATGCGCAAGTCTAGTATGTACTTCTTAGTCATAGATATACTGCAAGTAATGTTATTTTGCATAAGTATACTTTATATTCTTATAATGTATTCGTATTCGTTTTGCATTATCACTAATACAATTATAAATGACACCAGAATTTGAATCTGGATATTTGAATAACAGCATTGCAGTTGACATACATAATAACAACACTTCCAATTAAGCAACTTAATATGATTAAAAGGACCTCCATACATTATCAAAAACTTATATAATAATATACAATTATGAATGTATAAGTGTTCACAAACCTGCTTTCTCCGTTACTTATACTTATCCACCATTTCTGGCTCGATTACGTCTCCTGCGATCAGGATCGTGTGCTCTACAATGTTCTCCACGTCCTTACGGCGTTTATGTGGTTGAACAATGTCGTACAAGGTTGTACATGTGTTCTTGGTCTTCCACAAAGATGATGTTGAGCAATTCACGTGCATTGCACATTGCGATGTGGTCATAAAACGTGGCCATTTAGTCTGGTACATGCTATTTCAATGTGACATCTCGATCACACACTTGTCATTAATGAGCCTCTTTTTTGTGATTCTTTATCTATAAATTTCAAGGTCAGGAAATGATACATAGGAGCATACACTGAGTCGGTATGAAACTTATATCAATACAATGAAAGAAAAACAAATCTAAACCCTAGCCACTAAACGTGTTGTATAATTATGCACAAGTAATATGCATTGCAGGCTTTGTGCAACGTATGAACCTGTTTTAAACACTCATTTTTTAAAGTTGTCTAGCGATGCAAATAAAGAATAATCAGTATTATTTTTCCATTTTCATTATTATAACGTAAATATAATATTAATATTAGAAAGAGTTCTTACATAGTTTTTGTATGTAAATTTTATTATGCATAAAGCCTATTGGTAATATTGTGAGTTTACTTCAATTGAATAAATTATAATACGTATAACTAGGTGTGCATTTGTACATTATTGAAATTTAGTAATGTTGTTCAATAATGGCAATATTTCAAAGAACACTAAGAAAGAGGCGACCCTTGCTGACGGCTATCCAATCTATCGCCATTGTTGCCAAGACTGTGATGATAAATGGTGCTCACAGTGTAGTCTCTTAAACAGCATTCGTGTAGTTATTATTATATCATTATTGTTTTTAGTTTCGTTTCATGTTAAATTCTTAAAAATCAATCCCTTCGAGACAAATAACGATATATCACAACCAATAACGATATGTGTACTTTTATTGTAAACGAAATGACCTTGGTTGCCGGTTTTCAGAAAATGATTATTTGTTACACATTGATTGAAAATATTGAATATGTTAACCAGATAATCAACTCCGAAATTGTCCACAGTTGTTTGTAATGTCCAAAACGGCCATTCGACGAAAATTCACATCAAAGCTTATCATTTGGTGAAGTCGTAAAATTATCTTACACAGAAAATAACTAACAACGAGAGTTTCGCTTTAATGCACTAGGTTTATTCTGTATTCGAAAGATAAGCTGATATATTATGAATACAGTTGGAATATTCGACTTGCAATTTTGTATGAAGACCTGATAACCTATTTATAAGCATCGATTTCATAGACAAAGGGATGGCGATTTTGTAATAAAACCATTGTGTGAGATACTCTTTTATCGAAATCATACAGCGAATATTAAATGATACCGTGTTGTGCTTTTGAGATGTATTCATGGGAGGTCACACTTGTTGAGTGACACTTATCAGCACATATACGGGTTTTACCACAATACAGACAGAATGGATAGACGTCCTTGTGGGTCCATTTTTTCTCATACCAATAAGCAGAAGATTGCTCATCATGAAAGGGTCATTATTTAAGACCACTTCACGCGGGTGTCATTTCAACGGCCATGGTGCGGTAAATGGCTAGCACTTAAGAGTGCATCACGTGAAGTATCAATTATTTGATATTCGTGGGATTTATTTCTTTACAAAACGAATATCTATGTAGCAGAAAACAAGATTTAAATTGTGTTAAAATGTGTTGATTATTTTGGACAATTTTAATCTGTAGTATAAATCACTTGAGAATACTTATTTAAATATTCCAGTATATGTATTGAACGTAAATGCTGAACTTTATGAAATCTGAAAATAATCAGCATAAAGGACATCGGGCGTATTTACTAATTCGTCCTTAATTGTTCAATACTAAAAAAGTATATAACAAATCTTTCATAGTCGTAACATTTCATAGATATATGACACTTTCATGTAGAAAGCCAATATATCAGGGGGAAAAAAACTGTTAAGCAAAGTCTGATCAATGTGTAATTATACTGCAAATAGCATGATACACGGATGAAATAATTGGCATCCACCGTGCCCGGATATTAGCAAATATTATTACAAACGTACGAACTGGTGATATTTTGTTTTTTAATATGGACATTTTATACCATATATGTAGGTAAATAACACCTAGAATAATTTAATTAAAAAAAACTCCTTTGTACATAACTTTTATGTAAGACTTCAGAAATAAATTTCACATACACGTGTATACAATTGTAAACTGAAATAACAGCAATATATTTTGCCCCTCTGCCATAATGATATCCAGAGAAAATTTGACCTAATAGCGTCAAGCACATCACGTATTGCGTTACTAATACACGCATGCTACACCTTAACGCTACCGTCAATAGATGGAGCTTTCCCGATTTGTATCTATAATGCTATCATCTGCCACGAGATATCCTCGTTTCTGGCAAATCAGTCGCCTCAAATCCGTTAATGGAAATTTATCAGCGTTGATTGGCTCTCCGAGTCTTGCGAGTTTTACTGGGAAATGTGCATATCAATCAACGATACAAAATAAAAACAAGACTGTGTTGTATCAATATGATTCTGTGGGTTCTCCATCTTGCTCCGTTAGGTGCGTATTGTGTTTAAGCAAATACAAGATCATGCACTGCTTTAAGATGTTGTAAATAAAACTATGAAATGAAACCATCACTATGAAGTGAAATGAAATAATACATGGCACAATACATTCCATTATATATATTTCACTATGCATTCCACCATACCAACATTTTGTATATATAACAAAATGCTATTTGGGCATGACATGTTCAATACCAAAATCTCTTAGCATCCCACAGCTTTCAAACACCAATACAATTTAATTGTAACCTTTGTCAAGGAATATTATACCAATTCGTTTTTGCTGATCATATCACGGTTATCAATATAGTGTCATTTAATTTATATTTTTTAAGAGCAAACTGATTTAGTAATATGTTTTATTCATGCGAAACAATGAAGCTTCATACCTCATCCGTAAATGATATTACAAGACATGTATGATTTCAGATAGCATCTTTTCTCATGAGAAACCATAACTAGAGTACTTAAAATTCTAATCGGATGTTGGAAGACACCCTTACCGAACGTTAGAGTAGAAATAATGTTTGTATGTGAAATTGAGGTCATACATTAGTATTTTCAGATTGTATGCATATTACATCCAAAACTTTTTAAACTCGTAATTCACCACTAGAACTACATGTTACAGTTTTTACAATGCACTCGCAGTCAAAAGTAAAAACAATACCTTTTTGGTTTAGATAGTATGAAACGTTTACCAAACTTACCATACCTGGTATATCTGTCTCAATACATCGAAATGCTCCCTCATTAAAAAGACCAAACGTAATAATAATGAATAAATTGACTAATGCCGCATTAGGTTAATTAAACGATGTTGAAGCTAACTAACTATTTAAAATAAATAATGGTATTATACCCAACGATTACCAATATTACAATCGGTGGATGTCAAGCCCGATGGTTTTAGCAATTTTTATTGAAACTAGCAACTTTGCCACGGTCACCAACGCCAGTTTACCATAAGCTACACGTGATATCTTTGGTATTAATTGATTTGGTGTAAAATCGAATGTCCCGGATGTAGATGACGTTCGTGTGGCCGTCATGCACGTGACTTCAGTCGAGAGTTTAAATCGCGGTGACATCTCGACGCATCTCGGCGCATACGAATAATTCACAGAATGGTTATATTACTCCTATATCCTGATATTACGTTCACTCATGCGAAACAATCCGGGGATCAAATAAACCATGTCTCCGAAGCATTTCAAAGTCGCTGAAAACGAAGTGCCTTTCGACAGAATTCCGAAGTGAACGTCGACTAAATTATTGCCAAAGAGTTGCTGAAATTTTTCATCAAAGTTGGCTATATCTTTTGTGTTAACGTGAGATTGTGGAAGATTACGGAATCATGTCACATTTAGTCATTGGGTCACGTGTCAAATGGCTTAATTAGCATGTTTAATTAAATGTGAAATATATTGATGTTATTGAAATGTCTAAAATATTCTCAGAAAGAATCCTTCCACTCAGCAAGTAAAGTACCCATCAACCGTCACAGAAATAGCACTTAAGTTGTCCAACCTTGTCCTATTCTGTAAATATTGCATCAACCATTTAAAAGCATCATCCCAGATGCATGGGTCATGATCACGATTCGTTCTTAATTATCGCCCCTTAGTGCGCGACCGGCGTTCAAACCTTTCGCTCTCTGTGCTCTTTCAGGCGCCTCTAGTGGCATCACATTTTAAGTCCGTTTATATGAGTCTTTGATCGTCGAACGCATTTTGTTATTTGAAATATTTATCAGATGTAACACCCTCGCAGCAGCCATGAATGCATTTGCACGTGGGACCGGAGATAAAGTCGGCTCATCGGGTGAATCAATGGCATTGAAGCGGAGTTTTAATCAACCTGTCTAATGAAATGGACATAATTTGATAACTAATCGATACCTGATTAGTCTGTACCAAAGGTTGCTAAAATTGGGAGATCGGTTCTGGAAATTGTATACTATTTTTTACGAAACAGTCCACGCAATCTTATATGAATTCCTTTGTATAACAAGTAACAAATATTCCAAAATATATAAAAAAAAGAAAAATCACTAAAGAAATTTTGATGTTAAGAACAAATAAAATAACAAGCGAATATAACAACAAACACAGTATAATACGGACCATTGCATCCGACTGTACTAAGTAGCCGATATTTGGCAATTAAGACGTCAACGCGAGGATATCGCTTACAAAGCTCCGAACCACCTATTGTAGTGTGATGCTGAGAGACAAAATGCCCCTCGTTAGCGAGTAAAATACTCGGTTACGCGTCGTTGGTCCCGTCGAAAATAATTATCGTCAACCGTCAAATGGCCGAACTCGGTGTTGATAATTTAACAATGATAAAATGCGCTCGATTGGCCGCCAATGATTTTTAAATCGCACCTGGCAAGGTTCGCAAAGATATCGTGTATTCGCCATATATCAAAGACGAATTGGGTCTCTGTAAATACAGGTTCCGAAACGAAAATATTGTGTTCTCAGACTTCAGTAATATCTTATTTTAATTACGAATTATTTTCGCTGGAACGGTTGTATCGCTTTATCCTTTAACTAGAGGCGAGCGGTGTGATAAAATGTTTCAATACATTATGTCAAAAAAGGAAATCACCCAATGTCGTTTACATTTTGTTTCGGATTTTCCGGCAACTGGTTACAGAAGGTTGAGTCCTTTATTAATATTATTAAATTAAACAAACAAGATTTTCTATTCACCAAATTTAACCATGTTATTATAAGTGTTGATATATTTTTGTGCTTGTCGATGTGTTGTTAACTGAACTGAACAAAAGCGTTAAATTTTAAATCCATATGAAACAAGTAAGATTTTGTCAATAGGAAATGTATTTTGATTGTGTTTGTTCTAATATTTTGAGAGTAAACACAAGGTATTATTTGCCCGATGTATTTGAACGGTGTTTATGTGGTACTTAAATTAAATATAAATATTTAAATATGAGTTTAAGTACCGGTATTTACATTTTTTAGATTGTGTTATTGAATTTGAGAATGTACTTAATGAAAACAAATAGCAAATTAGAACTGTTAAACTTTTGATTTCAAATAAGTCAATCCGCGTTTTCGAATACTCTTAAGACCATCGTCTTAAACAAAGTACATCAGGTGCAAAAGCTATCTGGTAACATTCCCTTGTACGACCAGAAATTCCGAGTAACGTCATTAATTACCAAGCGCACGTTACATCGCCGGCGATACATGTATAGTCTAATTGTCATTCGCGCATCCAGTAAACTTTACTGCCGCGATAAAATCGCGCCGCAGTTTCATAAAGTCTGGATCCATTGTGAGACGCTAAATTGATTGCGTGCAATCGTTTCTTGCTTTACCTTTCCGATGATAAAAGCTATCTAACGGAAATACGAGCGCCATTAAACGGCGTTGTAACATATTGTGCGCCCCAATCGGCGATAAGACAGCGATGAGACCGACTCGATTGACAATATAATGATATTAGACTGTAAATCCGGTTATAATGTGTGTTTTAACGACATTAGCATTGATTCCTTATTACTTGTCATAAGGCGATGTTCCGCGGACGATTGACGAAAAATATTGTGACAGATCATTACGGGCGCATGAAGTTTTTTTCTTATGAGTAGATTTGAAAATGTGACGATAGCGAGTCTGAAACGTATGCTTTAACGGTTTAATTGACCGATTACTTAATAGCATTTGTAACCAAGAATGCTTAGGAAGAAAGTCTGTCAAACACCTCTGACACTAAACGATTAGATTTTCAACACAATCATGTTCGTTAAGGAATAATATAGATTTCCGAGACGTTTCTGTCTATTTCGTAAATAAATTGCCTATGAATAAAAAAAAAACTGTATGTTTTAACACCAACTAAAATATGTTGCATGTGTTCCATTACACATGTTAGCTTAAGACGTCTCTTTTCGCGTCCAGCGCCGCACTCATTGCTGTGAACGCTCAAGCTTCTTAATGACAAAACAATTGCAGAAGAGCATCTTACATAACAGTTAGTTTTCCATACAATTAAAATGAATTCACAATTTTCTTGCTTTTAGTTTGTTTTCTCGCCTACAGTTACTCTACGATGTCAGCGTTTTGAATAACGTCTACATTAAAGTTAATGCCAATAGCAAACTGACCTATTATTAACACCAAATGAAATAAAAAGTAAAACGATACTCGAAAACTGGTATTAATCAAGAAATAATTTGTTTTAATAATAGAAATTATGCGGAACCAAAACAATTAACATAAGTTTTCTTTAAAAGACTAAAAGATGTCCTATCAGGAAAACTGTTTGTCATTAGACATCTTTATTGCGGTTATAGTAAATCCTTCTTGTCAAGATCGCTCCATTCTTCCTGACGCAAACTGCTCCAATAAACGCACCAAGCGCCACAATGACAGAAATCACGCTTCCGTCCGTACCAGGAGGCGCCTTGGCAGTCACCATATCGTCGACACGCGACCGGAAGTTGATCCTATTACGCACCGCCTCGGTGAGCCACAATGCGACAGGAAATAATTCGCTAAACGTCGCCATGGTTACTCGAGCGCGACCAATGAGAATCAATTAACGCAGGGCGGATTATTAAATATTCCTGACATCGGAGACGAGACAATATTGGAAGGTCGTAAGACAAGACAAGAATTACAATAACAATGTGTTAGATCATCGATTGCGACGCGACGCTCGATTTATTATCAAATCCTGATAGTGATGTTAATTAGAAAACGCTGATTTTGTAATAAATTATTTCAGTGCGGTCTGAGATTTTCTGCCACGAGGTCTAAGATTTTTTTATAACAATGACTGTATGCGTGCTGTACAATTGTGGTTTTTATTTTAAAAGTTGATATCTCAAATTAAAATCATCATCATATTATTATTATTATTATTATTATTGATAACGATTATCTCTTAAACTTCGCTTATTATTTACAATAACAAATTTGTATAATGATACATTGATTTGCAAAATATAAATCGAATTATAAATCTTCAGTAATATTTCTATTTTTACGTTCTCTTGTTTTAAATGTACAACTATCGTCAAACAAGTTAAGGTAAAATGATAACATTCCATTGTTAGAAAAACATATATTTTAATTTAACACATAAGTTTAAAATATAAAAAAGTAAGCATTAAATTTATTTATCTACCTAATACTTATTTTTAACATTGGAATAAACAAGTTTTGGCATCTCAGCGTTTATAACAGCACCAAACGGAGAGATCAATGTATGTGAAAACGTTGTAGCCAAGCGGCAAAGATTGTGTTGAAAAACTTGTGATATGAGTTTGTGCATGAGTTCGAATCATATGCAATCGTATATCGAATAATAATCTAACTTTATGTTGAACGGTTACATGTTTTATTGCAACTTGAACAATATATAGTCCATACACTTAAAGTACGTACATATATTTGCAAAGAAGGCTTTCAATAGACCATTTATTCTACAAACATGGTTTAAATACATTCGTATGATAAATACGCCAAAGTGCCATGGATGCATACTGCGCCGAGTGTAAACGGACGACCTATATCCCATTAATAAACGTGAAAGTCGGCTGAAGATATACCACCATCACTATCAGACTATACCACCAAGCCTTTACAAAGTTTACCTTTATCAATATTCACGGTTAAGGGTTATACCATCATAAATATGAAACTCTGTTATGTCCCGACTTCCCAGGTTGCTCATCCTGCACGCAGCCACGGCCATACATACACCTGTCGTCACCGGGCGCTTGTGTCCCTGTCATGCGATTATACGCTCAGCAGCATTTTACGTCACTTACCTGTAACACGACGACTCTGTTACGGTCACCCTCATTGATAATGATGTGTTCCGATGTACCGGAATGGGAGACACTTAAAGCTCGGTCTTTGATATTCGACCCTTTGAGAGAAATGACGGGTATAAGGTATTTTGTTATTTCCGTGTATCGCTTAATACAAAATGCGGTGGATAGGTAGCGCGGAGAGTAAAAAAAAGCAAATGAGCCGTTAATTGAACCATCTGGTCCTTTTAACAGAATTCCAACTCAGCGAAACTTAGCCAGAAATGAAGTGTGTTATGTGACATTTTTTACACAACTATACAGTTTCTATTGCTGCTCAGCCAGGCATTCCAGAGATACGTATAATTTACTTATTTTGTCAATGATTAAGCGACAAAACTCGCATGTATTTTTAATGTATCAAGAATTTCAGCCAATGCACTTGGTATTCGATGTTTCGTTAAATTGACATGGGTGATTCATGATATACGAAATGTTATTTAACACGAGCCATCAGTTGCAAGGCGCATTATAAAGAGCACGTGTAACTGGTTGTAGCTTGTATATGTCACGAGTGTGCTCGGGCTAATATTTTCTTGACATTATATATGAAAGTTTGAGTATGAATGAAGACTGGGATCTGATTCTTCAAAAACCAACGTTTGATTAAAAACATTTATGTGCAAGCGTATCAACGTTTTTGAAACGCAAACAAATTATTCCATCAGAGGCATCAAGAAAATCTACAAAAAGCCGCAAAGCCGAACGCCATGCAGTTTACAATTTTAAAGAAACATATATATTGTTAGATAAAATCAAAGTGAAACATGTAACACGTCCTCGATTTATCACGTAAATGTTCGCAAAACATGGGCGCAAACAACCGCGCTAATATACGGCTGCTCACTATTGCCCATACTTGGGATTTCGAGTGTCTTTCAGCATTGTGCGAGTAACAGTTCATCGAGTCTTGCCATCGTCGTGGTGAACCCCAAGTGGGTTCGACATTTGCGACAATTAAAAAAGGCCTTTTACGATTCCCCGGACCACTCCACAAATGCACAACGTGGTTCCATTTAAACGGCCAGACAAAAGGGAGAAATAAGATTCTTTTCTAATGCTCACGCAATATTTACCAAACACTCCAGTGAAACCGCCAGTAATGCGTTTTAATTGTCATAACAGTATGCTTTAGAAGGAGAGCCCGTTTACCGAATATAATACATCCCGATTTCGTACCTTCAACTTTAGCGACGTGTGGAGCGATAATTACTGCCTTTATGAACTCACTTAGTTCTCAACCACCTGTGGCAATTGTATCACCTTTTTAAAAAATTATTAACTTTGTTTTATTGATATTTACACAGAGTTTCCATTTCGCACAATACTCTTCTTACAAATCTACTCCACTTTGTAAACCAACTACCGCAAAGAGAACATTACCGTCATCATACAACAATAAACATAATTTTAATATGCCAAGATCAACGCCTTCAAATTTGTTTAAAATTAAGTGTTCCTCGATGTCGTTAAGTTACATTGAAAATAAAAAATGCGATAATGACTCCCCTTGCCTTATCCCTTAAAAAAACATGTAAACGACTCCAGACTGATTTCGTTATTATATTTTATGTTTGATTTAACCACATTATACATTGATCTTACTATATTCAAAATTTTACCTCTTATGCCTAGTTTTATTAGTTTGTACCATATAATATCTCTCACCACAAAATCAAATGCCTTTGTAAAATCAATAAATGCCGTATACAGTTTCTTCTTTTGATTTAAAATATGAGTAATTATACCTTGCAAGACGAATCTATTATCAACTGTTCCCATGCTTTACCGAAATCCGGCTTGGGCTTCTATGTAAACATTATATTTGTCACCCAAAACACGTAATCGATTGTTAATAATTTTACCAAATAATTTTCCTCTAGTGCTTAACGATGTAATTCCTCTGTAATTGGCCGTATCGTCTAAATCGCCTTTCTTTTGTATAGGGACAATTAACCCTTCACTCCAACCATCTGGGAAATAACTTACTTCTACATTACTAGTAGGCAGACCCCTGTTAACTGTCTAGCCTAATATGCATTTATTATTCTCTCATGTTTATTTGTTCATTTTTTTTTTTTCAACTTATTTCTTGGTGTATAGTGGAAAATATCTGTGTTCATCTTTGTTTTCAACTTATTTCTTGGTGTAAAGTAGAAAATATCTTTCATCTAGGATGTTTATTTGTTCATTTTTATTATTTTCAACTTATTTCTTGGTGTATATTAGAATATATCTTTGTTCATTTTTGTTTTCAACTTATTTCTTGGTGTATAGTAGAAAATATCTTTCATCTAGCATGTTTACCCCAATTCGATTTCTTAAGACAGTAACCAAGTGGAAGGCGCACAAAAGATTAAAATTTACTTAACTCTCCTTTTATATGAGTATTAACATATGTACTCTAAATTTAAAAGGGCTAAACAACAAAGACAAACGCACTGTCTTTTACAGGAAAGTCACCTAACACATACTTTAGAACAAACATTGAAAAGTGAATGGGACGGAGATATATCTTAGCGGACAACATACAAATAAACAAGGCATCGCTTTTCTGATCAAAAGTAATACAGGAATAACAGTTGATAACTTTAACGAAATAATAATTGGCAGACAAGAAAGTATAGATATAAAAATAAACGAAACGCAATTAACATTAATAAACGTTTACGGCCCGAACATAGATGAATCCAAATTTTACGAAACATTACAATCCTATATAATAAATAGCCAAGATAAAAACATTATAGTCGGATGTGATTTCAATATTGTTCTTAACCCATTATAAGAGGGAAATCTTTATACTCACTCAAAAAATAGAAATATTTTGAATAACATAATTGAAAACTACAATTTTAATAGACGTATTACGTACAGTTAATCCGAATGAAAGACAATTCACCTGGCACTCAAACACAAAACCAACAATATTTTGCAGATTATACTATTTTTTATATCTGAGTCACTTTGCAGTATTATCGACACATGCAAAATAAAACCAGGATTTATGACTGATCACTCGATAGTTGAACTTAAACTACATAAAATACAACCTGAAAGAGGCACCGGGTACTTTAATCTTAATAATAGCATCTTATTATATACACAATATCAAACACAAATAAAACAGGAAATAACCAATACAGTTCAAGATAACAAAGATGCAAATCCAAACACCTTATGGGAAATAATTACAGGTAATATACGTAACACAACAATAAGATACGCATCATTTAAAAAAAAGAAACACACAAACTTGAAAATGAAACCATAAAAGTGATTGAAACACTTGAAAAACAGTTGCATGAAAACAAAAAAATTGATACCACCGCCATTGAAAATGAAATTGCTTAAAAAAAATATTTGAAGGAATTTATCACACACACCTCAATGGCATAATACTTCGAGCACGGGCACAGCATGTTGAACACGATGAAAAAATACAAAATACTTTGCAAACATTGAAAAACGCAGAAGCGAACAAAAAACTATACACAAACTAGTAGTCAATGGCAAAGACATAACAAATAGAAGTCAAATACTAAAGGAACAACGCCTATTTTTCGAAACGCTCTATAAATGAAAGAGTGTCGAAAATAACACCCTCTTTAAAAATACACATCATGCTTTAAATGAAGAGGAAAAACAAGTATGTGGCGGATTACTAACTGAATATGAATGTGGACTAGCTCTTAAAGAAATGCAAAACAACAAAAGTCCGGGATCTGATGGCATCACTACTGAGTTTTATAAAATATTTTGGAACGATATTAAAACACATTTAACTAATTCGCTAAATTATTCATTTAACAACGGAGGTCTAACCACGCTTCAAAAACAAAGTATAATATCACTCCTTCCAAAACCCGGAAAAAAACTTAGAATCCCTGTCAAACTGGCACCCGATTAATTTACTGAACAATGATTATAAAATAGCAACTAAGAGTATAGCAAACAGAATTTAAAAAATATTACCATCAATCATTTCAAGATCTCCATCCGGTTTCATAAAAGGACGTAACATTGGTGAAAACGTTCTTCTTATACAAGAATGCATGAACTATTTCAACAATTCAAATAATTCTGGTCTAATATTCTTTGCAGACTTTGAAATCGCTAGAACCTGACGAAGAAATCAAACAGTCCCTACTTGATGACGATGCAACTTATTTTTAAATGACAGTTACGACTCTTTCCATAAACTAATAGAGTCGCTTACCCTTTTCGGAATGGCATCGGGTCTTAAACTTAACAAAAGTAAATGTACTGTGCTACGAGTAGTTAAATTAAAACCAAGTAATGTCCACCATAAAAAAAGAAATGAAATTTAATTGGACATTCGATGAAGCCACTACGTTAGGAATTACATTTACAAATAATGAAAATGATACAGTTCTAAAAAACATACTGCCTAAATTAAATTTTAAAAACTGATTAAAATCATGGCACCACCGTAAACTAACACTAATCGGAAAAAACATAGTATTGAAAACGTTTGCACTTCCTAAATTAATTTATGTATTAACAGTTCTCCTAAATCCACCTAATGATATTATTACCGATATAAATTCAGCAATATTTAATTGCATATGGGACGATAAACCTGACAAAATTAAACGAAAGTTAATTCAATCCGTAGAAAATGGAGGTATCCAATTAACGAACATTGACTCATTCTTGAATGCAATTAAAAATGCAGCTGGGTAAAAAGATACCTAGATAGTACCAATACGAGTTAATGGAAACTATTCTACCAGAAAATTTAAACAAATATGGTGATTCCTTACTTTTTTAATGTAACATCAGCAATAATATCTTACATGAAATTGCAAACGAAAACATATTTCTATCTAATGTTCTATCAGCATGGAGTAATGTTACTCATAACCTAGAAACCCAAACCAACAGTAAAATTATTTTATGGAACAATAAAGACATAACTTCAAACAACAAGACGTTTTTCTATAATCATTGGTTTGAACGAAACAGTAAATATGTCGACCAATTATACAACTACAGAATTAAGGACTTCTACTCTTTTGATAATATATGTTACATTTACGGAATACCTTCAAGTAATTTCCTGAAGTACTACACATTAATCAAAAACATACTCATACATATCAAATCTATAATCAATACAAATAACACACCATGTACTCAAACAGCATTCATAGAAAACATACTTGCAAGACAAAAGAAAACGAACAAAATATTTTACACGCTACAAATTAAACACCCTACAGAAAACTCCAAAACCCAAAATAAATGGCAAGTCCTTTTTCGAGAACAAGAACTTAATTGGAAACACATATTTATCATGCCATATAAAGCAACTATTGAGAGCACACTGAGAAATTTTCAATATAAATACGTCCATAGAATTAATGCTACAAATAAATATCTCTTTAAATGCAAATTATCTAACTCTAATTTATGTGATTTCTGCGGTGAAAACATCGAAACTATAGAAATTCTTTTTGGGAGTGCAAACACATTCAGCCTATTTGGAATCAATTAGCATCCTTTCTTGAACAACAACAGCTAAACGTAAAACTATCCTTCTTAAGTGTTAGTTTCGGAATGAACTCATTACAATCAATACACGGTAATAATATTGTGAATTGTATTCTTATATTGATGAAATATTTTATCTTTAACATGAAATACAGAAAACAAATACCAAATTTTAATAGTTTTATCCATAGTCTAAAACTCAAAATCCAGATTGAGAAAGAAATAGCCCTCAGAAATGACACATTGCAAATCTTTGAACAAAAATGGAATCGAATTAAATTCTCATAATGCTTGTCCACTTATATACTATTCACTCTTATGTTAGTTTATCTTTTTCAAATATTTTTTTTTAGTATTATTCACACCAAGTTCTAAAACTTTATCAGGCATAGTTTCTGTATACATTGTTAAAACCATTGTGTGCAAATAAATAAAACATGTATGTATACAATATACCGGTATGCTTAAAAATGAATAAAAAAGAAGTTAATAATTAAATTAATTTTATTCATCGTCTGTATGTGCTAGTCTAGCAAAACACTTGTATTATTTTAGATTATTTTATTATTTGTCAAACAATCATTTTGTGAAGAATCAATTTTTAAATTCATGTATGTATGTATGATGATTTCTACGCGACCAATATGATACCTAGCTTTACGTATGTGTACTCACGTTGATAAAATGATATGAATAACTATTTGTAAATAACAAAAATTGTACAGCTTACGTCAAATAAACATTCTGTCTGCCAAAACAATTAATATTGTACAAACCAAAACTGTTGTTTCGCTTTTGTTGACGTGAAGGAAAATGTGCTAACATATGCTCGCAAAATGAAACAATACATCTTAAATAACATATCAAAGTAAAATGAATGTAGCCAGTAAAATAAATCAATTACCATCGCCTCAAAATGTCACATTAAAAAAAAATGGCCGATGGACCAGTTGTTTGCAAAGGGTCGCTTGATGTCGGCTGCTGAAGAAATTGGGTCTTCATGAAAAGATGAGTAATTTGTTCAGCGGCCCCAAAGGTATTCAAAAACAAAAGGCCCAAACTCAATACGCAGAGGGAGCTGATCTAATTGGTGGGCAAAGGCGAATGGACAGCGTGAAATTTACACCCAGATTCGGGCGTTGAGTAGGGCTTGCTCTTTTGACAATTGAAACGAACATCCTCGTCGCTTACGGACATGATGCGACTGTGTAATTAGAGGTGAAATGTACATTTGAAGCAGTTGATAATTTTCGTCAACTTTTCAAAAGCAGTGTCAAATTGGTCCCAAAAGGGCCTCAGATATGTGGAAGAGGTATTGTAAAAATAGTTGTGAAAGGTTCAAAAAGACTCGACCATGTTGTTGGCAGTGCCGTCGTTTTGGTGCGGGCCTTAATTTGACATGTGTGATTCGGATACATTCATTTGGGCTATTATCTCACATTGAAATTCTCAATTAGGGGAAATTTCTGTTTCGAAATTATTGCTACTCTTTGCTAGTCGTTTGCGTTTTCATTGACATTGTACTTTGACAAATTGTGCGTGGTAAAGAATGCTGTTCGCTTCTTTAATGAATGAGCATTTTCTAAATCGTTTCAAAAGTTTTGCCTCAACAGTTTAAACAGGCGCGGATAAAATTTTGATTAGAAATGTCTAATGTGCAATTACTATACCAACTTATACATATAACAGCTTTGTTTATTTTGATAAAACATATTATGTCAGATAACTTGTTTGAACGAATAGGTTTGTGGAAGGTCTACTTATCGGGATACGAAAGCGCAAAAAGTGTCAATTTCAAAGGCTATCTTTTTGTATTGTCTTGTCATGTTCAAACATCGAGACAATTCACGGACATTACTCGCATATTTTCTCGCTCGAAATCAACATACGGTTAAACCAGACAATACAGTGATTCCAACATTGCATATGAGCCTCGCTCTGTGAAAAGGGGGTTTAATACATGTGCGTTAAGTGTCGTCCCAGATTAGCCTGTGTGGCCAAGGCTAATCAGGGACGACACTTTCCGCTTTTATGGTATTTCCGTTTAAAACAAGTCTCTTCTTGGCGAAAATCCTATTAAGGCGGAAATTGTCGTCCCTGATTAGCCTTAGCGGACTGCACGGGTTAATCTGGGACGACACTTAACGCACTTTAAGCACATGCATTAAACCCCCTTTTCACAGAGCGAGGCTCATATATAATATTACTTTACCTCCATTTGCTTAACTAGCAGATACAAACATGACAATTTCACATATGCAGTGCTCAATTATTAAAAATGTCGCAGACGATTGGAGGTCCTCTAGAATCTGAATGTATCGATACAATTGCCGCAGTCAGGATCTGTAAATATTGATCAAAAGTCGCGCCGCGCAATTATTGGCCTAGTACGAGACTCACGTGCGTAATGGGCGGAGCCAAACGCGTCTCCGCCGCGCCTACTTGGCGACAAGATTGGTTCGTGCTTAAATGGCATGGGAAAGACGTCTAAATTGGCAGTGGGCGGAGCTTGATTGGCGGCGTGGAGAGGAGAAATTGAAAATGACACTTTTAACGGGTGTATGTTGTCAGTTGATAGTAATGAAGAGGCTTTTTAAATGTTTATTTTTCTCAATACTTCATATATACCGGCTTAGATCGATGAACCTGGCACTTGTGATCGGAACTTTGGAAATACGGGACATTCTTGGGAGTGATCGGTGGAGATTCGCACGGAAATATTTTCATCGGTTTACTGTCTTTCTATCGGACAGGTAAATGCATTATTAAAAAAATAAATGTTTTAAGCTACTCATATATACAATTATTATTTACGAAGGTGCAAAGCGTCTTAAAAAAATCTAAAAATTGTTAATATTTTTGTGTTTTTTTTTTTTATTATTTTTATTTAAAAGATGTTTAAATAATTATATATTGTTGACGGTACACGCGTAACGATTTATTATAATAATAAATGCCACTTTTAATGCATTCATTAAAATTATAAAAAAAAAACTTATAAACACAGATCTACATACACATAATTAATATATATAGTATTAAAATAGCTGTATTTAAGAAGAATAACTACAGCTTTCTCTGTCTCTATACAACAAGTATTGTGTATTGAAGCCGTCACATATGCCTGACTCTGATTAATTGTATGAGTACAACAACGGTGTCATTATAATTAGGGAACGTATAAATTTAATACGAATTATTTTGTTCACGTAGATTCTTAAAAGAAATAGAATGAAGCTTTTTGAAGTTCGTATCTTACGTCAAGTAACGTAACGACGTCATAATGTTTACAGGAGTGACGTCATGGCCTGTCTGACGGTTCCCGGCGGGGTTAAGGCCGGCAAACCAACGCTGACCTTCTCGATAGATAAAATCATGGGAACCGGTCGCACTGAAATGAGCGGAACGGAAGAAAAACAGCGAAAAGGAGAAATAACCGGCAAGAGCGCGGTAGACGCCGGTTCAAATAGTATCGCTAAGCCGAACCGTAGGAAAAGATTATTTGATGAAAAGTGTGAACATGAAAAGACTGAGAGAGGATTCCAACCTGTAAGAAATTTGAAGTCAGACCATGGGATTTATGACGAGATCATGAAACACCAAGTGTTCATGGCGGCTCAGTACCAGCACGCCGCTGCGTTGCTGACGGCGGAAACGAATAAACATCACGCGATGTCATACATTCCGAGGGATTTATATGACGTCAACAGGAACGCGTTCGCGTACGTCCACCCTGCGTTCGCCATGGGACGAATGTCAAAAGAGGACTATAGAGCGCATTTAATGCAGAATTTTCACGATCAACATAACTGGTCACATGTGGTGAAAAACAAAGACGTTTCCTACGACGGTACTAGTTTTCAGAATTTAGCCAACTCGCAAATGCCCAGTAAGTCCAGTAATGCGGGAACCGACCATTCTTCTGGAAACCGCCATTTGGATTATGCAAGAAAGTTTGACGCACATTCTGAAAAACAAGCAACAATCGATAGCGGAAGTGACGAAACTAGCTCCGACAGCTCGTGCGTCCCGTGCGTCGCGCAGGCCCCGGAACCGGATGTGGTGGCTCAGAGTCCGTCTGAGGAAAGTGCCCACGGGGCCTCTGCAAGCCGAAAAACAGTGGGGAAGGCGCAGAAGAGTTTCTCGTGCCCGGAATGCGGGAAACTGTTCAACGCTCACTACAACCTCACCCGACACATGCCCGTTCATACCGGTAGGTGGCAGCCAAATTTGCGAGCGTATCTTTCTGGGTCCACTGTTTTTTGCAATTTCATTTTTTATTTCCATCGTTAACATAAAACACTTTGCATATAACATAATATACCAAATAAACACAAATTGAGTAATTTGTTTTCACACTGTTTTTCTATATTAATTATGGTACATAGCATCTATGAAGACTATGGTTGGTGTGAATACTACACGTTTAAGTCAGTGTGTTTTGCTTGTAACATATTATGTTATAAATACACAAATTGCATGCAATGTTTCACACACACAAAAAACATTATATAAATTATGATACATAGCATCTTTGAAGACTATTGTTGGTGTGAATTAAATATGTTTAAATCAGTGTCAATTTCAAACATGATTTAAAGGTCTTTAAAAACTGAATCTGTACATGAGTTAAACCGTAAGTTTAAATTTTCTATTCGAACTTAACTTTTGTTGTGTTAAGAAGAGGATACATTTATTAATTATTAATAATTTAAGCATTATTTACTTGTTTTTTTAACATCTTATTTTAAATAATCTCATTGCGAGATAGCCAAAGGCTCAAGAAATTTAAAGTGAAATTTATGGAATTTACATAACTTTACCTTAAGGAGTTTAGCGAATAGGTGCTCAGCGCTATTTGTTATGAACATAATCGGTCGGTGTATATCGAAATCAGATACATGTACATGATTATTAAAGCACGTCTATGCGACGATTTTCTACAGTCCACACAGGCTTATCTGGGACGACAATTTCCGCTTTTATGGAATTTTTCGTTTAAATGATATCTCTTCTTAGCGAAAATCCAGTTTAGGCGGAAACTGTCATCCCTGATTAGCCTGAGCGGACTGCACAGGCTAATCTGGGATGACACTTAACGCACATGCATTATGCCCAGTTTTCTCAGAGCACGACACAATTATGAAGAACACCATTTAAGGAACAAGGCTGTATAACTTGAGTCAGCTGTCTATGATAATTGAGTGACCGTGCAATTAAAGGGACCTTTTCACAAATGTTGGAATGTATTGAAGTTCGTCATTTAATGCTTTGAATTTGACAACTGTAAACATTGGAACTAAATAGCTCTAGTAAAATAAAAAATAAAAACAAGAATACAAATGAAGAAAGAAAAAAGTAAACCTCACCTGGGCTTGAACCACTGACCCTTGGTGTAAAAGTCTAGTTCTTAAACCACTCGGTCATCAGTGCTCATATAGTGAGTGGTGTATTTTATACATTATATAAGCAATCCTCGTAATGTCACAAAATATAAAGATAACATCAAAACTCTCCAAATTATTCAATCGTTTCGCGTTTTTAACGATTTATAATTTCCAGTTTTTTAAATCGTCAAAAGATGCATATAATGGATATTTCGGTGCATAGTAAATGTTCAGTATTACTGTTTCCTCGCAAATATCATAACTACAACGCGTATCTGCGAATCTGAAACTTTTTTTCAATTTTGTCAATTTACCAAAACGTGAAAATGTCCCTTTAATATACTCGCATAATTATTTTTTAACAACGGTAACTGAACATACCTTGCCAAGAAATTATTTGCACTATTCAATATGTAAGTTATAATTAAACGCGTGTGTAAAAGCAAACTTATTTAAGAGTGTAACTGTATTGTTGGCTTATGAATGTGTTCGATTATTAATGTTTTAAGCTTAAACAATGAACCTTATTTCAAATTTATTAAATGGGATAATTATTACGAAGCGGTTGTTGCTGACAGAACGTATCTTGAAAAAAGATTAAATCCTGATCAATTATAAATAATACGAAAATTCAAAACAGTGTATTCTTTTAAAAATTAATTCGCAAAATGCACGTTGACTAAGAGTGAAGGGAGACTGGCGGGAATGTTAGTGGAAGCCCTCGACCCTCGGCCATCTATTCATTATGAAACAATACAAGACCCAAGAAATGTCATTTGTTTCCACTAACATCGCCAAAAAGCATGGTAGACGTTTTTTGTCGTTATTTTTTTTTAATAATTTCCAATTTAATAAGATTATGCAACGAAATGCAGAAATATTCTAAATCTTTATTCCACGTTATTTGTTTTTGTGAATTGAGCAAAATTGATCGAAAACTCAACGTTGATAACATGTGATATAAAACAAGTTTTGTTCAAATATCTGTGAAGTTCATCAATTATTATTGTATAACATTCCTGCAAAATCCACGTACTATATTAATGTATTTTGCATTATTATTCTGTTTAACACTAGAAACTGTAAAGTGTATTTTTAATTTTATTATGTTCTGTTCTGTTCTGTTCTGTTCTGTTCTGATAACAAAAAACAAACTGTCTAGATCGGCACAAAAAAAAACGTTAATTCGGTCGGATTATACGAAAAAAACAACCTTGTACGCTTAATTGAACGAAAACACCGTTTATATAAAAAAATATACTTTTAATGTGTTAGGAACAGAAAATAATTATATTACACATAAACTTTACAGTTTCTAGAGTTAAACAAAATGATAATACAAAATACATTTATATAGTAAGTGGACTTTGCGGAAATATTATAATATTGATGAACTTTACAGATATTTAAACAAAATAAGGTTGTATCTGACAATGATGATAATTGTTTTTATTAAATGACTTATTCTTATTCATCTTTACAGTTTAGCAATGAGAGTCATCGTGGATCAATATTACCAGAGCATTACTAGCATTTATTATTTAAGACTCAATTATGCTATTCAATGCAATAAAGGACAAGTGAACAATAATAATGTAGAAAAACCGGCTGTTCATTTAACGCCGATAATTGAAACTGAATATATTATTACTTTAGAGACCTATAACATTTCAAGACAACTGGAATATAGTTTTTTTAATCAATGATCAATGATCGATATGAACATCTGAACGCTGTCCTTGCAAAAATCGAACTTAACCCATTTATGCCAAGCGTCTATAAAAAAAAGGCCTTGGCAAACAGCGTAGACCCAGATGAGACGCCGCATGATGCGGCGTCTCATCAGGGTCTGCGCTGTTTGCTTAAAGGAATTTCTGTAAGAAATATTCTAAATATAGAAATAAATATACTAGACATCCCTAATTTTGGAAATAAATTGATCCAAATTAGAAGGATGGGAGAGTCCCCTAGGCATAAATGGGTTAAGCGCGATCATTGCTACACTATTTTAAAGATGCCGTTAAACGATTTTTGTTGCGAACCCATACCATCGATGTTAAAATGAGCGGTACACAAATGTATTATTTATGATTTGTTGTTACAGTATATATGCACATTTCAACGTCTGTTTCAAATGTAATTATGTCTTAGTAAATATTTCAGTTGAGTTTGAGCCAACAACAGAAACACGTGTTCAGTATTGAAATAAATATACATGTATTATGATGGAATACGTGGTCATATTTTATATTGATATCAAAATGTGAAAATAACTGATTAACTTATAAAAACCAATACTATATCCAAACGGTTTATTTATAATAAATTAAAATAAATGGAGATCTATATATATTCAGAAAACATAACAGAACAAATCATATCCAGAATACAATGCAAAACGTAGAAATAATATGAGCCTCGCTATGCGAAAACCGGGTTAAATGCATGTGCGTTGAGTGCCTTCCCAGTGTGCGTAAAGTGTGGGGACTGCACAGGCTAATCTGGGAAGACACTTTACGCATTTACGCACATGCATTAAAGCCCCTTTTCACAGAGCGCGGCTCATATATATTATCACCTTGTTTTAAAAGGGATTTTTTTTAACATTTTGAAACGTCACTTAATTAATTAATTAACAAAACTGTAATATATTGAACAGCTTTAAATAATTAAAATAACAAGGAAAAAGATTAAATAAAAATGTCATTGCAATAGGTGATTTTATTGGTGATTATCAATACACGAGCATATTTAAAAAAAAAAAATTAACTCTGACGTGTAATTATTATTTAACTTGTTTGAATATATTGAATAAATTCTTTTTTAATCTCTTATTCCTTTTTTGAAATTGTAATAGTGACAAATGTGAAAAATTCGCTTTTATGAAGAGTTTAGCAGAATAATATCAAGAAGATTAAACAATTCTCATATTATTTATTAAATATACATTGTACATAGTTCCGTTGAAAGTACGCGTATGTAATTTGAAATAATTATTGATACTTTTGAAACTTGACGTTATTTGTGTCGCGTTCTGAGAAAACTGGGCAAAACGCATGTGCGTAAAGTGTCATCCCAGATTAGCCTGTGCAGTCCGCACATGCTAATCAGGGACGACACTTTCCGCTTTTATGACATTTTTTCGTTTAAATTAAGTCTCTTCTTAGCAAAAATCCAATTTAGGCGGAAAGTGTCGTCCCTGATTAGCCGTTGCGGAATGCACAGGCTAATCTGGGACGACGCTTTACGCACATGCATTTTGCCCAGTTTTCTCAGAACGCGACACATTTTCTCGTACATAAACTTTTGATCAAATGTCATACATTGGAAAACTGAAAACCGTATGATTTAATAAAATGTTGTTTTTTTTTTCTGTTAAAGTAGATTCCCGAATTATATTCACACGTTTTAAGAACATGTACATGACATGTACTTCTTTTTTACTATTAATATAAGCATAAAAATCGACACGGCAAAGGTAAGATAATCAATTTTCATTTTAGTTTATTTTCTATGAATATAAACAGCTTAATAGCTGACCACCACTGTGTCACATAAATACTTTGTAAACATGCGATTATTTGAGTGTTTACCCTCAACTGTCACTTATTATGTTAGATAGAATGTACAATTCTTATCTTTTTACATGACATTGTAATATGTTTATTATTACATGGTTAAGACTAACGATGTACTATGTACAAGTCGTAATACAATTTCTGCTCTGTACTGTTTAAACAAAACGTTTTCACTAACAATACACACATAGTTACTTATCAAATATGTTTTGCGGCATATTTGTTACAAACTTAAGTCTAAAAGTAAGTGAAATGAATTTTATTTTACGAACGAATTTGAAATAAAATAAAATTACTTGACAAGTTCTTTACGCACACGGACACTTTTTATAATGCGAATCAGATATACTGGGAAATCAGATGTAAAAGCACTTGTCGTTTGAATATTTCTACTGAAAAACAACGATTGACAGACAATTTTAGAATATACAATTATGTTTTTGTCGTGCATCTGAAATGTGATGGACGGGCTTAATTCCTTCGCATCCTAACTTAAAATCAGTGTTTATAAATTATAACAACGATTGATAAGTTATTCCTATTTAAAAGTATTTCATAATTCTATTTTGCATGGGCCCGTTATTGTATTTTTTTATATAAACAACGATTGCTTAAAAAATAATATGAGCCTCGCTCTGGGAAAACGGGGCTTAATGCAAGTGTGTAAAGTGTCGTCCCAGATTAGCCAGTGCAGTCCACCCAGGCTTATCGGGGACGACACTTTCCGCCTAAACTTGATTTTAACCACGAAGAGATTACCTTCAAACAAAAGAAAACAGTGAAAGCGGAAATTGTCCTCCACGATTAGCCTGTGCGGCCTACACAATATAATATGGGATGGCACTTTACACAGTTTTCCCAGAGCGAGGCTCATATATTAAAATATTAAATGATTTATTCCACAGGGGCGCGTCCGTTCATCTGCAAGGTGTGCGGTAAGGGGTTCCGCCAGGCGAGCACCCTGTGCCGCCACAAGATCATCCACACGAGCGAGAAGCCTCACAAGTGCGCCACCTGCGGGAAGGCGTTCAACCGGAGCTCCACCCTCAACACGCACATGCGTATTCACCTGAACTACAAACCATACACCTGCGAGCACTGTGGCAAGGGATTCCACCAGAAAGGTAACCCGCCTTACGCTTTTTAAGAATCTCTTACGCCACCTTTTTTTTTTGGGGGGGGGAATATACTCACGCAAACCCTCGCATGCTCACGCATATTCACGCATACACAATCATACTCGCTTATACGCAAAACCTCGCATGCTTACGCATTTTCACGCATACACAATAATACTCACTCTTACGCAAATACGCGCAGACTCACGATTATTTACCCATTCTCCTACATACACGTCCGTATTCACACACGAACACACATTCTCACGCATATTCACGCATACTCAATCATACTTGCACGTACTCATAATGATCATGCATGCTCGTGCATATTAAATCATACTCGCACATACTCAAGCGAACCCGCGCATACCAACGAATGACCAAGATATGATCTAGAGACAGAAATGGAGATGGCAAACCGCTGTTTGGGTTAAACAGACCATTAACCAAAGTTCACACTTACACCAGCAGGCTTTTTAAGTCAGGCTTTAAACCAAGAATGAAAATAATGATGGTCTTGCAAGCAGTTATGCGGTTATAAAGACGTCAGCTACTTAGTGGTTAAATGTATGCTTTCATCCCATTATAAATCACAGATGATCTACCGGTAGTTATGTTTAGGCGTACAATGCAAACCTTCAATAAGGCAAAACGGTAATGGCAAACGTAAGTTTTGTTTTAATGACAGAACAAAATTAATAATAACGGGACCACTGTTCGATGTAGTTTTTTTGGAAAACCCGCACGGTTTCTCATATCTAAATAGTTTTAACAAAGCAAATTTCTATAAAGAACTGTAGCCAAGATCTATAACATTTTAAGACCATATATGGATACCACCAAAATACATGTATACCAACCGCAAGTCGTGAACAAAGTCTTTTATTAGTAAACATTAACAGTAAAAAATGTACTACCAAAAGTTCAATAGAGCTTTTTGTAAACATTGCAATGTGAAAACCGCAAATACCTTATGAGACCTTGTAAAGGTCACAGTATACGAACAGATTTCCTTAACAAATTCAATGTAAAAGTAATAACTTAAAAAGAAATCGACGCGAATCAAGGTCACTGTTTTACATCCATCTTTTTACCGGGTCATCTACAGTTGATGAAGGTGTCCCGCAAACTGTCAAAGTCTCATGTAGTCTCCAACCTTTAAGCAAAACAATGATATTCTAGTACGCAACAATCGTTTTACTACCACGTGTTCAACGAAATCTTCAAAATAAAGCCATGACAAATGACCCTTCAAAGAATCGTTTCTTCAAATAAATGATGTTATTTTTTTAGTGAGCATAGGATTGCACACCAACATATTTAGTATACTGTAAACTTAGGACCAACTTGAATTAGCGACCGTGTCAAGGCTACATTGTAACTGACAGCTGACAACGTCCCTACTTGGAGCGAAGGTAGGAATGTCTGGCCGTATAAATAATTTAATGTCATGCTCAAGTCATGTGACCGGGCTGGGTTTCGAACCGGCGATCCTAGGGTCTGTAGTCCATCGCTCTAACAACTGAATTAGCCAACCCGGTAACCATCTTGTAAAAATTTATATCGACCACCATGAAAATACCACCTTTCTTTCGTGGTTACATTAAACTAATTCAGTTTGTATCCCTCCGTGGTCGAAAGTTGTGCCTAATTCTTAAGAGTTATTTTTTTTCTGTTCTGGTTTAAAAGCGATTAAGCGATTGCTCCTACGCTTTTTGTGATTTTGTTTTTTCAAGAAAATGCTATGAAAGTTGGTAGTTTTATGATGGGACATAAGGGAGTTAGATTAAGTGCAATCCAACCTCGTGTGTTACAAGCAATTACAAGAATCACAAGCTGATAGTGAATATAGTGTCCGCCTAGCGATCGGGAGGTCACGGGATCAATCCCGACTGTGTGAGCGTTCTTTAGATCTCCCCCACAAACACCAAGTACTGGCTCTACCCTGGAAACGGACTCGAGAGCGCTTCAATTCGCCTTAGGCTTTCAATGCAACTCAGCTAAAATAAATAGGTTTAAACGAAACTAAATAAAAATTTAAAGCTCAAAACCATATCGACCACCATGTTAGCCTATTTAAGCCTAGCGTCTAGAAAAAAAGGCCTTGGCAAACAGCGTAGACCCAGATGAGATGCGCTGTTTGCTGAAAGGAATTTCTGTAAGAAATATTCTTAATATAGAAATAAATATATTAGACATCCCTAATTTTGGAAATAAATTAATCCAATTTAGAAGGAAGGGAGAGTCCATTGGGCATAAATGGGTTAAGACCACCTTTCTCTCGTGTGTTTCAGGCAATTACAAGAACCATAAGCTGACTCACAGCACGGAGAAGCAGTACAAGTGCACGATATGCAACAAGGCTTTCCACCAGGTCTACAACCTCACATTTCACATGCACACCCACAACGACAAGAAACCCTACACGTGCAACATCTGCGCCAAGGGTTTCTGCCGGAATTTCGACCTGAAGAAACACATCCGGAAGTTGCACAGCGACGGCGGACGTTCCGGTCTTTCAAAGTCCAGCGGAAGCGATTCGCCGCCGGATTCCCCGAGCACCTGCGGAGTGATCGGGTCCATGAGCCCTGGAAGTAGTTCGGCCTCGTTTCAGCCAAATATGGCTTTATCGCCGTACGCTCAAGGATATTTTCCGGCGTATCCTCGACAAGGAATATTTCCCAGACCGTATAACTGCCATGGGCACATAGTTCCGTCGTATTTTCTGAACAATGGAGCGACAAATATTCTGCAAAAGTTGTCTTTTCTGTGATAAGTGTGTTATTTACTTGAATTACTTAAATTATAGCAATTTTACTATATTATATGTCATTGTTTCCTTTTATGATAATATGCATCCCGCCTGCAATACGCTTTGATATGTGTGTAAATTTACAAGCAACTTATTAATAATATTATTTGTTGGTTACCTTTATAATATTTAGCATTCTTTTTTGCAAGTGATGTATTTGTCATATTGGTTTTAAAAAGTTAATTTTATTTGCACATTCTGATATCAAGATAAAATATGACCACGTATTCCATCATAATACATGTATATTGGTTTTAAGAAAATACTGAACAAGTGTTTCTGTTGTTATCATAATACATGTAATTATTTGAAGAAAATACTCGACACGTTTTCCTATTGAAGGCTAAAACTCAACTGAAATATTTAATACGGCATAATTACATTTGAAAAAGACGTTGAAATTGGCATTTATACTGAACAACACATCATTAATCATTTATTTATGGACCGCTCATTTAAACATCTATGGAATGGGTTCGAAACAATTATCGCTAGTGTTGATAGAACAATATTCTTGAATTTCTTATACCAGACGAACATTTTTATGCGTCACGCGACACCTTCAATGAAATATGCAAATTAAGAAATAAATAAAATTTATTTGTTTGAAAGTGATTTGTTTGTGTTATTTAATATGTTAGTCTTTATTTAAAGGCAATTGAAAAATTGCCTATACACTTCATGATAATGAATATGGGGTGACCGCCCTGGGCCCGTAATCCCCAACCCATGCTTACACTTAAGAACAAAACATAGACTTAAAGACTTAAGAAAACTTCTTCCAGCGTTCGAATATATACAGACTACCACTGATAATGTCCTTAACAAAATGTTGTACATGAAGAATGATGTTGATATAGGCGGTTAACGCCAAGTTTTACTCAATATTAAAGCAATTATTTTAAATTCCAATTTAAAATATATTCTTTAGTCTTAGACTTAAGTCTAAGAATTGTTTGGTGAATACGGGTCCTGGTACGTCAAGGCAGTGCAGTACGGTTGAGAGGCAAGCCTGATCTAACATTTTGCCCAGCACATATCTCAAAACACTCAAGTGTAGTTTAAACATCCTCATATCATTACAATTTAAATAAAAAAATGAACAAAAAGGTATATACATGTACATACATGTAAATACAATTTATGTTTTGCTCAATTATGAAATATTGAACATTTTTGGATATCAAATTCCTACTGTTTTTCTAAGCAGATTGAGTAGAGACTACTTTTTAATGCAAATTTTCATGTCACTGGTCATCATATAGGGACGACACTTTCCGCTTTTATGATATTTTTCGCTTGAAGAAAGTCTCATCTTAGCAAAAATCCAGTTCAGGCGGAAAGTGTCGTCCCTGATTCGCCTGTGTGGACTGCACAGGCTAATCTGTGATGACACTTTACGCACATGCATTAAACCCCCTTTTCACAGAGCAAGGCTCAATTTTACCACAAACAGTAAGGTTTCGCGAAATGAATTGCTGATGGAAATCGACCTAGTTCAATAAAGAAGTTAAACAGCCGGTATATAAATACAAATGGTACTTCATATGTGTAAATTAGTTGGACTATACAACGGATTGTTAGCAGTGTGTATATAAAGAATAATTTGATGACAATCCTTCAATACAATAAGAGTGAATATGATAAAATTTAATATAAGTCGTAAACCGTCCTTTTGTTTCATGAATTTACAGCGCGAATGCAAAAATAAAGATGTTGGGGGTAAAATATGCTTTAAATGTTTGATAGTATATTGAGCATGCGGTATAATGAAATTTGGTGTCGATTGATACGCACATGACATATGAATCATACACATGTATTCGTTCTAAATGTGTTTATTATCTAAGGGTTATCTCTAATGTTTAGATAATAATTGAAAATTGCAAAACACAGCTATTATGCAAATTGTGGTATACCGTCTGATTAAACATATACATTTAAATGTTCAACTGTAAATGGACAGACATGCGTACATACACACGTCTTCGGTATCAAAGCGCTTAAGACGGGAAGTGATAGCATGCAATTGCATGTATACTCAATTAGAATTAATCCTTTAGCATGACAAACTTAACCCAATTATGCCTAGCGTCTAGAAAAAAGGCCTTGGCAAACAGCGTAGCCCCAGATGAGACGCCGCATAATGCGGCGTCTCATCAGGGTCTGCGCTGTTTGCTTAAAGGAATTTCTGTAAGAAATATTCTAAATATAGAAATAAATATAGCCTACTAGACATTCCTAATTTTGGGAATAAATTGATCCAATTTAGAAGGATGGGAGAGTCCACTAGGCATAATGGGTTAAGTGAAATAAGGTCATAACTCTGGAAGCTGAGTGAATTTTGCACCTGAAGCTTGACAAGGAACGGCCCTTGTTTCGAGAGGATTGCATTGTTTGCTATACCATCTTGGAACCAAAGGTTTAATAATTTTTCAGACGCCAAAGACAGGACCCGTTTTCACCAAACAATTCTTAGAATTAAGTCTAAGATTTTAAAATATTCTTTAAAGTACAATCTTCAAGAATTTTGTATTTAATTTTTAATCAAACTTGGCAGCAAATGCCTCTATATACATCATTCTTCATGTAGAACATTATGTTAAGAACATTATCACCTGTGGTAGCCTGTATATATTAACCCTTTGCATGCTGTGAAATTTGTCGTCTGCTAAAATGTTGTCTGCTAAATTTCTAAAATTAGCATTTTCTTCGATTTTTTTTCAAAGAATACTATCCGAATAGCAAACAGTTTGGATCCTGATGAGACGCCACGTTCTGTGGCGTCTCATCTGGATCCAAACTGTTTGCAAAGGCCTTCAAAATCCGGTTTCAGCACTCAAAGGGTTAAGAACATTATCACCTGTGGTAGCGTGTATATATTCAAACGCTAGATGTATATTTCCTGGTTCTAAGTCTGCTCTTTATTCTTAAGTCTAAGAATGGGTTGATGAATACGGGCCCTGCACAAGGAAAATGTATTCTTCGAACGGTCAAGCTGAAAATGAACACAAAGATGACAGTACTTTATTATTATTATGACATGTTAATGTTCGCATAGATCCGTTTTATTTTCTGAACAATGGAGCGACATAATAATATTCAGTAAACAAATTTATTTCTGTGATATGTGTTTTTTTTATAATATAAATTAAAGCAATTTTATTTTATTGTATTCTTCTTATGACATTGTCAACTGCAATAATAATATAATGTTATATCGTATTCTGTATGAAATAATAGACGTGTGCATTTTTGTACAAGGTAAAACAACCATAATTCAAGGTCGCCGTGGCGTAGTTGATAAGGTGTCCGCCTAGCGACTGGGAGTCACGGGTTCGATCCCCACGGTGGGAGCGTTCTTTAGATCTCCCCAATGGACACCAAGTACTGGTTCTAGTCCCAAGGCACGGACTCGATAGCGTTTCAAGTAATCCTTATGCTTTCGATTCTATCGAGCTAAAATAAATAGGTTAAAACTAACCATAATACAACAGTATTTATTTTAAAGAAATTTACTTATTTCAAGTAAGTTGACAACAACTTTTAAATATGTTTTGGAAACAATATATACTAGTTATAGTATATGGATATCCCGTTTTGGTAATACATTGTTCACCCAAATGAAGCTGCGGTTTTCAACCTTTTAACCAATGCATTTCTTTTTCTTGGAAAATTGTTTTCATAATGTTCCACTAAAACTAGTCATAACTACCTACACTCTGGTATTTGTTCAAACACAATATGTCGTGTTCCAGATCCAAGCAATTTCATTATCAAGGAGGAAAACTTCTAAGGTAGAGCGCTGGAAATGTCACACGCCACTCTAAGGCCTTACCTTTGGATCCGGAATACCCCGTCGCGCGTCAGCAAAGCTCTATTGTTCGCGAACGATAATTATTTACTGTTTCTAACGTTGAGATGGCGTGTGTTGGCCATTGAAGGCCTCGCATGCACGGGAACTTGAGGGCCATATTGCGTGCGGAGCCCGAATCAACTGCGCAGGTAAAAAGGCGAATTTCGACGGGCTATCAATTGCCCGTATTGTTTTTCTCGCCGCCGATGAAAACTCCTGAAAATTCTTACCCGAGCGTCTTAGGTCGCGATAGAAAGGCTAGAGAGGCAATTAATTCGCGTTCACCGCTGAAAGGTAGTAAATTTTTCTCGGCGCTAATTAAAGAGGTTATGATAGAAAATATTCCGTGCCCATATTGTCAGCGTCTGACGCCGTGGCGCTCCCGTGTTATTATCAGATAGTTTTACAAATGCTAGAGATCCGGTCGCTGGAAAGAATTACCTTGTTAGTCAGGGAGGCTGAACCCGACGGACGGCTTTATGGCCTGCAAATTGCCGTATCGTCTTCTGCTAAGGTATCGTCGCTCTCTGATGCCGCTTTTGATGACATACTTTTGCGTCTTTTGATATGATGGTGTGTTCGAATATCGCGGAAGGGAAGCGAGGTCTTTATTGCCGGTATTTTTCACTTGACTGGTTGTTCGCTTAGTTGCTCTTCTTCTACTACGGTTTCACCGGGTTTGTTTTTAAGGGAATAACTCGCCTATTGTCATATTTTACATTTACAAAAACAGCATTACAGACTGAAAATAAATGAAAATAAATCAATCAAAATAACTCACGACACACATGATCGACAAATAGCGATATAAATTATTCAATAATCTATTAACTAGTGTTTCTTCATGGCGATTAAATATTGGATAAAGAGAATTCCTCCGAATATTTAGTTTCGGAGTGTCGATATTCTTGAAACTATTTTATATCCTTGGCTAGGTTAAAATGCAGGTACATGTATGTTGTTTTTATGCTGACCAAACGCCAGAGTCTGAAGTTTTATAAATTAGTTTGTATTCGAAACCCATCGGAGCTACCTACCACTTGTTTTCTCCTTTCATTGCTCTGCTTGAAATTTATTATATATCTGTACGAAGGGCATTTAAATGTCATTTTTAAACAAACAAACAACTCCCTTTAAGTCGTGCACAGGGTTTTTCAGAAGACAGCGTTAACAGTTTTAAACAGTCATACGCTTTTTACAGCGCAAAGGTTATCATTTGTCAGGCCAGTGTTTATGGGCTAGATCAAGATAAAATAAAATGACAATGACTTAAAAGGCGGATAAATACAGCACAAATTATTTTCGCCATTGTTGGCGCGCGTGCTTACGCCGATATCATCTTTATTGCCCATCAACACAATTAAAATAGTCCGCGGTAATTTTCCGGCGAATCACACCTTAGCAGATGTTTGGCTAATCCGAGTAAAAATCTAGATCTGAAATATGACAAATGTGTGGGGCGAACAGATCACGATTTAATGATACTTCTCCTTACAAACGATCACAGTTTGAGCTTCTCTTTTGCAAACTAAATTGTTTCTTTTCATAAACTGTACATTAAATTCAGTGATAAATGTTTTTTTCTTCGATATCTGTTATTCTAATGTTTAAGAAAACATCTCGAAGATGCTATCATAAACGACCATTTTGAAGCGCATTTGTATCTTAAATGTTTCGTGGATTTATGGTCTTGTATTCCGATTAAAGCGGAACAAAGGTCCGGAAAATGAAATATCCGACTAGAAGTACATTATCCATTGTCTTCAGTTTATAAAAATAACAACGAACAACCTATTGCAGTACTGACAAAGAAATTTGAAAAGCATTTCGCATTTATTTGTAAATTCCGGTCTTAAGCCATAAACCGTCTAAAATTCAATGCATTTTAACTTTTAACACATTTATCTTTTATTAACATTTACTGTTGCGTGTATTTATAAACTTGTGCGTAAGGATGAGGACACGGATCAAGACTCGAGGGCGGACACGCAATTAATTTTTTTCTAATATCGCTTTTCTGGACATTATTAGATTCACGTCTGCTGTCTACAGTGGCTGGTTTACATGTAAAGTCAATCGCAACTCTCAGCTGATAGTTATTTTGTCAGCTGATAGTTATTATTGTTAGTTATTAGTTATAATAGTTAATATTATTAATTGCTTAACTGTCATTATAATATACACTGTATACCATTATCTTCATCCGAAATATAATAAAGAATGTGCACATTTTTTTTATCCAATTCGTTCTGTTAATCTGTTAATAATATACACAAACAGTTTTACCTCTCCTAAAGCATAATACACAAAGGCTATATAGCAGTAAACCTAAAGCGGTTCGCGTTGACACCATTGTGTTATAATTCCTATGTATCCGAAATCAAAATCATTGTGTATTGACCGATGCACTACTTGGGCGGAATGTTTAACCATTGCCGAGCGTTCAAACACACATGCAACTGCACAACACACGGAATAGTAACGTATTACAACGCATTTTTCTGAGTACGTATCTACGATATATATTTTACTATCTTAAATTAGTCAAACAAACTTCTCAAAGTTCTTTTCTCAAAACCAAATTGTTTTCGCTTTGAAGCAGATGGCATATAAATCGAATGTGTTATTGTATGCTTAACGCAACAAATTGATCCAAGCAAATGAACAATTTAACGACATTTACGTATAAAGGTAATATAGTCTGACTAATAACTTACTGTAAAATGATTTCCTGTGATTAACAAGGCGGATTTAGGGGGGGGGGGGCATATATACGTCGATTAATTAGTATGCGTAAGCAAACGCCTTTGCTGACTCCTTCATTTGTTTCAAAACGTTAATTAGGAACTGACATTTCACAATCAAACCCCAACATACATACGTGACCTTCTGAAGTCTTCACAAAATAAGCACTATAACTTGCGATCTTGCGAAAAGGGGGATTTAAGGCTTGTGCGAACACACAAAACAAACTATTTCAAACAATCGTTTGAATTTTCTTGCACAAAAATTTGGAATTCGTTACCCCAATCAAACAAACAATTTAATGACATTTAAGAAAAAATTAAAAGCTTATCTTTCTACCACCCTTTATTAAATAAACTGAATAACCTAGCGTAGTTTATTTGTTTAATGTTAGTTTAATGTTTGAATATTGTTCTTGCATAAATGGTAATTGTAGTTTTATGTCTGTCATTTGTTATGATTATTTATGTTTTGTTCTTATAGCTTAAGTTGAAATATGATGTATTTGTTGTAAATTGTATTATGTTAGAAGACCTTGTTGAAAATAAGAAATGTATTATATAAATTGCATAATATGTAATTGCATCTGATGTATTTCTGAAGAAGTATATCTTCTATAAATAAAGATTTTATTATTATTATTATTACTACATAATTACAAATTTTCTAACTTTCTAACAAAAACGCAGTTAGGACGTAACAATCGTTCACTTAACAAATCACTCATTTACGTTATCACCGTGTCCCGTACTTATTCCCTATCGTTTCCACTAACCCACTGTTTGAAAAGACAAGGAGTCATGACAGTTTTTCTTCAAATTTGGTATCGATCGACGTTAATCAAAATGATCAAACTTTTCGCAACGGTTTGCTTCAGCCCCTCCCCCCCCCNCGCACACTTCTTAGCGGTCTTAGCAAACAATTGTCATCACCATTACAAATCTAGACTCATTTCGTGAGTGCTATGCGTACTTATTGAACACAACCTATTTCGTTGGCATCGATAAGGAATCATATAGCAAGCAAATACTGAAACAAACGAAGAAAACACGTTGAAGCGTAGGTTTTCAGGAAAAGTTAAAGTGATAATCACTTAGTTTGTCACATTGGCAGGGATTTATTCGATTTTAGTTATCAGACAAATGTGTTCGTGTTGGTTGTGAAATTTGTGAAGGGAAACAACCGTAGTACAGTGGGCATCCATATACATAATTACCTCCCTTTTTATAAGACAGAGTGGGCGTTGATGGTGATTTATGGTCTTAAATCTTTTTGCGTATTAAACGGTCAATTTGATGATTAAAACATGAATCAAATCGCCCATTTATTGTATGCTTATAAAAAGCAACAACATTTTATTATTAAAAACATACACAATACCATATCAAGTTAAATAGTATTCTATGCGCAGGTAAAGATAGTTCGGTGGTCGGATGTCAAAACTGATGTTGACATCTTATATACATATTACTGTAATAATAGCTAATACATATAAATACAACGACTTATTTACAGCTGTAACTTGTACGCGGGCATGTCTATCGTTCTTTTATCACAAAGAAAATAGTGAAACAGCTACCGTGTATTTTACTCGCATGTAACAACAATGACTAAACGAATCGTCACATACTTTCATTTTTTGCTTACATCCTATATTTCATTTTCTGCTTTAAGTCAAGCTTTGAAGGAAAGAGATCCATAACTACAAGCATTCACTAAGCAAATCAACAATTATTATTTATTAAATTATTAAAAATATAACATTACGTGTGTATTTTGTATTTTTTTATTGAAGACAAACTGTATATTTGACAATGTGTAGGGATTTAAACATATTTATTTTGAATATATATGATAAATAATCATCATATAATAAGTTAATTATCACATATAATTTCCTGACTATAAATCTTTAGTATATAACATACTTAACCATAGCTGTGTTCACAGAACAGAACATGACAGAAATTTATTACGACTTGCACATAGTTCATCGTCAGTCTTTAACATGTTATATTATACATATCAAAAGGTCATGTGAAAAAAAGGAAGTGATCATACAGTAAGATGTAGTACACATACTGCCTAACTTAATACACGACAGTGTTTCGGATAAATCGCATTATTACAAAATAGTATTGTTACAGGGTGGCAATCGGTTATTATGCTGTTTATATTTATGGAAAATGAATCAAAATGGAAAGTGAATTATCTAACGAATACCATGTGGGTTCATGTATATTAATAATAAATACCGCATTTTTTTGCATAGACTAAATATGGCAACAAGCCATGTTAACGAGGCCCTGAATAAAAGCTTGTTTGAAGGTAAGTGTGTTTGAAATTAGCTGAAATCGCTGATTAGATTGGGGTTTGTCGTTTTCTGGGCATTCATGGGTCAAACGTTTTGTTGTTGCTGCTATCTAACTCGATGACGAATTGCGATTACCAGCCCATATGCAAATCCAAATCGAGGTCTCAATATAAGGTATCTATGTATAAAGCGTCATTACAAAAGGTTGATTCATTTGATTTATTAAAGGTTCTTGTTCACGTATCTGTGAAAACATCAATCAACTCATTAAATTTCAGATTAATAGCTGAAATACTTGTGAAGTTATAAAGAAAAACATGAACGATTCCCTAATATGCAAATTATACCGACATACAACATTTTAGAACAATACCTATACGGCGAAAAAGTTTCAGTTCACATGCATACACTTTCTGCCTTATATATATCACAACAATGAAGATAATTGTGAAATCGTTCAAGCAAGGCCTGTTTAGACCTACTTTATAGTCTACATGTTTTTCATCGCAAACGTGTAATTCTTGTAGTGAAGCAACTGCATGCCGCAGAGACCGTATCGCTCATGGCCTAAGATGCGAATCAGCGTTTCCTTAAAATACAAGAAGCTGAGTTGGAAATTCACAAGAACACGAGCTCTTAAGAGGATACGAACCTAAACAAAAGAGTTATATCTGTAAAACAAAAAGTAAGTTTATTGTGGTGTGTGTGATGCCTACTTGTGTTGCTCTTTTGTTTCTGTTTTTTATGAATCGATTTGTATACTACCTTTGAAGAGTTACACTATAGTTGTTTTTTTCTGGCTTCAGTTCTTAGTGTTAGTTTTTGTTGCAAAAGATCACCATTTGTGTATTAATGATACAGCGAAAGAGATTTTCTTTGTTTTTTTACCCTATTCACACTCACCTCGATCTGATCTTCGTCATGGCTGGCCGTCAGTGCTGCACTCGCCTTCTTAAACAACTCCTCATTGTTGTCCATGCAATGAAGGCAGTATCTGAAGTGATATGCATACATACGATCAACTATTCAGTTAATGAAATGATCTAAGCAATTGTTGGACTATACATAGAACACCAGCTTGTAAGAGTAATCAATATACTAGAAGCCAAGAAAGAAACTGTGTAGCCCTCAGGTAGTCTAAGTGTTTTACAGGGTAGAGCCATTTTCGTATTGGATTTTAAATGAACACATGTTCTGTTAAAGTTTACTGAAGATAAATGCCCTTTCAATTGGTAAGTTTACAAGCTTTTCGATAATTCCTTGCAGTTATCCATGCAGTGAACACTTGGTCGTTAAGTTGACAATAAGTCACGTGTTAAATAAACACAGGTTTGTCGGACCGTTTTTGCCAGAATCATATTTCCTACATCTATTAAATATAAGGTCTATATGATTCTCTGTTTACAGGTGTGAATTGATAAGGTTCTTATCATTTAACTTTTTTTCACATTGGTGGTAATTTCATTTGTGAAAAATGTTATCATAAAAGGACACGACAAAGTAGTTATACTATTCGCGGCGTTTTTTTTCCAAATCAGGTGAAGGAAAAAATCTGCCACCACTAGATACATTTGAAATGATTTTAATTTCCATCCTTCCTTATATTTTGGTACTTCGACCATGCATTAATTGACACAAACGCACACTTGACAGTGTAAAGATGAACATAAATAAGACCATAAGTTATCCAAATGCTTACATGAGAATAAATAAAGACTATATCATAACTTACATTTTCAGCATTTCAGCATTTTTCTCTTGCTTCGAGCGACCTGAAGGCCAAACAAGAGTTTAAAAGTCTACACATTTCAAAATAAATACACCACCAATCACAGATTAGTGCGTCAACAATATCGCAAACTATGACACTCCATAAACCCTAAATAAGATCAAATTCTGGTTATCATCCATTACTTGTTTAACAAAACACCAACTATTAACATAAAATAATAAAATGATTAAACATGACATCACCGCCATGGAACGGTCAATGAAAATATTTTGGGGTTTAAACCGGTTTAAGGGATAGCCGCACCACACTTTTGCCCCAGAATTAATATTAATCACAAACCAAACGCATGTCTAAATTGATTTTTATCAATGTTCATTTGCACACAGAAAATGAAAACAAGAATGACAAAATGTTACGCACGTATCGAATATTACACATTTAAGTGTCTTAGTGGCATACGTATCAGAAATCTATAAACACGGCTGAGGAAAGGTTTTTAAGTTGTTAGTATAGAAAAAATATGATCCATGTATAAACGATATGAACTTATCAATTAAGCGGTGTATCTACAGAAATTTGTCAAACAAACTAGGTGCACCAAAGATCGTAAATATTATTCATCCGCATAAAACAATAGATCTACAGTCCATTAATAAAACAAACAAAAAACAGTGTTACCTTTAACAAGCCCTGTCTTGCCCTACAACGAAACAAATACTGTTTAGTCAGAATCTAACAAGATAATTTTCCAGTGAATATCAATAATTCAAAGCAAATCTAAAAACAACGACTTCCAATGTACTAATAACATCCAATAACCTGTTTTGAATGTGGAAAGCCTTGGCTTTGCACAATGCGTGTAGCAATGTTTGCTATTTTTTTAAACAATAAAATTTTGCAATTCTAAAAGTAACATTTATTCAAACAAAAAAAACTTCGATGAGCTAAAATGCCCTATATACAGAAAATTAATCCGAGTTTTATAAGAAATATTTCTTTAATACAAAAATATCTGGCTAGCTTAATCTACATCAACATCTCATCTACAAGAAAAAAGGATATACCATGTCATCAAGACACCTTGTCACCAAGCCCATAATGGGGTTTTCAGAAAGCAAATCGGCAATCATGTTGCCACCCACAGCCCCTGCATCGTCTTGTCTTTTGTCGGCTGGTTTTGTTCTCCCTCCCGACGAGGCACCGCCTTCAATACTGAGGTTGACCCATGTGAGGGTGTCCGTAGAAAGGTATGTGTCCTCGTCCTCGTCATCGTCGTCTTCAATGTCAAACTCTTTGGGAGGATCAGTCTTAAAATGGATAATGACAAAATGGTTACAGCAGAAACAACGGACTTCTTGTGAAGCATACGCCTTATACATCATAATGGATCGATTTTTCATATCGCAGGAAACTGGTTATTGCCTTGTTTATTGGTTAATGACTAAACGCCATAGGAACATTTGCAAAGCTTTTTTTATTTCATGATTTGCTAATTTAAACTTACTAATAAACAAAAACGTAAAGAATGAGCACACTTGTATAAATCGAAATTTGGATTCTCGCCTACATGATCATCGATTTTAAGTATCCCATTGCATATCTGTGTACGTTTCAATTATGCTATACTAGAGTTTAAAACTTCATGGCGTAAATACCCAATCAATTCAAAACTGAAAAAGGACTAACTGAGCAACAAGCCCTAGATCCACTTTAGTTTAAAATGCATCCCCTGCTGTTTCTATACACCTGATTATAAATTTAAACTAACATCATATAGATGGACAGTTTTATATTAAGAATGTACAATGGGCGGTGGCTTTCCGGTGCTTTTGAAGACTTTTTGTCGGAGGATTTCGTCGGCCGCCGGACGTTTATTGGGATCCGCCTGCATCATCATTTTCATTAGATCCGTAACACTAGCACTATAGCCGTCCGGCATGGTCGGGACCTATGAAGTATATTATTTGAAACCATAATATTTATAAAATATAATAGTGTTGATCAGATGGATTGAATTACTGCAATTGAATAAAAATCATCAAACGTCTGTTGGACTTCATTTGTTTGTTAATCCAAAGAGCATGATGATATTTTGGTATATTGTGGAATTGATGTAAACAATGTGTTATTGTATCATTCTAATTGACCAGAAGATAAATCTTGATTAAGTATCGAGTTGACCACCAATAAAAGATAATGTGTCAGTGATTATCAATCGAACATTAATGCATTATCCAATTGAGTTTTTGTTCACGAATCCTTCGACAAAGAGCATGAACCAAATAGCGAGAGATACGAATGACTCAAATTGACTGTGGAATCTTACATCAACGAGAAACGAACTAGATTAAAATTTAAGATGCAGTGGGTTTTAAGATATGTTAACTGTTTGGAAATCCCCACTTTTATGTTCAAACTTGTTTATTCGACACACAGACAAAATAATACTGCAATTAATACGAGTAAACGTGTCAGTAAAGCCGTTAACTTGGTGGTTATGAATGTCATTAAAGTAAACAACATTTATTCTTGGTACCGTTAACATTATAATAAATGTATTTATTAAAAAAATTGTATATCTAAATGTACTGTAAAGACTGAGGAAATTAAAATATTACAATACACTTTAAGTGTATGTCATTGACTGTAAATGTACTTTAACTTGATTGTGTACGATGCCGAAGATCCCTAACCCTAAACCCTAAACTCTAACCCTAACTTGAAGTGTATTTCATTGATTGTAAATGTTCTTGTACCTGATGGTGTACAATCTTGAAGAGCATCATCATGAACACCTTCTGTGACATCATGTCCTCAAAGGCGTCGTTGTCCATCGTGGCCATCTCGTACATCATGATGCTCAGTGAAAAGATATCAGTCAAGGAAATGTTAAATTTTGTTAAACTATTGAGCATATTTGTTTGTTAAACTAATGAGCATATTTCACGTTTTGGTAACACTGACATATATATATATATATATATCGAGGGTTGCGTGTAAACTGAAAATTGGTCCTTAAATTTGTATGCCAGACACAATAGTTTTGCGCTCAACCTTTAATGGATTGAAGAAGAAGAGCTTTATATCGAAGTAAAAAGCATTAAGCCAGGGTTCGGAGAGTCATTTTTTAAACAGCGATTTATAACAAATCAGGTGGCGATAAAAACAAGTTATACACATACATACAGTATGCTAATAAAAGATAAATTAATGCGGAGAAAACTAAGTTACACTATTGTATGTCGAATATTGCCATGTTGAGTCACGCATTTGAAAGCTTTATAAATAAAGGTTGCATGCTATGATTCACTCTGGGGTAAATGTGATGTTCGGCTAGCCCTCTAACCGGTTTAAACACCCCCAATGCCTTGCATTGACAGTTCCAATGCGTTGATCCCAGTTTAAATCATTTTATGCGTATAGTTGGTGTTCTGTTTTTAAAACAGTGCATAAGAACACGGATTTATCTCTTGATAGATTTTCTTGAGGTTCATCATTTGCTCTGTTTATTTTAAATAAAACTTATAACATTATACATTATTTTAGCTACGGTGTGAATTGAACTTCCCTTTATTGTTGTTCTTTGTTGTTGATTATGTTTTCTGGTGTGATCGTGATTGTGTGTTGCGTTGCGTTGTCTTATGTGTTATTTGTTATACTGTGATGGCAGCTTTATATGAGTGAATGTGTACACGAAGAAATGACGGAATGGGGACATATACCAGACGAAACTGGAAATGAAAGTGGACTAGATGTGAAGTGTGTACCTTCTCGGTGTACGGCAACCCACTAAACATCTCCGGAGCCATGTACATCGGGGTCCCCACTTGGGTCATCGCCATGTCGGTCGAGGACTCAATCACTCTGGAAACCCCGAAATCCCCGAGCCTTGTGTCCCAGTTCGCGTCCAGGAAAATATTGGCGCTCTTCAGATCCCGGTGTATCACCGGCTTAGGAAGATTATGCAGGTACTGAAATGCATTCGGCTTCAATGCTTTGTTTGTAGTCGTCTTTGTACATGAGTAGAGAGAACCTTCTTGCACTCGAAAGACGCATTATAAAGGGTGTTTGCATATGTCGAAAACACCATACACGAGAATGTATGTACACATTGACTCGACAAGGTTCGATTCTTTGCATTGAAAATGCTTATTTTTATGGAACCAAGACTACCGTTATTAAAAGTGCAGAGGCAAAGAAACATCCAGAACAACATTATTATCATAGCAATTATCCACAAATACTATATTACAACTCTATTAAAGCTGTATTTAAACAACAGAAGACAACTCATAATTTAATTTGCAATGAAAACTTCATTCATCTCTTATTATTATGTTGAGTCTGAGAACAATAACTGACCTCTAAAGCAGACGCAATCTGTCGAACCCACTCCACCAGGCGGCGCTCGTCCATCTTCTCACCTCGGTGAATAGTGATATACCCGGACAGGTCACCATTCGGACAAAACTCTACAAAATGTGTCAATCGTGAAATGTGCGATACCATGGTATACCGGTAAGTTCATAAGAATTGCTCGACATTCATGGCTTAAAAGTGCTTTTTGAAAAATATTCTGCGTGATGTTCTAATGTAACATAAGTATCTTGATGATCTATAGTTAAAAGTATACTGACGAATTATGTCACAAGCGGCACTCACTATACTGAAAGCAATGTGTGTTATAATGTACAGTCACAATCTGTGAATTCAGTAACAGAACAATAACATTTTTCAAGGGGTAGATTCGTTATCAACCTAATTTAGCATTAGGAGGAGGAGAAGCAGCAGTAGTATTAATCGTACAAAACCAAACAAAACAATTAAATAAATCTTGCTCTTGTAATCGGCAATGCAAACAAACCTGTCAAAATCATCAAGGCCGATCCATCTTGCTCAACGTTTAGAAACTTCAAGATGTGCTCGTGTTGCAGCTGAGCTAGAAGATTAACTTCCTGCAAAGTCAATTCGATGATCTTCTGCTCTTTTCCCGCCAATTCTACGACCTTCAGTGCCGCCTTTAGTAGAAACAGCGAAGAAAGTTTATTATAAATCAGCCCATATTATGAAGACATAACTTTATATAATTATGATGTGATTCTCATTGTTTTGATCATTTTAATACAATCTGATATTAGGGGTAGGAAATTGACTAAACTTTACATTGCATTGATTTAGTTGTTGATTCCTACTTCAATTAAGTACCTATGGACAATGTTCGGTCCCGTGTGGAATGAATACCAGTGTTTTAGTATGCATAATTTTATTGTGAGTTTAAGATAACATGACAATAAAGAAAAGCATGTATGCTGAGAATATTTAACAAGCTCGTTGTATTTAAGATTAAATAATGTTAAGTCTAAGCTGACCAACAGTGTGGCTATTAAATTAGTTTAGTACTTGCGTTATTGTATGACTTTCTCTATCTTAATTATAATTAAAACTTACTCGAATGTTTGAACTTAAATGTACTTAGACAATTAACTGTACTGATTTTTATATTACATATGAAATACTGTTATAGCGTTACATTATAAAACATTACATTTAAATAAATCATAAGAAATTTCAAAACGTCGTATGTTCGAATGGAAAGTTTACCCTGTATGAAGTAAGTAGTTAATGCTCGGAGATAATCAATATGACCTGATTTATTTATTAAAAGAGTGGCCGTAACAAGTGTTATAGCACCTTAGTATCTTTATTATCTTACATATACTGGTCCATGCTGTCAGTTTTGTTTTTGTATACAGGGCAGTTTAAGTTTGAGTCCACGTATAGCCACATATAATTATAATATTTAAGTTTTTTTTATCATATTACATTATATTGTATTCGACACCTAGTTTCGATTTCAACAGCTCAATTCATGTGGTAGTCTACTTTCGATTGCTCCTAGGTGTTGAGTCCATGTTTACCTGATCTCCAGCCGAGTTTTCTAGCAGAACGACCTTTCCGAAGGCTCCCTGACCAATACACCTTGCGACCCGGTACTCCCCGTCGTCCGAAGCCATCTATTATTCTTATTTTATGCCAAGAGTCCGATAAACCGTTAGACCTTACACACTGCGCGTTTCATATATCAAACAATTGATTTCCTTGCAACAGGAAGTAAATTACGCTTCTTGTTAAACCGTTCTATATTTACATTCGATATCAATAAGTCCTGCTTATCAATTATTTGAGGATTATTCACACTGTTACGAATATGTAAGGGTACTTAATACCAGTATTTGTTATTTCATAACATATTTGATACAACATTCATTATTAACCGAAGACCGTTTTCACAACCCTCGTAGCGCATATGTCTACAGACTTCTAACATGTTTCTTATTATCTTCAGAAGGCAGATCAAACCAATTTTGCTTTTTTTCTCCATACGGAGCTTAAATGTATACATGTTTAAAGATACCATTCCAACACAAAGTTGAAATGCAATTATTTTTGATACGATTTAAATGGACAAACGCAATTTACAGAATGTATACCATATTACGGAGTTGCATTCATTTTGCGGGTTTTGATAACTTATATACAACTCTTGGATGAAGAGTCACCATAATTTTCATTATACCGCACTGTATATACATCGTATATCATACTTGAATGATAATAATACCTGCGGGCACCTTGCTTAAGTTAGTAAATGGTTTTCATGGTTTTACTCACAATTTTACAAAATATTAAATACGGAACAAATTTATGACGGACAAGACACGTTACCAGAGACCCCCGAGCCATTTGCAGAGAATACCAGAGAATGGGCATGAGAACACAGAACAAAATTGAAGAGAGGTAAGCCTTTATTGTAATTATAGTGTATGCTAACATTTTATTCAAACAATTATCCACCGCTATAAGCACAATGCAAATATTTGGATGTGCCACAAACATATTCTTTCTTTAAGAAGAAACGTTAGGTGCCACGCCATTACTCAACATATTATTGTTAAAATACATGTATACAGAATCAAGCAGGATATGCCATTCAGATGTTGCATTTAGTGGAGTAATATAATGGCCTTAGTGAATTTTTATCACCATGTTGTATACAATTTTGGTCACGTTCGCATAACTGTGCCTGTGCTTATTGCTTATTTATCGTCAGTTTCGTATATATAACGATGCACTGGACTTGTTCAAGTTATATGAATAAACTTTTTGTTCTGTTCTGTGCAGTATTTCAAATGCATGTTCACCCGTGCCCGAATACTATATGTTTTCCATGTAGTTTTTGTAGTGCAGGAACTGGATACCACAATGGCCTTATAGATCATGTCCTAGGATTCGTTTTAGTATCTCCTGAAGCATAACGCAGAAGATTGTATATACATTTCACAAAGAACAAACAAACTCGAGACAGGACAATCGCAAATGTGTGTGATAACATAATCCAATGGGTTTTTTGTTGTAGTTTTTTTAATTGATACTAAATGCATATATGCATGTAAACTAGATGGTGATTGCATCACATTTACTCATCCGTTTGACCTTATCAAATAATATTCTGGCGAGAACTGATGTTTTGAAACAAAGCAAGACTTAAGTGCACTTGTAACCCACACTAATATTCACACGAAAATGAAAAATCTCGGCCGACAACAGGTCGAAAAGAAGACACCTTCGCGCTCGGCTGTCCTAGACCACCCATGGATTATGCGATAAGATAATCTTTAAAATGCATAAAATTTAAACATGCCTCGATTTGTTCTTCATCATGACTGGCCGTCAGTGCCGCACTCGCCTTCAGGAACAACGCTTCATTGTTATCCATGCACTGGAGACAGTACCTTAAGAGATATTGTCAACCATGGGTTAAATGAAGAAACTGAAGGAAATGCGACCAAAATTAAGTCTTAAAATTAATTCGTGATCCAGCCAAAATCCATGCACATGATACAGTATCTGGATTGTAAAAAATAGTGTAAACCATGGGTAAAATGAAGAAACGATAAGTCTATTAGCAAACCAGTTTCGTGAATCAATCAGCAGAATTAAGTTGAGGAAAACAATATTAAAGACTTTAAAACGTGTGTTATAAATTAATTATAGTTTACTCAGGATAGTTTTTGCAGGGATAGGCACAAACACAGTCAACCATGTTTAAACAAAGAAAAAGGTTTATTTACAACCGGTTTAGTTAACCAGCAGCAGGCACAAATCAAGACATATGTCGTGAAGAAAATCTGGAATGTGTGTACAATAATGTGTGTTAAATTAACAAATGTGGCTTTAACATAACTAACATTTTCAGCATCTCTGCATTTCTTTCTAGTTTTGAGCGACCTGAAATAAGAAAAAAGAAACATATTAATATCAATATAAGCAAAGCTTTCAAATTCAGTCAATGTAACAAATGCTTTTATCGCGAAATGTAAACGCAAACCTCTTTGAAGTGAAACATCTCACACGAACCTTGTACTTATTCTGTTTTCCCCTAAAATGAAACCGAAACAAAACAAGTAAGTCAATAGATCAAAACACATCAAAATCACATTTCATTCAAACATGTTTCTTATTCTTATGACAATATATTTTATTTAACCAGTTCTATAAGGAGTATGCTTCATTTTCATATAGCTTATATGGAACATTTATAAATCAAATCTACATTATATAGGATCATCTCGCATACCATATCATCTAGGACCCGAGTCACTAAGCTCATTACATGGTTTTCTGAAAGCAACTCGGCGATGGTTGTGTCATCCACAGGTCCATAATCTCCATTCCCTTCCTCATCATGCGTACTTCTTTCTCCCGTTATGGTACCGCCTTCAATGATGCTTTCTACCCAGGTAAGTGATTCTGTTGTAACCTCCTCATCGGTGTCTTCCAGAATAACTTTTCTATTGGAATCTGCCTAGACACAAAATACATAATGGTGTGTTACATGCGTATAGAAACAGAGACACAGACCCTGGAAATTATCTTATTGTTTAAGTAAATATGAAAATAAAATACTATAAAAACGTGTTATGATGTATAACTGAATGATGTTTTATTAGAGTTTGATACATAAATGATAATGGAACGTGATTGGCACATAAAAGTGTGCAACATGTCCTTTTCTGAAGTACTTGAAAGAATACATCAATGACAAACTTTACACTTGCATTCATATTGAGTCCATTTCTAAATTTCTTAACCCCTCTTCTTTGAAGCGTTTCAGAAGAACTTTACACATGTATTCATATTGGGTAAATTCTCAATTCCTCCTCTATGAGGCATTGAAGAAGGTTGCGAATAACACATTTGATTTGCAACAATGGATCATGATTGCCAAACGTACAATTGGCGGTGGTTTTCCTATGGTTTCAAAGATGCCCTCTTGAAGGTGGTCATAGGCCGAAGGTCGTTTGTCCGGATCCACTTGCATCATCGTTTTCATGAGATCTATCAAACCAGAGCCATATCCCTCAGGCATTGTAGGAAACTGCAAATAAACACAAAACGTTCGTAAAGTCTACACAAATTATTGTCAAAGACCCCCATCCCCTGCCAACACACACATTGGTATCATTATGTCTGAAGTGAGCAGGCATAACACTTTTGAATGAGAACATAAATATTTATTTTGGTTTGTTGTTATTACACACAATTTCTATGTAAAATTCTAATCATTTCATGTAATCATTATGCGAATCATGTAAAACAAAAAAGTAAACTGAACTAAACATTTAAAATGCGAGTTACCCTATACAATTCATTTACCATTAGAGCTGTCTCAGCAAGTGGTAAACGTTTTAAACGTATGACGCATAAGCTTTACCTCAAAATGGATGATTCGGAAAAGCAACGTCTGAGGCAACAGTTCTTCAAACGCGTCGTTCTGCATGGAGTCCATCTCGTACATCATAATGCTCAAGGAAAAGATGTCGGTCTGAAGAAAGAAAACATACCAAGTTCCATCATTCTTAATTTTGAAATCGTTTGTACCCCGCAATCTGGGGTATAAATATCCCGGTATATTGGCGACTTTTTAAGGTTTTATCATGGATACAATGTTTGTACACGGTTTGAATTTAAACAGTGCACATTCCGATGATAAAACAGATTGCAGTTTATAATTAGGCAGTTTAAGGTAACCAATACACTGAGTGGAAAACTTTATATGGAAACAAGACAATCCTCAATAAAGGCTTTTTATTTTTTAATTGATATATTATACATAAGATTTACATATGTTTCATGTACTTGAAAGGTTTATACTAAACTTGGTGTTCTTGTTTTGGTTTTTATTAGTACGGCATTTGTGTTGTGATAGGCGATATATTATGAATGGTATTGTATTGTAACTGTAGTGTGTTTTATGCATATTTTAAGCGTTCTTGAGATGGCCCCACCACCAAATCCCGTGTATTATATCGCTGTAAGGACTGTCCGGCTAGCGCAGTGATTAGCACACTCGCTTTTCACCTAAGCGACCCGAGTTCATTTCCCGTTCCCGGCAGCATGTGAGTTTGGTTGGTGGTCACTATACCGGACAGGTGGGTTTTCCTCCGGGTACTTCGCCCCCCCCCCCACGCACACACACACACACAACACAAAACCACACCAACATGTAAAACAATCAGTAACGATGAAATAGCTGGAAATTGCAGCTATAATTAAAAATTCGTCCCAACTTTCGTGAATCTAGTAATTGAATTATGTAGGAATGCTGGGGCACACTCCGGGTCCATACCTAATGCAGCCTCTGGCTCGGTTAGGACCTCATAAATTTAGAAATACACACACATATATCGCTGTAAACTATCACCCTGCTATGGGCACAGTGAAGCGAAGCTTATTAGCGATTACTGATGCACAAAGGAAACAGTGCAGTACACCCATTAATAAGTCAGCATTGATGAACATAAGATGTGTCATGATGGATACTTTCCCTGAGGGGAATACACCATGAAGGGACCAGGCATTCCTTTAACTAGCGTTAAACTGTTTGAAATTTGTACTTTTTGGCGCTTTGCAAATAAAAGGGAACATGGTACCTTTTCTGTATACGGTATGCCCATGAACATCTCCGGGGCCATATAAATGGGTGTTAACACGTGGGTAGTAGCCATGTCTATCGACGACTCGATCACCCTTCAAACCCCCGAAATCCCCGAGCCGTGTGTCCCAGTTTACGTCCAGGAAAACATTGGCGCTCTTCAGATCCCGGTGAATCACCGGCTTAGGGAGAGTGTGTAGGTACTGCAGTTTTTTGTTTTAAATAAATTTAATGAAAATGATTATTCGTTCATTATTCATCATAAAGTGTACGTAATTCCAGCTACATCTGTTGCATTACATGGACATTTATATTAAACTCCGATTTGACCTTTGGGTTCATTACAACTTGCCTATCGCAAAAGCATGATTCAACACCTAAAATGGCACATGAAACGTACAGTCAGTGATGGTCTAGAGAAGGGGGTTTCGCAAATGCGTTTGGGTAAGTTGTGATAAAGATATTTTTAATTGGTCATATCCTTAAATTAAACGCAAACTGATGAGTCGTATCTTGCTTAAGCCAATACCAAGTCAGAAGATAAAAGAAGTCTAAGAGTGTTTGTTTGGTTAGGGTTTACAAGTTATAAGTTCACATGCAAGTAACTGACAACTGCCCTTCTTGAATCGGAGATAGGAGAAGATTTGCGAAGAAAGGATTTCATGATCAATGCCCACACAAGATATGTGGCCGGGTCTGGGATCGAAAACGCCATCCACGGATTCGTAGTTCAGCGCTCTACTCACTTAGCTAGCAGGTCCGTAGACTATGAATACAATTTGTTTTAATTACAATGGAATGCACTCTGAAGCACTTTAGACAATGATAATACACGTATCAGTACGATAAATATTCGAATATTCGGATATTCGTTCCCATTCCTAATAAATGACATGTGACTTGTAAAGCAGATGCAATCTGTCGTGTCCACTCCACCAGCCGCTGTTCGTCCATCAGCTGTCCACGGTGGCCGTTAATGTAGCCGGACATGTCGCCATTTGGACAGATTGCTGCGAATAAAGAACACTGTTTTACTAACATAACCTCGATGCTATAACAAATTTAAATGATCCAAACTGATTTTTTATAAAAACAAACGAGGTTGACAATCATAAATTTTGCACAATATTGCAATAGGTAGAGTTTACCTGTATGAGGACAACACGAATGTCATTTTCATTGTTACTAACTAGACCATAATCATATGGTAAATGATATTTATTGATCTTTCTTATGTAGGTTGTAACCTCCTAAATTATTTGAAATTGCACAGAATGGACGAAACAGTAACTTCATCAAAACCTGTTAATATCTTCAAGGTCGTTCCGTCCTTCTCCACGTGTAAGAACTCGTGCTTAAGTTTTGAAAGGAGTTTCACCTCTTGATGCGCCAACTGAACAACCTTGGAATCTTTTCCTGCAAGGTCCACAATCTTCAATGCCACCTTTAGTTGTCAAAGCAAATTAATTAATTGGCTGAAGAAGCTATGCTCATGAATGTCAAAAGACAAGAGAGACAATGTACTTTGCCCAACAAAAATTGTGTGTTTCAAGTAACCCGGCCGACAAAAACAAATGCGTGACGACCCTTACACATCGTCGGAACCCACGTTAACTAAGATACTATATGCTTCTGGATTAGGTAAACAAAACTTCGTACTAATTAATAAAAACGCTTATTGGTTCTGAGCAGGCAAATTCGACCATTCAAACGACGCGTTTTAAAACAGTTACAATATAGGTTGTCTCCGCTTTGTCTCCGCTATGTCATAATTACCATTTTATTCGGTTTCTACGTGCATCATTGTATGCTGGGTACTTTTAAGTAGTATCTGAGCCGACAACGACCAAGATTGGTCATTGTCGGCTCAGGAACTACTTATCAGTATCCCGGGCTCTTAAGTATACTAAAAATTACCCGGGGTACCGTTAATATACTAAAAAGTACAACGGAGTATGGATGGGTGCCTGTAAGCGTATTTTCCGTACCCGGGGTAAAATGCAGTATACACAAGAGTAGATGATGTACTTTTAAGTAGTACCTGAGCCGACAACGACCAATTGACTTTATTAGGTTATAAACTCAAAATTAACGTCTCCATATTTAAAAAGCATGTTACAGGGAGATTATGACGTTAACAGTCATTTTACATCCTTATACAAGTGGAAAATAACTTGTGTGAAGTAAAAAAAAGTTACCAAAGATTTTGCCGACCTAACTTTGCGTTATTTTCGAAGTTGTTAGTCGAAACAAACAACTTGTCTGGCCTTATGACGTGGCAAAAGATTAGTGTTCACATCTGATCTTTTTTCTTATGGATTATCATCACTAGGATGTAGTCTGGAGAAACAGATAACAATATGTAAGACTACTTGCCATGTATATATATCAGCTGTTATTTTTATCTAGTTTCGATTTCACCAAACTCATAGAGTACTGTATCCGAGGTTTAAAGCATTTTACCTGATCCTTGTCAGGGTTCTCTAGCAGAATGACTTTTCCGAAGCTACCCTCACCGATACAACCAACTTGGTGATACTCTCCATGGGACGTGGTCATCCTTTGTTCATCAAAATAAACTCAACTTAAACTGAACCAAAAGTACAGCGAGTGGGAACACTATCGAGTTTTGCTTGAAAAGGGAAGTAAGGAAGTAAATTGGAAATTGGTAATGCGTTGAAAATTGTGTTTTCTGCGTAGTATAGGTTTCATATTACATACATTATCTGCATTTTCTTATTTCTGTGACCGTGCTATGAAAAGAATCTATACAGTCATCACATTATTTTCTACTAAACGCGTTCCTTATAGAGCGTTATTTTGCTGTTAAGTGGTGCCGAATGTACAGTCTTCATACAATTATGTTTAACATGGCAAATTGACAATACATATTTCACACAAATAATTGTATGTATATCCATGTATAAGGAAGAAAAAGAAAAGTGGAAGAATCCATTGTTGAATGAGTAGCATAAATGCTCGGGGTTTAACAGAATTTTAACAGCAGAAGTTAGGCAATTAATACACAATAAAATTATATCGGGATTTCGATATTACATATAGCTGAAGCATACGTATTTTTCTTATACTCACACTTATACATTAGGTTTCAGTGTCTACAATAGCTTTATTAACTTTGACGTCGACAGTTAAAGACCTACTAACAATCACATTTAGCGTCAAATAACGTCGACCTCGTTTTAACGTATTTCTGCTGACGATTTCACATTTATATAAAAACACCACACGAATTATATGCATAATCAATAGGCTGTATTGCTTCTCTTTTAGTTTTCGTAGTGTTAATCATGTATCGAATACAATTTGATAAATGGCGCCAAATTATAGTGTAGCTTTTTGCTAAACCTTCAATTGGAGTTGCGAGCGTGTTTATGAAACGTCCGTAAGAATTTGCGTAAACGTTCGTTCGTAAGAATCGCAGAATTCTTACGAAAAACTTCAGATTTTTTATGAAACGGGCCCCTAGTTAATGTATTATAATCAATAGTATCGGGAGTAATGGGCTCTAATTGAAGCAATCTTTTTTTTTAATCAAATTTAATTATCATTCCGGTTGAAAACGATCCATGCCAACGGTATACACACGACATACATTTGAGACGCGTCGGCGATAATGGACCTTATGACATATCAGACCAGTGTTGCTCCAGACATGCCTCTGCATCCGTCTACGCTGACGAGGAGTCATAATGTCCGATAATGAGGCCACGAAACCATGCGTGATTTTATAGCGGACAAGGCAGCACCTGTCAAGATTGCGCGAATGCACAGACAAGTCTGGAGATACACTGGACGCATATGGCATAATACCCATTTTCGCACGACGCGGCTTATTTACTACTGGGATATCACCAGCTTTCGCTAAACCACTAATGATACCCAAAACTTTTTCATTCTGATTATTTCAAAGCGATATATTGTATCATACTCGGTAGTGTGTACATTCGAAACTTTCTCTGCAAAGTTCCATTTTAAAAATAAGTTTGGTTTTCTGCATTCCTACCATTAAATTGTTGAGTGGGTGGTGTTGTTCACATAGCATTTTGTTGTTTATTTTATTTGTACATGATCATTTCATTGAAAGCTTGTAATATTTTAAAATTCAAATGTCTTAACAATGTATTGCAATATAGAAAAAGTAAGATAATCCTATTAAAACATACTGTATAATTTTCGGGCAATTGGAGCCAGATGAAAGTGTCCTAAGCCGCCTTTACCTTTTCGCCCAAGAATAAAGTGAACTTGGTGTGTTATTGTTAAAAAGAGAAATCAACAACTGACCATGTTGGAAGACTGCAAGGTATCGTTCTTCAAGACCACGTGGTTGATTAGTTTGGTACTTTTGACGCACAACGCATGACAGTGCCTTTACTTGACTTAACGCACTTTTAACTGATCCATGTTAAACTTTTAACTGATCCATGTTCAATTTTTAACTGATCCATGCGCAACTTTTAACTGATCCGTGTTCAACTTTTAACTGATCCATGTTAAACTTTTAACTAATCCATGTTTAACTTTTAACTGATCGATGTTCAACTTTTAACTGATCCATGTTCAACTTTTAACTGATCCATGTTCAACTTTTAACTGATCCATGTGCAACTTTTAACTGATCCATGTTCAACTTTTAACTGATTCATGTGCAACTTTTAACTGATCCATGTTCAACTTTTAACTGATCCATGTGCAACTTTAAAATGATTAATGTGCAACGTTTAACAGATCAATGTTCAAGTTTTAACTGATTCAGATACCGATATAGATATCCAATGTGAATCTTGCTTGGGATTTTTTTTTTATAAATCTATATTAATAAACAAAATAGTAAACATACAAATCTGGTGATGATGGAGAAACGGGAGGTAAAGAATGAGTTCACAATAATAATACAAGATCGCAAACAATGAAACTCAAGAAAATATATCTGGGGAAACGTTCTTGTTCTTATCGACTACTTCAATAACAGAACACCAAGTATGAACACAAAGTTTAAAAACTGTGATCATCGCCTTGGAACTTTCTAAGCAAAGCATTGGGGGTTTAACCGGTTTGAGGGCTAGCCGAACCTCACACTTATCCCAGAATTAATCACAAAAATCCGCGTCTACAACGATTCTAATCTAAAGTACCTTTGCAGACATGAAATGAAATCATAAATACAAAAACAAGTATCCCACAGCATTTTATAAANTTTAAAAAAAAAAAAAAAAAAAAAAAAAAAAAAAATCGTTGGCGTACCAACCACGTTTGAACCGCGTTAACAGGTCCCTTACTCGCAAAAGAAAATATAAATCACGTAATCAATATTTACACATTTGTTAAAGTATGGTCTTTTAAAATACCATATGTTGGTATTCTGAAGCGTTACACGGGAATCGATATGGAAGTAGTTCGTGTTTACCCCAAAATTAAAACGCAGAGGTTGTCATTTACATGAACAGATTAGTGGTTTTATTTGTTAAGCGTCAAAGAAAACAGCACGCAAACAGAATATTTGTGTAAGGTCTATTGTGAGTAAAACTCGATCCATGTCACATCTGCATAATTCTTCGAAAAGGGTGAAGAGGTGGTGAATATTATTTTCAACGCAATTTCCTTCATTTAGGAGAAATGTATTTTTCTCTGCATTGATTAAAAGCCTCGGTGATTAAGTGATTGGTCTGTTGCATAATCAATCAATTTGTTTAAATTTTGTTTAGAAGCAATATGGCAACGCGCAGTGCAACGATAACGTTAGCGAAATTGATCAACTCTCGCGGGATTCTCGAAACTAACGATTTCCGGAAAAATAATGGCCTTCTGGGAAAAGAACAAATATCTAATGACTGAACAAACAAGAAAATTGCTGCGAAATGTCTTATTTCTCGGTTACGAAGTATTTTCTCAAAGATTTACTGGACAAGAAATGGTTACGGATCTGTTATTTCTCGGGTCCGGATTAGAAACGATTGTCGTAAAATGGTATTGCCGACAGTGATCTTACCGCAAATGCTATGATAAATGGCGAATTTGAAGCGATTGTTCCCATGTGGGTACATTTTATAACATGAAGAACAACTGTTTTGTGAGCGAAAGTTGCAGGTTTATGAATGTAATAAATGGGAAATTTATTCCATTAAAGCACGGTTTCGGAATGATAAACGATAACTGATAACGTGTTTAATGTTAATGTCACTAGAAGACAATACAACGTCGGTAAAAATTTAAAGGTAACACTTTGACGAAATCATGCACTCAGCGCATTTATAATTTAACCATCCATTATATTAAAAAAAAAACAAGTGAAATATTGATGACTAGTAACGGTGCATGGTAAATATATATTAGAAAAACTAAAATATTGATGACGAGTGACGGTATATATATATATATATATNAATAATAATGAACATTGTTTATCAACAATATGTTAACGGTTCAGAAATATGTTAATGGTACATACTGAATAATAATGAACATTGTTTATCAACACTATGTTAACTGTTTAGAAATATGCTCATGGTACATACTGAATAATAATTATTTTGGAATACCAAGCCACACATTGGACCCACCAATATGAGTTTTATGTAGAAAATCTATATTCATGTTTACCATTTTGTAAAGGGTTTGGGTTTTTTTCACCTAAATGTGTGACTATGTGAATCTTTAAAGGGACTATGACAATGAAAAACTGAACGCATAATTCAATGACAATTATGTTTTTTTAACATTAATATTCTTTACTAAAACATATGTATTAATTTAATCAAATATAATGTAATACAAAATGAGAAATTGGATGGAAAAACAATAACAAAGAGTCACGAAAAATAAAACTCCAAGTGGGTATCGAGCTCATGACTAAGGAGTCATACAGTAGCAGAACAGAAAAGAACAGAAATGTATTATGACTTGCACATAGTACATTGTCAGTCTTAACCATGTTATATTAAACATATCAAAAGATCATGTGAAAAAGGTAGTGATCATACAGTAATATGTAATATACATGATGTCTAACGCTAACGTAATACATGACAGTGGTAAGGATTATTCGCATTATTACACAATATTATTGGTAACAGGGTGGAAATCGGTTATTATGCTGTTTATATTTATAGAAAATTACTCAAAATGGAAAGTGAAATTTTCACGTATACCATGTGGAATAATATAATAATAATAATAATAATAAATACCGCACTTTCTGCATAGATTAAATATGGCAACAAGCCATGTTAACGAGGCCCTGAATAAAATATTGTTTGATGGACGAGTGTTTGAAATCTTTCGCTGATTAGATTGGCGTGTGTAATTTTCTGGGCATGCATGGTTCAAACGTTTTGTTGTTGCTGCTATCTAACTCGATGATGAATTGCGCTACCGAGCCTATCTGCAAATCCCAATCGAGGTTTCGGTATAAGGTATCTTTGTATAGCGTTATTACTTTAATTGAAAGAAACCGTTTTACTTATTTTATTAACAGCGACCAAGACCTAATCCATTCGTATGCAATCCCAAGTTAAGTCTATGTAAAGAGGTTCATTACAATGGCTCGCTCCATTCAAGTTGAACGGAACTAGGTTTTCTTTTTTCTTTTCTTGTAACGGTGACCTTGACGGTGATTCCTCCACAGCAAATCCCTAGCTAGGTCTCGTTTAGTTGTACTTGTATGAAGCAGTTTCATTAAAATATCTCAGTTTGTTTTAAAGCAGGTAAGCGGAAACCAAAAGTTGAAGAAAGCTTAAGGCAAAACAAAGTATTGACAATTCACAAAGTGAAATAATTCCTAATCAATAATATACAGAGTAAAGGTTCTTGTTCACTTATCTTCAATAAGACCAATCAACTCATGAAGTTTCAGGTTAATAACTGAAACGCTTTGCTTTGAAAGTTATAAAGAACAACATTACCAATACCACGATAACCCTATAGCGAAGAAAATTTCAGTACACATGCATACACTTCAAACGAGGCCTGTTAAGCCTTACTGTAGAGTCTACATGTTTTTCATCGCGAACGTGTAATTCTTGTAGTGCAACAACTGCATGCCGCAGAGTCCGTATCGCTCATGGCCCAGGATTCGAATCAACGTCTCCTGAAATAACGCAACGCTTAATTAGAATCCCGCAAGAACATGGCCACCTACGAGTATGTGTACATGAAAAACATTGTTATGTGTGAACATAAGGTGTGTTTGTATGTGTGTTATATCTACTTGTGGTGCTCTTTTTCTGTTTATATTATGAATCAATTTGTATACTACCTTTAAAGAGTTACACTATTTCTTGCTGTTTTCTGATTCTAGTGTTTTACTACTAAATGGTTGTTTTGCAAAAGATCACCATTTGTGTATTACTGATACAGCGACAGGGTTTTTCTAAGTTCTCGAACCCATTAACACGCACCTCACATGTCATCACATGTCAACCTATTACTTGTTTTTCACAAATGAAACTATACTCGTGGTTTCTGTTTTTTGCCATACTTATATCATTGATAGATCATTTAAAATCCAATTGTGTCCTTCTGACAACATGAATCTGAATTTGTAAATGGAGAAGAACCATATAAGACATTGTCTTTCGTTCTAATCCTATTCGAACATGTACTTATTATAAATGTTGTATGATATTCTTTGTAAAACATTCTGTATTGTTTGAAATAAATATGCTAAAACTAACACGCACCTCGATCTGATCTTCATTATGGCTAGCCGTCAGTGCCGCACTCGCCTTCTTAAACAACTCTTCATTGTTGTCCATGCAATGAAGGCAGTACCTGAAGGCATACATAAGATCAACAATTCGTTTACTGAAAAATGATTTAAGCAATTGTTTGACTATACATAATCAATTGTTTGACTATATATAAGCAATTGTTTGACTATACATAAGCAATTGTTTGACTATACATAAGCAATGGCTGGTTTATGCATAAGCAATTGTTTGACTGTATATATGCAATTGCTGGATTATACATAAGCAATTGTTCGACTATACATAAGATATTGCTGGACTATACATAAGCAATTGTTTGACAATACATCCAATTGCTGGGCTATTCAAAGAACAAAGGCTTTTAAAATGTATCAATATACTAAAAGCAATGTAAGGAAAAATGTCCAGCCTCCAAGTAGTCTAATTGTTTGAACAGGGTAGAACCATTTTCGTAATGGACTGAGATTTCAAACGAACAAATGTTATGTGCAAGTTTGATAAGGATAAAACAAAAATATGTCCTCTCAAATGGAAAGTTTACATGTGTTTAACTAACTCCTCGCATTTATCAATGCAGAATAATTATTAACACAAAGACTTTCTCGTTGAGGTCACAGAAAATCACGTGTTAAGTGAACGAAGTTTTGTCTGACCGTATTTGTTAGAAATCATATTTCCTAAATCTATGAACAAGGGAATCTATAGGATCTCTCTGTTTACATGTGTGAACATTAAGATCTTTTTCTTCATATAGTACATACTATTGTTTGAACTGCAATTAATCCGTTCTTTACACTTAGCATGTTTTCACATTTGTGGAAATATTATTTGTGGAAAAATGTGATCCTAAAAGACGACAGCCTGGACATACTATTCGCGGCGTTTGTTTTTTTTTAAATAATGCGAAAGGAAAATTCTGCAACCAAAAGCTACATTTGAAATCAATTTCATTTATTTTTATTTCTGCAATACTCCCGAGAGTTTTCATTTAAAATATATTGCATCAATGTCACAGACAGTCATCATTGTGTAATTAAATTAATTGTGAGTTATTATATGTTGGCCCTTCGACCATGTATTTATTCATACAAAACACATTGGACAGTGTGATGATGAACATATATATTATAAAAACGATAATGTGTCCATCCGTATGCTTATATAAGAATAAATCAAGACTATCTCATAACTTACATTTTCAGCATTTCAGCATTTTTCTCTTGCTTCGAGCGACCTGAATGCCAAACAAAGAGTTTACAACGTATCTACGGTACAAAATAAATACACCACAAATCACAGACTAGTGCGTAAACAATATAGCAAGCAATGAAGCTAAATAAACTATACAAGTTGATTACATTCGTGTTATTATCCATTGCTTTTATTGCAAAACACCGACTATAAACATAGAATGAGGAAAACTGGGATCTCCGCATTGGAACGGTCAGTGCAAAGCATTCGGGGTTAAAACCGGTTTGAGGGCTAACCGAAGCTCACAGCTGCCCCAGAATTCATCACAATTCAAACGAGCGTAAAACGAGTTTAATCGAGTGTACATATGAAGACAGAAAATGAAAACATGAATTCAAAAGTATTACATTGTAATGTTTTAGTGTCTAACGTGTTGGAAAAATATTAATACTGTTAGGGGGAAGGTTTTCAGTAAAGACAAAAATATGACCCATCTATAAAATATATTAAATTATAAGTTAGCGGTGTATCAACAGAAATTAGGTGTATGAACGATCTAAATAATTTTCATCAACATTACAAAAAATGGCATTACTTTCCAATAATACAAAACAGAAAGAGTATTACCTTTAACAAGATGTGTCTTTCCCTACAAAGAAACAAATCATATTAAGTCAGATTCGCACAATACACGTTTTCAGTCAATATCATTATTTAAATGCAAATCTAAAACGAAACACGTCTTCCAGTGAACTAATAAAAACTAATAAGCTGTTTAAATGTGAAAGTATAAAGTCTTGGTTTTTGCACAACATGTGTACCAATTTTGCTTTTTTACAACACAAAATGAGTTAACGTCTAAAAGTAACATTTATTGTAACAAAAACAAGAATATTTAAGTTATACTAATCTAAGTATACTAAAATATCAGAGTATCTGAACGTACATCAACCTTGAATCTATAGTGAAGAAGGGCATACCATGTCATCAAGACACCTTGTCACCAAGCCCATAATGGGGTTTTCAGAAAGCAAATCGACAATCATGTTGCCACCCCCCACAGCCCCTGCATCGTCCTTTCTTTTGTCGACTGATTTCGTTCTCCCTCCCACCGAGGCACCGCCCTCGATACTGAGGTTTACCCATGTGAGGGTATCCGTTGAAAGGAATGTGTTCTCGTCATCGTCATCGTCGTCTTCAATGTCAAACTCTTTGGGAGGATCAGTCTGAAAGAGGACAATGACAAATATGGACAGAGCAGAAACAAAAGCGTTTTGTGCAACATACGCCTTTCACATGTACATCATAATGGATCCTGCATCCTCATCTATTTAAAGTATCCCATTGCAGATCTGTTAAAGTTTCAATTATGCTATATTAGAGTTTAAAACTAGATTGCGTAAATACTTAATCCAAAACTGAAAAAGGACTAACTGAGCAAAAAGTCCAAGTTCGACTTCAGTAAGAAATGCATCCCATGTTGCTCCTTTAAACTTGAATACTAATTTAAACTTAAAGCGTATAACTGACAGTTAAATAAGTTGACAGTTTATATAAGGAACTTACAATTGGCGGTGGCTTTCCGTTGGTTCTGAAGACTTTTTGTCGGAGGATTTCGTCGGCCGCCGGACGTTTAGCGGGATCCGCCTGCATCATAATTTTCATAAGATCCGTAACACCAGCACTGTAGCCATCCGGCATTGTCGGGACCTATAAATTATAATATTTCAAACCATAAAATTCATGTCGGGACCTATAAAGTATACTATTGCAAACCATAAAATTCATGTCGGGACCTATAAAGTATACTATTTCAAACCATAAAATTCATGTCGGGACCTATAAAGTATACTATTTCAAACCATAAAATTCATGTCGGGACCTATAGAGTATATTGTTTCAAAGCATGACATTAATGAACGTTGATAGTCGTGATAACATGAATTGAATTACTGCAGTGGTACTTACAAAATCAAACTTCTGTTGGACTAATTTTATTTTTTGTTACTCCAAAGAGCAACGGAAATATTTTGGTCTTTTTTTGGAATCGATATCAAATACTTAATGTATTATAATATAATTTTAATTAACAAGAAGATGCATATTTATCAAGTTTCGAGTTGACCACCAATTATAGATCAATATTTCAGTGATTATAAAGCACACATTATTGCATTATCCAATTCAGATTTTTCAACTTGATTGTTATGAATGTCATTTAAATAAGCAAAATTGTATTCATGATACCATTAACATTATACATAAAAATTAATTAATTAAACTTATAATTGGTATATGTTTGTTATTGTTTTCGTTCATATTCATGTATTGGTTTGAGACTGAGAAAATAAAATATTGACATTAAACTTGAAGTGTATTTCATTGATTGTAAATGTACTTGTACCTGATGGTGTACGATCCGGAAGAGCATCATCATGAACTGCTTCTGTTGCATCATGTCTTCGAAGGAGTCGTTGTCCATCGTCGCCATCTCGTACATCATGATGCTCAGTGAAAAGATGTCCGTCTAGCAAATATTAAGTGTTGTTAAACTATCGAGCATATATCATGTGTTGGTTGCACTGACAGATATGGTGGGTTTCGCGTAAACTGTTAATTGTTCTCTTAAAATGTCTATGCCAGACCCAATATCTTTGCGCCGAACACTTGAAAGATTGAACACGAAGAATTTAATTTCAAAGAATCAAAATAAAGTCAGTCATAAAACAGCGATTCATATTTAAATAAACATTCATCGTGTTCCATGTGATATAACATATCAGGTGGTAATACAAACAAGTTATACAAAAACATGTAGTATGCAAGTATAAACATAAATCATGCGGATACAATTAATTAACAATATTGTTGTATGTCGAATTTTGCCATGGTGAGTCACGCAGTTGAAAGCTTTGTAAATAAACTCAATTTTTCATTCTTTGTTTTAAAGCTTTGTTTAAGAAGTAAAAGTATTGCCTACTCGTTGAAATAAGGATACGCGATAAAAGCCTATGTGTTCTTTCACATGTAATCCCAATTTTGTTTTAGTTTCAACTTAATCCATTTCATTTCACAAAATTGTGTATGCGAATGTAATGAACTGTGTGTCCGAAGACATAGCAATTTAAAACCAGAATACAATAACGTTGTTCATTTTTATTCAATCAAGAAATGTTCTACACTCTTCTCCGAAAACATGAAGTCTTGTGTGTCATCAGTTTGAGACTAAGTACTTTAACCAAAAAGTCACATCAGTTTAAGACAAAAAAAAATAAAATAAAAAAGTAGATGTAAACGTTCACGTTTTTCGCTTAATAAGAAACCCCATACTGCTGATCTGTAATTTAAAATTGGCATAATTACGTTCACGAATATTGTATAACATAACTAGGTCGACATGAATATCATCAACTGCTTCAATTTAAAAAGCGTCATAAGTGCCTGATCTTGCAAAATTGCTATTTGTGTTGTAAACTGACTCCAGTAGTGAACGTCATTACAAGATAAGTAAAGTTATTTACCTTTTCAATTTTCTTTTCATTACACAATTATAAAGAGGAATCTTTCAGTATTCACTTAATGATGTATTAATAAAGTAAACGCTTTAATTCAAGGTCGTAATAATTAATAAAGAAGAAAATCAAGTAATTGTTGAAGTTAAATTTCGTTTGAGGCATAACTGACAATAACGTCAGCGTATATAAAACAAAATAAGTTTTAAGTCCTCGAATTAAATGCCATTAATACCGTTAAATATATATTGTTCTTCCATATCATAATTAT
>VMBQ01001354.1:167565-184117 GCA_007657795.1 Dreissena rostriformis
GCACCCTAATTTTATGGAAAAAAAATGAATCGCGAACTGTTCAAAATTGTAAAACATTGAGTCACGAACTGTTCAAATTTGCGAAAAAAAATGAGACGCGAACGGTTTAAATTGTGAAAATTTCAGTCACGATCTTCTTTAAATTGTGAAAATTTCACTCGCGAACTGCTTAAATTTGTGAAAAACGGCCATTATCTAACAAGGAGCAAATAAAACGGGACATGAAAGTTGACTAGATATTAAATAAGTACCTTCTCGGTATAAGGCAATCCACTAAACATCTCCGGAGCCATGTACATCTCGGTCCCCACTACGGTAGTCGCCTTGTCTGTCGAGGACTGAATCACCCTGGAAACACCGAAATCTCCGAGTCTCGTGTCCCAGTTCGCGTCAAGGAAAACATTTGGGCTCTTCAGATCCCGGTGTATCACCGGCTTAGGAAGGTTATGCAGGTACTGAAATGGATTCGGCTTAAATGCTTTGTTTGTTGCACTCGATGGACGCATAATAAAGAGTGATTATTATTATTATTATTATTATTATTATTATTATTATTATTATTATTATTATTATTATTATTATTATTATTCTTATTATTATTATTATTATTATTATTATTATACCAGATTTATATAGCTCCCTTTTTATGCAAAAATGCACGTTCAACGGCGCTTTACATAAGAACATTTTACGTATCGCAGATACAATACATTTTGCAACACTGTTTCAAAAGAAAACGATCAAAAGTACTTAATGTGTATAGCTATAAGACAATTAATGAAACAATAAAATCTAAAACTTATACTATAAGTACTACGTAAAAACATGCACAGTAACCGCAGATTAAAAAAGATCAGCAAGACACTATAGAAACTACTCAATGTGTATACATGTAGCTTTAAGACAATTAATGAAACAGTAAAATCTAAAACTTACACTATAATACTACGTAAAAACATGCATAGTAACCATATATTAGAAAGATCAGACAGATCAGCAAGACACTATAAAAAAAACTTAACATCCAAAGTAACAGTATAATCATAGAAATAATCCACTGTATTACAACTTTAATAAAACTGGATTTAAACAACAGAAGACCACTCATCATTCGATTCACAGTGGTAACTACATACATCTGCTATTAGTATAACTTACCTCCAAAGCAGACGCAATCTGGCGAACCCACTCCACCAGGCGTCGCTCGTCCATCTTCTCACCTCGGTGATTGGAGATGTACCCGGACAGGTCACCATTCGGACAAAACTCTACAAAATGTGCCAATAGTGAAATGTGCGATACCAAGGTATACCGGTAAGTACATAAGGATTGCACGACATTCATGGCTTAAAAGTGCTTCTGGCAAAATATTCTGCGTGATGTTCTCATGTAACATGTAACATTAGTATCTAGATGATCTATAGTAAAAAGTATACTGACGAATTATGTCACAAGCGGCACTCACTATACTGACATCAATGTATGTTATTATGTACAGTAACAATCTGTGAATTCAGTAACAGAACAATACACTTTCAGGTGGTAGATTCCTTATCAATCTTATCAGCATCAGCAGGAGGAGAAGCAGCAGAAGTATTAATCGTACAAAACAAAAACAAAAATAATATAATCTTGCTCTTGTAATCGGCAATGCAAACAAACCTGTCAAAATCAACAAGGTCGATCCATCTTGATCACAGCTTAGAAACTTCAGGATGTGCTCGTGTTGCAGCTGAGCTAGCAGACAAATTTCTTGTAAAGTCAATTCTTTGATCTTTTGATCTTTTCCCGCCAATTCCACGACCTTCAGTGCCGCCTTTAGTAGAAACAGCGACGAAAAGTTAAGGGGTGTTGCGGCAGTTTTGCTGATTTTTTTCCATCTANAATATGGCGGCGCCCATATTATCGATTCTGGGATTGTCTATTATGCAAATACATAATCAGTGAATTCAGAAACCTAACAATCAAACTTTCATGGGGCAGATGTCTTATCAACCACATCATCATCAGCAAGAGGAGAAGCAGCAGATTATTAATCGTTTTTTTATAAATAATAACATGCTTTAGTAATCGCCAATGCAAACAAACCTGTAATAATACACAAGGTCGATCCATCTTGCTCAAAGTTTAGAAACTTCAAGATGTGTTCGTGTTGCAGCTGAGCTAGGAGACGCACTTCCTGTATAGTCAAGTCGACGATCTTGGGATCTTTTCCCGCCAATTCCACGATCTTCAGTGCCACCTTGAGTAAACACATTGAAGAAAGTTAATTCTAAATAAGCCCGTATTATGAAGACATAGCTACATATAATTATGATGTGATACTCGTTTTTTTTAATAATATTGATATAATCTATAAGTCGGGGTTAGACATTTACTAAAACTTACATCGTCTTGATTAACATAATTATGAGGTGAAATTTGTGGTTTGTATAATATTGATACACTCTGATATTAAGGATTCGAAAATTACTAAAAATTAAGTACCTCTAGACAATGTTCAGTCCCGTGTGCAATTAAAACAAATATTTTATTTTGCCTAATTTTATTGTGAGTTTCCATACTTCCAAGCTCCCTTATTGTCACTAAAATGCATTGTAATATGTCAAGTGAACTTGCTAAGACTTATGAAATGACAAGTCAATAGTTTTTGTTCGCAATGTTATATCTCGTTAATAGTCGTAAAACATGTTTTTTCCTGTACTTAACGTTCTGTCGACCGTGGTTTTGGTCGTTCGACCTTGATCAGTACCGAGAGCTCTTAGTATATAAAGGTTAGATTTTCTGATCGGAGTCAATCTGCGTCTTAACATCTTGGAAACAACGTATTCGTATTTTGTATTCATAAATTAATTGGAACAATATCCATTTAAAAAAACTTAACTTAACTATACACTAAATATTAATAAGTACAAAAATATATAACTCGCTCCTTGGATTTTAGATTAAGTACCTAATATATCTAAGCTGACCCACACGGCTATTATCTTAGTTCATTACCTTGCGTCATTTTATGACTTTCTCACATGTGTATTATGATTAATTTGTATTCGAATGTTTGTACTTAAATGCAATTAGGCAATATAATGTACTGATACCATTATTAAATATAAAATGCTGTTGGTTTTATAAAGCGTTACATTGTTAAACATTGCATTTGAATAAATCGTTTGCAATTTCAAAACGTATAGTGTTTAAATAGAAAGTTTACATTGTACCAAGTAAGCAGTTAATTCTAGGAGCGCAAAACTATGTCCTTATTTATTTCTTACAGAATGACCGCGACGATTGCTGTTGCACCTAAGGAGCTTTTATTATCTTACATATACTGGCCCATGATAACAGTTTTTTGGTATATATGTCGACAGGGCTATTCAGGACAATTGAGTCCACGTACAATATCCACATATGAATCTTATATTTGTGGTGTTAATATATTATTATGTATTATATTCGACTCAAGTTTCGATTTCAACCGCTACATGTATATTCGTGTGATAATCTTTATTCTACACCAAGTTTCGATTTCAACAGCTCAATTCATATGATAGTCTACTTTCGATTTCTCGTAGTTGTTTAGTTCATGTTTACCTGATCTCCAGTCGAGTTTTCTAACAGAAGGACCTTTCCAAAGGCCCCCTGACCGATACACCTTGCGACCCGGTACTCCCCATCGTCCGAAGCCATCGATTATTCTTAGTGTATGCCAAGAAACCGATAAAACAGTTAGAGCTTCCTAGCTGCGCTTTTGACATACCAAACCATTGATTTCCTTGCAACAGGAAGTAAATTACGCTTCTTGTTAAACCGTTCTCTACCTTGTGATAAAGGAAACGTAGATATTGATTAAGTCCTACTTATCGATTAGTTTACGATTATACCTGTTGCGTATTTCTATGCATACTTAAAACCGGTATTGAAGAATAATACTTCAATTCAATAATCAGTTTCGTATCCAGTAGGAATAAAAGTAAATTGACACAGAACAAGCTTCACTCTTTCCTGATTTGTTTTGCATTAAAAGGCTTTTTCAAAGTTTTTTTTACAAATTGACCACATTTTCTTTTTGTTACTCAACAAAACAATTGTTTATTGACTTCAAAAAACAAATACACATGAAATGTTATACCAAGCGCAAAGGAAATGTAAACTTTTTTCACTTCAATAGACAGCTTACTTGCAAGTGATATTTTCATCCATGAATATTTTTTTAATCAATTTCATATTATTCAATATATCATACATATTGCTACTATATTTCCATAACAAATATTTTATACTACAGTAATAATTAACCGAAAATACTTCTTCCATGTTTCTTATTATATACTTAATGTAGACGAGATCTTTTTTTTTCTTTTTTGTCCATAAAGAGCTTAGCTTATACATGTTTAAAGATACCATTCCAACAAAAAGTTGAAATGCAATTATTCTTCCGAGTTGAATGGACAAAAGCAGTTTACAGAATGTATACCATATTTCGGAGTTTTGTTTTTATACTGAAATAAAACTGTAAGATGAAGCCTTAACAATATGTTCAATATACGGTACTGAACATATAGTACATAACACTTGAAAGATAACAAGTACTTGCGGACACTATGCAACAACTAGAATTTTCGCTACACCGCACCGTAGAGTATAACTGTTACATACTCCTTGAGGTTTTACACCAAAGTTTACAACATATAAAATAGTGTGCACGTTTAATGCGGAAAACATGTAACAAATACGAAAAAGATCAACGCTTGGCCAACAATTATTTAAATAACATGCTGAAATAAAGAAAGTAGGATACTTGGGTAAAAATAACAAAACTAAAAATCTCAAAACAATAAACAAAGTGATTCGTACAACCAAACACAACTCACTCGTATGAAATTTAGGCGCTAAGTATTGTGCACATCATCATTCACTTTTTGCGCATTTAGTTTTTTAGATTTTCACAGAAATACAGAGTATATTATGTTTTATTAAGTTTCATGGAAGACACGCAACCAGGGCCCCTCGAGTTATTAGCGTGTACTAGAGGATGAGCTCGAGCAAATGGAACAAAATGAAGAGATAGGTAATCCTTTATTCTTATTTAAGTGTATGCTAACATTATAAGTAAGCAAAATTCAAATATTGAGATGTACCACAAACATGTTATTTCTTTAAACACAAACGCTAGGTACCACACCATTACTCAACATAATATTGTTCATATAAATGTAATACAGAATCGTGTGAGATATGCCATTCAGATGGTGCATGTACATGAATACAGTATTTCAAATGGATGTTCACCCTTGCCCGAAGACTACATGTTTTTCATTACAAACGTGTAGTTTTTGTAGTGTAGAAACTGGAGACCACACATGCCATATCGTTCATGTCCCAGGATTCGTATAAGCGTCTCCTGAAACATAACGCAGACGTTTTTATATACACGATACAAAGTTACAAAGACGTTCAGTCAAGGACAATTGCAAATGTGTGTGTTGTCATTATGCAATAAGTTTTTTGTTGTAGTTTTTTTAAGATTCTTAATGCTTGTATTCAGGTACAATAGATGTTGATGGAATCAAATTTACTCATCCGTTTGACCTTATCAAATAATTTTCTGGTTGAATTGAAACAAAAAAACTAACGTTCACTTGAACCACACACTCATATTCATACAAAAATGAAACATATTTGGATAACGCTATTAGATAATCTGTAAAATAAATAAAAATTAAACACGCCTCGATTTGCTCTTCATCATGGCTGGCTGTGAGTGCCTCACTCGCCTTCAGGAACAACTCCTCATTGTCGTCCATGCACTGGAGGCAGTACCTTAAGAGATATTGTCAATCATTTGTAAACTGAAGGTAATCCAACCAAAAGAAACATCTTAAAATTTGTCCGTGATCCAGCATTAGTCCATGCACATGGTACAGTATCTGGGTTGCAAAAATATTGTAAACCATGGGTAAAAAGAAGAAACGACAAGTCTATCAGCAACCCAGTTTCGTGAAACAATCAGCAGAATTAAGTTGAGGTAAACAAAATTTGGGACTTTGAAACGTGTTTTAACCAAATGTGCTATCAATAAATTATAGTTTACTCAAGTCAGTTTATGAAATAATATGCACAAACACAGTCAACCATGTTTAATCAGAAAAAAACAGTTTATTAACAACCCGGTTTAGTTAACCAGGAGAAATTAAGACATATGTCATGGAGAAAATCTGGAACGTGTGTTAAATAATGTTTGTAAAATTAACACAAGTGTGGCTTTAAGATAACTTACATTTTCAGCATCTCTGCCTGTCTCTCTAATTTTGAGCGACCTGAAATATGAAAAAACAAATTAATATAAAACAAATCTAGGTTTGAAATAAGGTTAATGTAACAGATTTTTGTAAACGCAAAACTTTTTGAAGTGAAAAAATTCACACTTACCTTGTACTAAATGTGTTTTCCCCTAAAACGAAACCAAAACAAAACAAGTAAGACAATAGATAGCAACACATCAGAATGTCATTTCGTTCAAAAATGTTTCTTAACGTTGTACGTCGTAAGGTAAGAATTACTATTTAAGTAGTAAATATTGAAAATGAATACCACAATATGAACTAGAAACATGTCTTTTTCTTTTGAAAATATAATTTATGTAACCAGTTTTATCAGGAGTATGTTTCATGTTTATATAGACTTTATGGAAAAAACAACATTTATAAATCAATTAAAAAATCTACATTGTATAAAATCATCCCTCGTACCATGTCATCAAGGACCCGAGTAACCAAGTTCATCACTGGGTTTTCTGAAAGCAGCTCGACGACGGTTGTGTCATCCGCAGTTCCATAATCGACATTCCCTTCATCCCCATACGCACTTCTTTCTTCCTCATTATCATTATCGCTATTAATAGTGCTTTCTACACAGGTAAGTGATTCTGTTTGATCCTCATCATCGGTGTCTTCCAGAACAACGTTTCTAGTGGAATCTTCCTAGACACAAAACAGATAATGGTGTTACATGCATATAAAAAACAATTAAACCAAACAAAGCCACAGACCCTGGAAATTATCTTATTGTTCAAGTAAGTATGAACATTATTTTGTAAGAAGTGTAATTATGTACAACTGAAAGTTGTCTTACGAAGAGTCATAGCGGACAGTGATTAGCACATTAAAGGGACTTGTTCACAGTTTGTCAAAATGAGAATGTTCAAACGTTGAGTCACGGATTTAAAAAGTAAATAAACAAGACTTCAGGCGCTAGACTTTTACTTTAAGAGTAGGTAAATCGAGCCCAGATGGGGATAACTTTTTTTCTCTCTTTTATTTTATTCTTGTTTTATACTGGAGATTAATTGGAGATTTTAAGTTGCGATGTTAACCATTATCAAATTTTCAGCATTAAATTACAAACTTCAATACATTCCAAAATGTGTAAACAATTCCCTTTAAAGTGAAACATGTCCTTCCTGAAGTACTTGAATGAAAACATCAATGACAAACTTTACACATGAATTCATATTGGTTCAATTCTCAACCCCTCCTCTATGAAGCGTTTGGAAAGGTTGCAAACATCACATTTGATTTGCAACAGTGGATCATGATTGCCAAACGTACAATTGGCGGTGGTTTTCCAGTCGTTTTAAAGATGCTCTCTTGGAGGAGGTCATCTGCCGAAGGTCGTTTGTCCGGATCCACTTGCATCATCGTTTTCATGAGATCTATCAAACCAGAGCCATATCCCTCTGGCATTGTAGGAAACTGCAAATAAAAACAAAACGTTCGTAAAGTCTACACAAAGTCTTGTCAAAGACCCCCATCCCCTGCCAACACACACATTGGTATAATTATGTCTGAAGTGAGCAGGCATAACACTTTTGAATGAAAAAATAAATATGTATTATGGTTTGTTGTTATTACACACAATTTCTACGTAAAATTCTAATCATTTCATGTAATCATTATGCGAATCATGTTAAACAAAAAAGTAAACTGAACTAAACATAAAAAGCGAGTAACCCTATACAATTCATTTACCATTAGAGCTGTCTCAGCAAGTGGTAAAAGTTTTAAACGTATGACGCATAATCTTTACCCCAAAATGGATGATTCGGAAAAGCAACGTCTGAGGCAACAGTTCTTCAAACGCGTCGTTCTGCATGGAGGCCATCTCGTACATCATAATGCTCAAGGAAAAGATGTCGGTCTGGAGAAAGCAAAAAAAACAAGTTCCATCATTCTTTATTTTGAAATATTTTGTACCCCGCAATTTGGGGTAAATATATCTCGGTGTATTGGCGACTGTTTAAGGTTTTATCATGCATACAATGTTTGTACACGGTTGGAATTTAAACAGTGCACAGTCCGATGATAAAACAGACTGCAGTTAATAATTAGACAGTTTAAGGTAACCAATACACATAGTGGAAAACCTTATATGGAAACAAGACAAGGTAACCAATACACAGAGTGGAAAACCTTATATGGAAACAAGACGATCCTTAATCTAGGCTTTTAATTTTTTAATTGATATATTATACATAAGATTTACATACGCTTCATGTACTGGAAAGATTTATACTAAATTTGGTGTTCTTGTTTTTGTTTTTATTAGTACGGGATTTGTGTTGTGATAGGCGATATATTATGAATGGTATGGTATTGTAACTGTAGTGTGTTTAAGGCCTATTTTAAGCAAATCCCGTGTATTATATCGCTGTAAGGACTGTCCGGCTAGCGCAGTTAGCACACTCGTTTTTCACCTAGGCGACCCGGGTTCAATTCCCGTTCCCGGCAGCATTTGAGTTTGGTTGGTGGTCACCATACCGGACAGGTGGGGTTTGAAATGAAATGAAATAGCTGGCAATTGCAGCTATAATTCAAAATTCGTCCCAACTTTCGTGAGTCTAGTAACTTAATTAGGTAGGAGTGCTGGGGCACACATAATGCAGCCTCTGGCTCGGAAAGGACCTCATAAACTTCGAAATAAACACACACACATATCGCTGTAAACTAGCACCCTGCTATTGGCACAGTGAAGCGACCCTTATTAGTGGTTATTGATTTACTGAGGAAACAGAGCAGTAAGTCCATTATTAAGTCAGCATTGATGAGCATAAGATATGGTATAATGGACATTTGCACTGAGAGGAATACGCCATAAAGGGCCAAGACATTCCTTAAACTGGCGTTAAACTGTCTGAAGTATGTACTTTATTGGCGCGTTGCAAATAACAGGGGAACATGGTACCTTCTCTGTATACGGTATGCCCATGAACATCTCCGGAGCCATATAAATGGGTGTTCCCACGTGGGTAGTAGCCATGTCTATCGATGACTCGATCACCCTTGAAACCCCGAAATCCCCGAGCCTTGTGTCCCAGTTTACGTCCAGGAAAACATTGGCGCTCTTCAGATCCCGGTGAATCACCGGCTTCGGGAGAGTGTGTAGGTACTGCAATGTTTTTTGTTGTAAATAAATTTAATGAAAATGATTGTTCGTTAATTATTCATCATAAATTGTACGTAATTCCAGCTACATCTGTTGCATTACATGGACATTTATATTAAATCCGATTTGACCTCTGGGTTCATAACAACTTGGCTATCGCTTAAGTATGATTCAACATGGCACATGTTACGTGCAATCAGGGATGGTCTAGAGAAGGGGGAGGTCTCGTAAATTCGTTTGGATAAGGTGTGCTAAACCTATTTTAATTCGGTCATATCCTTAGAAAGAACGCAAACTGATTAGTCCTATCTTGCTGAAGCCAATACCAAGTCAGAAGATAATACAATGTCTATGTTTGTTTTTGTGTGTGTTTTTTTGTGGTTTTGCACCGTTGTAACAGTATTTCAGTCATATCACGGCGGTCCGTTAACCAACACTGACATTACCTGGGATAGCAATTTGACATGTAATACGTTCAGATACTTGTGCCAAAAACTGATAACTGCCCTACTTGAATCAGAGATAGTTGAATATTTGTCGTAAAAAGGATTTCATGACCAATACACACACAAGTAACTTGGTCAGCCTGGTATCGAAAATGCGATCCTCGGATTTGTAGTTCAGCGCTCTACTAACTGAGCTAGCAGGCCCGTAGACTATGGATAAAAGTTGTTCCAATTCCAATAGAATGCACTCTAAATCATATTAGACAACGTTTATACGCATATCAGTACGATAAATGAAATTTGACCTGTAAAGCAGATGCAATCTGTCGTGTCCACTCCACCAGACGCCGTTCGTCCATAAGCTGTCCACGGTGGCCGTTAATGTAGACGGACAGGTCGCCATTCGGACAGAACTCTGCCAATAAAGAAAGCTGTTTAAGTAACATACATGTAATCTTAATTATATAACAAATGTAAATAACACGAACTATTTTTTTTAAAGACAAACGAGGTTGTCCATCATACATTTTTTCAAAATATGACGAACGGTAGAGTTAACCTTTATCAGGTCAACACGAACGTCATTTACATTGTTACATACATACGAGACAAAAGATATATGGTTTATAATATTTATTGATCTTTCTTATGAAGTGTGCAACTTCCTACTTATTTGAAATTGCACGGAACGGACAATACAAATTCTTATTTCAAACCTGTTAATATCTTCAAGGTCGTTCCGTCCTTCTCCACGTGTATGAACTTTAAGATGTACTCGTGCTTAAGTTTTGACAGGAGTTTCACCTCTTGATGCGCCAACTGAACAACCTTGGAATCTTTCTCTGCAAGGTCCACGATCTTCAATGCCACCTTTTGTCGTCAAAGCAAATGGATTATTAATTTTCTGAAGAAGCCATGCCCATCAATATGAAAAGACAAGGGTGACAATGTACCTAACCCTAAAAAAGCAGTTTTTTCCAAGTGACCCGTTTTTGTGTGACCTAAACCATCGTCGGAACCCACGTTCACTCCAATACGATATTCCTCTTGATTGACCGTGGGATAGTAAGGTTAGCAACACTTTGTGCTCATTAATAACAAATGAGACATATCATTTGTTCTGAGTCCAATTTTGCAGGCAAATTAAACATAGCAAAGGACGCGTTTTAAAACAGTAACAATTTAAGCGGTGTTCGCTAAAATGTTCCTTTCTACAGTCCGATGAAGTTCCAGGGATTATTAGGTCAGAAATGTATTCATACGCGCCGGATAACATAATGACACAGCACTACATTCAGAACAACTCTACGTACCCAATATTTCCAGCAATAAAAAAGTAAAGACTGTATTCTTATGTTTAGGAGATCGTAGATTCCCAAGTGAAATGTTAATCTTCACATGACAATACAAATTAGACACGCATTTTCCTTTCAGTTTCATAACATTTGATGATTTTACGCGGGTTATTCTTTGAGTATATTTTTATCACAGATACAGTTTATATATAAAAGCAATAAGATCGTATGCCTTTATATAAATGTGTTATCAATATTTAAAAAATATTTTACTATGATGTATTCTGGACAAACAGGTAACATCAGTTGGTAAGGCTAGTTGACATTGTATATATAGAAGCTCTTATAAAAGTATGTACCCAGTTTCGAATTCACCAAACTTGTTTGGCCTTATGAAGTGGTAAAAGATTAGTTTTCATATCTGATCGTATTGCTTATGGATGTTCGTTACTAGGATGTAGTCTGGACAAACGGGTAACAATATGTAATACTTCTTGACATGTATATTCACTAGCTGTTATTTGTACCTAGTTTCGATTTCATCAAACGCATGTAATAATGTATCCGAGGTTTAAAGCATTTTACCTTATCCTTGTCGGGGTTTTCTAGCAGTATGACCTTTCCGAAGCTGCCCTCACCGATGCAACCAACGTGTCGGTACTCTCCGTGAGAAGTGGTCATCCTTTGTCATCAAAATAAACAGAACTAAAACTGAACCAAAAGTAGAGGGATTGGTAACACTATCGAGTTTTCCTTGAAAAGGGAAGTAAGGAAGTAAAACGTAAATTGGCGAATGCGTTTAAAATTGTATTTTCTGCGTATTATAGGTATCAGATTACCTAAATAATATGCATGTCCTTATTTATATGACCTTGCTATGTAAATGATCTATGAATGTCATCACCTTTTATTCAACTAAACGTCTTCCTTATAAAACGATATAGTGTTGTTACGTAATGCCGAATGAACAGTCTTCATTCAAATATGTATAACATTAAAAATTGACAATAAATAGTTCAAAAAATAATTTTATGTATATCCATGTATAAGGAAAAAAGTAATTCATTGCGGGATTGGTAGCAGAAGTGCTCGGGGTTTAACAGAGAGAAAACAGTCGAAGTTAGGCCTTTAATACACTGACACTAAAATTATAACGGGATTGGTATATTACATATAGCTGAATCATCAGTAATTTTCTTACACTAACATTCGGTTTAAGTGTCTACAATAGCTTTATTAACTTTTGACGTAGAATTTTGACATAGTCATTAGAATATAATAAATTGTACAGGAGTTATGGGCTATAATGGAATCAATATTTTTTAAACTTATTTCATAATCATTCCGGTTAAAAACGGTTTATGTCGTCGGACTAGAGGCGACGTACATTTGAGCCGCGTCGTGCGAAAATGGACCTTATGACATATCAGACCAGAGTTGCTTAAGATATGAATCTTCGCAAAGTTTCATTTTAAACATAGGAATGGTTTTCTGCTTTCCTGTCGTAAAAAGTGTTTGCTTGGTTCTAAGGTGCAGGCCCCAGTTTCTCAAAAATTCTTAATCTTGTTTTTTTTATATAATAACTTTCTTTAGTCGTTCATTTAATTGATTCGTATTTCTGATACGTGGTTGGTGTTGTTTATTTTATTTTTGCATGTATATTGCATAAAGCTTGTAATATTACTTATCCACTACTTTAAAAACAGAACACCAACTATGAACCCAACGTGATAAAAACCGGGATAACCGCATTGGAACGGTCAATAAAAAGCAATGGGGTTTAAACCAGTTTAACGGCTAGCCGAGCCTCACACTTATCCAAGAGTAAATCACAAAACGCACGTCTAAAACGAATTTAATTAAAAGGAATATATGCAGACATATCCCACAGCATTTTACAAAGACATGGTTTGCGTAATAACCAGGTTTGAACTGCGTTTACCGGTCCCTTACTCGAAAAAGAAAATATAAATCACGGAATAAACGTTTACATATTTTTTAGAGCATGGTCCTTAAAAATAACATATTTTGGTATTCTGAAGAATCGGTTCACGGGTGTCAGTATTGAAGTAGCGCTTGTTTATCCAAAATTTAAACGCATAGGTTGCCATTTGCATGAACAGATTGTTGGTTTGATTTGTTAAGCGTCAAAGAAAACAGAATGCAAATAGAGTATTTGTGTTAGGTCTATTGTGAGTAAAACTCGATCCATATCACATCTGCATAATTTGTGAAAAGGGTGAAGAGGTGGTTAACCCATTTATGCCTCGTGGACTCTCCCATCCTTCTAAATTGGATCAATTTATTTCCAAAATTAGGGATGTCTAGTATTTTATTTCTATATTTAGAATATTTCGTACACAAATTCCTTTAAGCAAACAGCGCAGACCCTGATGAGACGCCGCATCATGCGGCGTCTCATCTGGGTCTACGCTGTTTGCCAATGCATTTTTTCTAGACGCTAGGCGTAAATGGGTTAATATTATTTTCAACAGAATTTCTTTCATTCGGGAGAAACGTTTTCCCCCTGATTTCATCTAAAGCCTCGGTGATTAAGTGACTGGTATGTTGCATAATCAATCAATTTGTTTAACTTTAGTTTAAAAGCAATATGGCAACGCGCAGTGCAACAATAACGTTAGCGAAATTGATCAACTCTCGCGGGATTCTCGAAACGAACGATTTCCGGAAAAATAATGGCCTTCTGGGAAAAGAACAAATATCTAATAGCTGAACAAACAAGAAAATTGCTACGAAATGTCTTATTTGTCGGTTAAGAAGTATTTTCTTAAAAGATTTACTGGACAAGAAATGGTTACGGATCTGTTATTCCTCGGGTCCGGATTAGAAACAATTGTCGTAAAATGGTATTGCCGAAAATGATCTTACCGCAAATGCTATGATAAATGGCGAATTTGAAGCGATTATTCCCGTGTGGGCATCTTTTATAACATGAAGAACATCTGTTTTGTGAACGCAAGTTGCAGCTTTATGACTGTTATATATGGGAATTTTCTTTACGGTTGCAGAATGACAAACGAGAACTGATAACGTGTTTAAGATAAATGCTACTTGAAGACAATACAACATAAAATTGTGCAGGTATCATTTTCACAAAATAATACACGCAATGCATTTTTATATAAAGATACATGCAATCTCCTCTTTGCTATTCATTATGTACATTAAACAAAAAGAAATATTAAAAAGAGTATGCACGCTTTTGTCAAATATTTATGAATTTATTCAAAATGTATAAAAAAACTTATTATACATATATTTCAATATAAATTAAAATAAAAGTTAAGAAGAACGTGTGTCGAAAAATGCGAAATAAGCCAGATATTTACTTATGAAATCGAAAATGTCTGTACAGTCGAATTCGCCAGCATGTTTATCATGCATGTACGATGTGAATCTAAATTTAGTTTTAGTGCAGATTCGTTCATACGACACAAAGACAAAATTTTGTTTCCTGACAAATACGAGTAAAAGTGTCGGCATCGGCTTTAACTAGCGCTAACTTGTCTTTGCTGCATTTTATGACATTCGTCTTCAATGTATAATTTTTCTTGCCAATTTTGGGTTATTGTTACATATTTTCATCAATATATTACAATTTAACACATATAAAAATCATGCATACTCACTTTAATGACTGGTTACTGTCCACGGTAAATATTTATAAAGTAAGTTTTAATATAAATCGACTATTGTCAAAATACACATTTTTGTATATGTATAGTTTAGAAATATGTGCATGGCACATACTGAATATAAATTCCTTTTGGGAATAGCTTCCACACATGGGGCATATCAATAGTAGTTTCTTTTAGAAAATCAATATGCATTTATAACATTTCGGAACGGGGGATTTTCCCCACAATTTGTGACTATGTGAATCTTTAAAAATACCAAATATGTTATATATGATAATAATTATTATTTTGCACACTGAACATTGGGATCTAGATATGATCAATATCGAATATGGAAATCATTTTGGTCATATTCTTTTAATACCGATAATGATTTAATATTTAATCAGTAATTTATACATCATCGTTTTTGCATGTGCATGCATGTTATAACGAATCTTAAATTCGGGCTTGTTCAAAGATTTTAGTATTTTTTAATATCATGAAATATGTTTCCTGACAAATCTATAAAGTTATCATCGTTCCTAACCAATTATATAAGCAAGAAAAACAGTTGCATAAAAAGGTATTCCTACCCCGGTTTTCAAACCCGGGACCTCTGAAAACAAAAGCTTCTGCGCAATAACTGCGCCACACAGGCTTTGCTGTTTACAGTACAGCTCGCGCGGATTTGTCAAAATCCGCACTGCCACCGCGGACAATCGCGCTCGAGGGCGGACAATCGCGGCGATATTGTTTCTTGTTCGCGGTGTTTTCTCGGCGGTTTTTCTCGTCCTCACAAAAACGCCGCGGACACTATCACAGTTTGAAGTCACCGCGGAACGCCGTGGACTTATCGCGGACCGCGGTGGACGCGCGGCGGATCACGGTGGAGGTTTGTTATAAGAAAATTTAATTAGAGATAAGGTTCATTATGCAAACATACATGTACATGTATACCTTTGTATTTTTCGTATTGAATAAATAAATTGCATTAATTATAAAATTATCTATTCTCTATGATATAAAATTGTTGTGTTCTGTTTCCCAATAACGATGAAGAAATACGAGATTATACGATTGTTTACACGTGTTCAATTGTAATATATTGATAAAATATGTTACACATACACAAAATAGGCAAACAAATTTATACATTAAAGACGAATTTCATAAATTGCAGCAAAGACAAATTAGTGCCCCGAGCCGATTGGTACGATGATATTTTGTACATATTTTCGTACAATAACCGAAGCATTCGTCTTTTTATTAGGATCTTAGTTAGTGTTCGTGTGTCGTATGAATATATATCGTTGCAGGAATTTAAAATGAACCGTTAAACTATTTTATTCACATCGTACATGCATGATATACATGCTGGCGAATTCGACTGTACAGACATTGTCGATTTCAGAATTAAATATCTGGCTTATTTCTCATTTTTCGACACATGTTTTTCTTAACTTTTATTTTAATTTATATTGAAATATATATATACNCGGGGGATTTTCCCCACAATTTGTGACTATGTGAATCTTTAAAAATACCAAATATGTTATATATGATAATAATTATTATTTTGCACACTGAACATTGGGATCTAGATATGATCAATATCGAATATGGAAATCATTTTGGTCATATTCTTTTAATACCGATAATGATTTAATATTTAATCAGTAATTTATACATCATCGTTTTTGCATGTGCATGCATGTTATAACGAATCTTA
>VMBQ01001355.1:0-157377 GCA_007657795.1 Dreissena rostriformis
GCTCAGAAAGGCAAGTTTGGAATATCGACTAACAGTGACACCACTGGGCTTGCAGCCAATGCTGACAGTTCCGATACCAAAGGTTAATTGGTATTACACTGTGAATGGAGAGACCATTGCTCATACATATTCGTACTCTAGAACGGATTTTGTGTTTAAAATAAATCATTTTAGCGATAAGGAATACTGCTGTTTTATGGGTAAACTTTATTTTACGAAATATGTTACGAAATATTCGTTGTTTTTGAGTGTTTATGTGGCTTTACATATTTGTCTTAGTAAAAGAGAACAAAAGCCATTTTTTTCACTAGCACTTGTGCGAGTAAAAATGTGTTAATTTTCTCATTTTGCTGAGAACATATTTGACGATATTACCCCACAAGCAAACACATTTTCTGCTAATTTAATGCTTTGGTTTATGATTTTTATATAAGTAACTTTTAATATGTCAATTCCCGCACCATTTGTTCATTGATGGCGGTTCCATGTTGGATTGTAATGAATATTTGCCGGGTATTTCAAACGTAATCTATTTGCGCTTATTCTTGCCCTACCAATGGGCAGAACGACGATACCGTCTTAGTTTGAGTCGTTTGGACCCGAACATAAACAAGGAATGCATTTACCAATGCTATTTATTGAACGCTGAGCACATACTAGAATTGACAATACTTGGGATTTTAATTGAAATAACGTTTCTACAAATATGACCAACTTCAATGTCTGCTTGGTTTATTCAGTTCCCTCTAGACATTGTCCGGCAGTCCCCTTGGCCCACGACGAAGTATTTGTGACTTTTAACTGTATTTTTAACATTAACTGCTATTTACAATTACTTCTGTTCGATGATTGACGATGAAGTACAGTGACATGATATGCATCAAAACTATGTAGCGAATTTATTTGAAAGTTAAACACAGTTGCCAGGCTGGTGAAAAATGACGGAATTATTTCCCTGGTAATTTCCAATATTTCAACACTTATCAGTAAATAATATATTATATGAAGATGTTCCATTTTGAATTATATAAATAAATATAATTTGCGATTTAGCATTAAATATTGAAAACATATAAAAGTAATAACATGGTTTTGTTATTTTGTAAAACATAAATTGTCTTAACCGCAAAATTAAAACAGATATTTGATTATGCGGCTGTAATGTTTAAAGCATTCGTATTTTGTATTAACTTTTCATGCGATGTATTTAAATAAAAAACACAAATTCCGATGCATTTTCTGGACCAAGAATGTTATTCCGATGCTATATATATGCAATCTCACTAATGATCAAGATGGAAAGAACAAGCAGTTTCGATAAAGGAATTTCCGATATGCCTAAAATCAATTTATAGATAATATTGTAATAGTTATCATAATAATTAAAATAGTAGTGCCATGTACTTGAAAACTGTACGTGCATATGTTAACATTTTCTTAATTGCGAATTACGTAACCTATTATTTGCATTGTCGGTGTTATGGCTATTTTATTATCAAACCGCAAAAGAATAATCTTAGTAATTAGAGGAGCTAATTGCACTCTACGTGTTCGTGCCTGAGGTGGAACAAGCATCTTTTATTCATTAGATGCCTTTCATAAAGCGCACTCAGCAACGAAGTAGAGTGTCTATACAATATGCAGATTCGTATGTTCTAACAATTCCTCTAGCTGCACTATAATACTACGATTTCTGCATCGCCTTTTTTAACATTCATATAATTATTATCATTTATATTTGAAACTTGGTCTTGGCGAACACCTTGGACCTATCTAACATCTTGTATTTATCGTAACATAGAAACTCGTTTTTATGAGAACGCATTGAATTGAAAATATTAATGCTTAACATTATATATGAAGTATTTATTTAAGTTGCAACTCTTTTTTTAATTAAAAAAAAATACCAATAGTGTGATTAACAGACGAGTAAAATTGTAAAGGAAAATGTTGAATACGTTTTATAAGTAATAATCGTAATATGTATCTAACAATCAAATATGTACCTTAAATACTTAAACTTGCTACAAAACTATTACATATCTGTACCGATTCCACAATTTACTATTTATGGTTTACATTTCCACTTTACATGTACTATATGCATGTTGTTAATTGATGGATACATAAACTTCGCATGAAACTCTCATCGTGGGATCAAGTGTTGTGTACATTTACCTGAACATATGCTTTAAATGCTGAAACATTCTTGACTTCATTAAATATGTATGCAATAATACTTAAATATCGTCGGTTATGTCAAGAAGAATATATTTTTTTAAAGTTATATTTACAATAACATAAAACAGTTAAACTATATTCGTAGCTACACATATTTACATTGCATTACATTACCGTATATTTATCCTTCCAAGTAATAAAATCCTACTATTAACTCTGTTGATAACTAAATGTCCAATCATATACATATGTCTTCGCAGATTGTGTTAATCAATCCTAATTTAAAAATTCGAAACAATCGTTTGTAATCACATTTCCGCGCACCGTTGTTCGACTGATATGTGCTGTGCAGAAAGGCGCAAATGCAATATCGACTAACCATGACACCAATGAGTTTGCAGCCAAAGCTTACAGTTCAGATACGGAAGGTAACTTCGTATTAAATTTTAAATGGAGAGACCATTGCTTATACATATGAGCACCGCTCTTTGAAACCGGGGTTGAATGCATGTTTGTAAAGTGTCGTCCCAGATTAGCCTGTGAAGTCCGCACAGGCTAATCAAGGACGACACTTTCCGCTTTTATAATAATGTTCGTTAAAGAGCATTTCCTCTGTGTGCGGAGTGCACACGCTTATCTGGGACGACACTTTACGCACATGCATTAACCCCCCCTTTTTACAGAGCAGGGCTCATATTCGTACTCTAGAACGGATCTGCTGCAGGGATAAAAGCGTTTACTTAGACGCAGGGGCGACTATTGAAAATAAAATACATTGTTACCAAAGTACGCATCTGAAAAACCAGTTGGGCATTTCCTTGTTCCTAGCAGATCATTTTGGTAATTAACGATACCAAATTGCATGGTTAGCAAATGAAAGCACAGCGCGAGTGCAAGTTAATGATCCAATAATTGTTTGTAATTTAGGTAGGCAACGTGGTTTACACAGTTGGATCTTTGGAATTTGGACATCTGTGTTGTAAAGGCTAACAAAAAGCAGATATTATACTGCTATTTAATACTATCATTATATATAACATATACCAAAACAGCAGGGAGAAAACGTAGTGGCCATTCATTGATAAGTATTCAAACATAACCAACAAAAGTGGTTGGAATGGTTGGAAACCATCGAATCTAACCAACAAATAATGTGTAAAGTGTAAACATGATAACAACTCTAGAGCGGATATCCATTTGCTATTATAAACATCGAGACCGAATGTGCTTAATGTAAACGTGATAGAAAAGATAAAGAATGAGACATCCTTTAACAATTGTGCTACTATGATTTAATTGTGTTATGCGAAAGTTTGTTAAAGCCACACACCTTGAAATGAAGTACATGTTAATCAAAACATATAGATGCAATTTGAAAGTGTGCAAAATATTAATTAAATTTATAGCCTAGTTAGCAAGCAATTGATTATTTTTCAACCGGGAATTACCGCTTTTAAAACCGAAAGTAGGATTTCTATATTATATGTCCATTTCGACATACGCGATTATTTTTAAGTTTTAAAGCGCAAAAAAAGACGGATTTCTACCTTGTAACCAACAGATATATTCTAATTGGCATAGATAAAATTAAATCTATAACCTAGTTAGCATGTAATTTATTATTTTTCAAACGGTACAGCTTTTAAAAACGAAAGTAGCATTTCTAGACGTATACGTNTTACTATCGTCATAGTATCAAGCATCAAATAGTTCCCTATGGTATAAAAAGTTACAAACATTCGTGAAGTAAGCTGTAAATGACCGACACGATAGCGTTGTTTTCTTGTTTTTTTTTTAAGTTGACGCAAGTTTAGTTTAAGTTTGCTAGGAAATATGGATTTTAGTTTTATTTTGATCAAATACACGTAAAACAATAATTTGCAATTTTAAATACTGTATGTTTTTCGGTAGTTGTGTGTTTGCGTTTTTCATGGGAATTTAAAGTATATTGACTATAAACCTATATGTAAGTTATCGAGTATACAGGTAGTTGCACTTATAATTACATTTTGCTGCTTGGGCATACGTGTTCTGCATTTACAACGTCAAGTTTATAATCAGTGAAGAAAGTTATATTACACTTGTGTACATGTGCATACCCATGAATGCTATGTTACATCTAATATAGTGATCATATCTAGTGTTTATTCCATTACCATAAATTCGATTGTGATCATTGGGGACATATCGGAAAAGGATATATGTGCAATAAAACCCTCATCAGTATACAAAAAGATACAAATTACTTCCAGTCCAGAATAATGCAATGGATAGCACACGTCATTTTGAGCGTACTTCTGCAATGCAATTGTCTAACAGCACTTACACACGCCAAATAAAAATGCCTTCAAGCGCTGTCAACCTAAATGGAAGTCACATGTCGTTTCGCAGCTCACTCCTGCTATGCAAATAACAGCACTTACACTCGCAATACGAGACGATTCTTCATGAAAACTCAGATGCAAAAAAACAAGTTATTTGTATAACGCACATGTCAGAAATCGTTATAATATATGGTTCACACCAACGGCGCTTTGATGGCGCTTTAAAGCGGCGTGCAAAGCTGCACCAAAGCGTAAAAAAGCTTGATTAAAGCGTCAGTGTCGTAATAGATCGTGGGAAAGCTTTGAGTAAAGCGGGACATTCGGCAAGAACGCCATTTTTTTAACTGTTTAAACATTTTGGGCGCTATGTCACGAATTTATTAAAGCGCCGGGAGCGTATCAAAGCTTAAAAAACCGTAACAAAACTCAGCAAAGCTTGACTCAAATCGTAGGAAAGCTTAACAGAGCTTGGTTCAAAGCGGGGACCCCAGTCTTCACGGTCTGTCACCACTTGACACGCTTCGTTAAGATGTCTGAAGATTTGCTACGATCTGGCATGAAAATCTGACACGAGGTCAGACGCTTTCATCAAGATCTGACACGCTTTGTTACGCTATGTTACGTTTTCATGAAGGACTCTCTCGCTTTCCCAAGAATTGAGACGCTTTCATCAAGGATTGACACGTTTTGTTAGGCTTTTTACACTTGGCAAGCTTCCTCACGCTCTCTCGCCTCTCGATCTCCTACGATACCCACGCTCTGTCGTCATCCCTATAAATAGCACTTGAGTACCACTCATTGCATTGTTTCCAAACGAAGAAGAAGAAGTATACTGAACCTGAAAAACTACTAAAAACACAAAGATGGGAACCAAGAGAGGTATAGATGCCGCAAAGAAGAGCCGGAGAGGGACAGGCATAGGCCAGGTGGCTGAAAGGCCGAGGTCTCCAACACCTAATGCATACCCAGTTAAAATAAATAAATACAAAAATACATGATTCATCGTCACGTGGTAAACCCAGGAATGCAAATTGTTCATGCGTAGTGAAATGTATATATTTTATATATAAAATGATCAATCTACTTGCGTTATTTATAGTGTTTACCGAATATTCTGAAAAAATTAACTTTTTTCAAGTAATGTAACATACCAGTCGTGATATTTTAATCAATATAAACTAATAATTGTAAAAAATACGGTATTTTAGAACTTTTCTTGTTTCGTCATTCGTGGTTTACAGTCCCTTTAATGTTGTTGTTGGTGTTACTATTGCTAGAAGTATTATTATTATTAATGTTGTTGTTGTTAATCAGCAATCCTTCTTTTGTAATAAGAGCAAATTCACATACGTACTTAACCATTAAATTTTTAACTAGTTTCTCACACCGGAAACAATCAGTTAATTTGACGGTTATGTTGTCATCTTAGTCTGAGGCCGCTATATCTCGCAAGATCTTCTTTTCTGCTTGTACTTTTTTTTTCTGTTCAATCCTCTTTTTATTTGCATCTTGTCTGTCCTTTCGTTTCTGTTCAAGTCTAGTCTTTTTCGCTCAATTCTTCGTCTTCCTTGAGTTTCTTCTGCAACCTTTCTGTCTGACTTTGCTGTTTTTCTTTTAGTTTTGCTTCTTTATTTCCCTCTTTTTCGTTCACTCATCCTATGTTACGATCACCAGTTATTCATTTTGGCATTTTGACCTATGTGTCTTTGCTTTCTTTTGATCAGTTCTTGGTAGTACCAAATATTTGTTGAACGGTGAAATGGCTTCACCACAAGCAGTTGGAAGGCTTTTACCTGGGAAATTTAGGGGATGAGGCTAAACCAGTTACGACAGGGGCTGCACTTTCGGGGGCTGCAACTGCAGGCGCTGCCACAAAGGCCGCAACTGTAGTGGCTAAGTTATCCTTAAAAGAGCATTAAGATTATTAAAAAGACGAACTTAGTTTTTAGTTATATAAGTTATGGTGTGACAATAATAAATCACTTATGTGTTAAATCAAATCATCACATTTTGGAATTCAGTTTAATATTCAAAATGAAATTTTCCAGAGCAAGAATTACAGATCAGTATAATAATATATTATAATAAATGACCATAAGCCTTCGACTACTAAACTCTTACAAGATTTAAAGTATATTATGTTCACTGTTAGAACAATTACAAATGTTGTTTTTAATCCAAGAAGTCATCTATGGTGTATAGACAACTGTGTATTATTATAGTATTGCAATGACCACAAGTATTGATAAAGTTTATAAAATTACTCATAAAACCAGAAGACCAAGTTACCATAAATAATGTGCCTGAAATAATATTTTTGTCTAAAGTCATTCTTTAAGTAATCATAAACTTTAGCTGACAATTTCTCAGAACCTGCATTTGAAAAAATTTAATCGTTAAAAGATGAACAAATTTTATAACACATATTTAAAGTATAACATTTCAATTCCAATTTTAGAAAAAAAGGAACTTGGTCGGATAATAAAATTGGTATATTATTTTAAAAACCTCTTATATTTTTCTAATATTTTTAATAAAAGCTAACGGATCACACGAATACAAGTTATATATACAAAAATCATCGGTTAAAGATATGTTTGGTACAAAAAGATCACGCAGTTAAGCGAATGTTGAAAATATAGCACGTTCTACAATGACTGTCTTTGCTGTATCAGAACATTATCAGCGAATTGTAGTCATAATCTCACAGTACACTTTCACACTCAACGTAAATGAATGTAGTCAGTAAACTGCCAGTAAAATGTCTGCAGTATAATAATATTCTTTCTAAACAATTCGGGCGTGGTGGTTTATTTAAAAATGAAATAGTTTTTAAAGCATTGAACGAATCCAAAACGTTTTTCGGATAGTGTTTGTGTCATGCATAATTGAAAACTTCAATAGGAATAAAATATATCTGTACGACTGGTCATTCGACTTCGTGAATCGTTGTTCAGAATGGTTAGCTTGGATACAAACCTTTCCAACAAATAGTGTGGTTTTAAATAAATTTATATGAATGGATGGAAAAAACGGAAAATGAAATGCATATCGTTGTAATATTTTTTATATGAGCATCTGCTTATCTTATCTAAAGTACGGTTTCAGTTGCAATCGATAGTTTAATAATTCCAATTGTGTGCTACGTTTTATAATCATTTTTTTTTCAATCCTTCGTAGATTTGTGGCTAAATTTTATTTATAACCTCTTGCTAAGACTCAATGTAGACGCCATTTTGTTCAGTCTAAACCGCGCGATCATACTCTTATAGTATTTATGTAATAAATTATAAGTTATTTGTTCATATATACGTCACGGTACCGAACTAAAGCGGGATTGGTGAAAAAGATGTGTGGCGGCCCGGTTAGCTCAGACGGGAGAGCATTCGCCCTGTAAGCGAGGTGTCCCGGGTTCGAGTCCCGGACTGGCCGCACATTTTTCACCACCCGGCAACATATAACAAATTCACCTTTGATTGTAAGAAAAACTGCGGTCGATTGTTTTATTTAAATGCTATATAATACATGTTTTTCTCTTTTACGACACATTCAATAAATCCAAAATTGTGTAGTACTTATATCTTAAACATATAATGTTAGTAATGCACATTTCTATAACGGCTCTTTGGTGTTTTGTACTGTGATATCTGAATTTGTGTACCGCATTTATGTGTGTATGTGTTGTTTTTTCGATCAGCTTTGGGTTGGTTTTCTGACGTTCATAATGGAACAGGTGTAATATCTTTTTAGCAACATCTGTATCTCTCGCGTATGCATGGCATTTCTCTATTGAATTTATTTTTTATCTGAAATCACCATTTGATGAAGTTAATTGCCCAATAAGGCAGTATATAGTGATCAATGTTTTATCAAGGTAAACATCGAAAAAACGTAAACATCAAACAACTCCTGTCATTCATCTCGCTAACTTGAATATGCACATACGGATGTCACTAATACATATTCATATATAGAAGAAAACACGTTTGTTACATAGTTACAAATAAATAGCGATGTCCCAATTTGTAAAGTCCTGTGTTCAATATTCATGCTTTCAAAGTTCATGTAGGTTGAATACCGTAGATAAACACTTATATTATAATTATTCATAACCCTTTTACGTGTATATCGACAACAGCCCTCTAACGCAAAAAAGATAACGAACAGGTGATTTACATGTATGTACACAATTCTCAAGTAGTTCCCGTTTCAATTGAGCAGAACGTATCGAGACACGGAAGTTACAAGTCGGATGAAAATTATCAGGTAATTACTGGTTAAGTCTGTTGTTCTACAAGTATATATAGTGCATTTTCCTTTAATTAAGAAAATACTATTCAGGAGTACGAGCTGATTACAGACGTTATTATACTAAATTGAACTCGTATATTAAATTCAAAATTCACTATTTTAGAAGTGAGCATACATTTTGTATTTGTTGTAAAATTGTATATGACATGCATAGGGGCATTACGGCTATAGTGGCGCATATATTTGTCTTGTTATTGTAATGCTAAGGAACGCTGAAGTGCGGACCACGTTTATGGGCCAATCGATACCTTATCTGAAATCAGGATTCACTTGATATTTGTTTAAGATAAGTACATGCAACATTCTAAAATATATAGATTGTTCAAAGCGTAATGATAAACATTGTACGTTTTTGTTATAAAAAAAGGGGTAGATTATAGTGAACATTAAATATCCTTGGCGTTCCGGTTGGTTGTATCTCACGAGATGAGTGTGTAATGTTGTATTCCAAACGCCCTCAGATCGAGTGAAATGCAAAAGTACACAATTAATGCGATGAAATGCATCGGAACACCAAAGTCTTTCAACATTCCATTTATTATATACCTCCTTACAACAAGAAATCGAAAATAATCTTGAAAAATGTACATATAGAAACAAGTGAATACAAATATGTATTATATAAACAATATATGTTTCTCTAGATTAGGTATTCTTCGATTTAAAAATCTGGTTTGGTTTAAATTTGTACAATTGAATTTATTTAATTTGACCACATATGTGCTTTGTGGACACATTCGCTCATTAGTAATAGTAGTCATTTTGCTTAATTATATGCGAATAGTTTAAGAACAATACCATATTTGAATACTTTCGTTTAAGATATCACTGAACGCTGCCATTTTAGAATGAAGGTCGTTTATCAACTTAGCGGGATCGCTTTCGTTAAAACGGAAGTAAAGCAGATTGCCTTATAACTGAAATAATAGTTGGCAACGGAGCATTTTTTGTGTATTGTACATAACATATAGCATATACCTACTCTTTTTTTGTTCTCTCGATAGTGGGAGAGTAGCAGTAGACATTTTTTTAATTTCCAAGTTATTAAAATGGCTTTTGAATCGAAGTCATAAATAAACACACAAGTTATATGTGTTTAGTGAATATACGTTGTCCTTAATTTGTACATTGTCGTTATGTACTGCATTTTATAATCCAACGTTAATGAGCATACTACATCTACAACCGTTTTTGTTTTGTGTTAAAATATGGTAAACACGTCGTGTTTTGAATCGAATATATCTTCAAATGATTTTAACCCACGTTTCTTCAGGGTTAACAGCAGCAATACTAATACATTGTAAAACGCAAAATGGTTCACAGTAAACAGGAACAGCAATACCACTCATACTCGTTAACTTGATTAAAATCCGATTATAAGTGTTACGTCAGTGTTATGTATAAACAATGAATTCATTTAATATGTTATTTCTACAAGTGCAGTCGATTTAGTTGTTCCTAATAGTAATTTCTGCTGCTTGACTGTCACATGTCTAAGTATCGACATATGCCTTTTTTACAATTTAAATGGGTTTAAACCCATAGCGTACATGCATTAATCCTTTTCTAAGCTCTTGCTCCCAACACCATTTAATGCCTTGTAACATATTGTTTGAATAAATGTCAAACATTTTAAAGGAACTTGATTATAGATTGACGAATGACACATTTCAATTCTTTTTCACAGGCTTAATAATAACAGAAAAGTGTGCACACTTGAGAAAAACGAAACTAATGACACAGACATGAAGGATGAACCCGTGAAACGTAGGGCATCGGTTAATTTTTGTCAAATTTGTTTGTAGATTGATGTCTCGAAGTTTTCAAACTGTTTTCCTAATGGTGCAACGACTTTTGTTTGCAATTATATTCACCGATCATAATATGTTTTTCTGTATGTAGTTGAGACAGCAAAATGCAGCTCAATATTCTGATATGTTATAAGACACGTGCACAGCCACCGGGCGCTATTGTTATTAAAGAGCATTTCTTATAGATTATCGATCAATAAAAATAAATATATGTGTATATTAGGATCATTGTTCACTTACATGTAGGTTAATCAAATGAGATCAAAATTTGACGTTTTGTATTTGATATATTTTATTTAAATATAACCATGCACGCACGAATGAATAGTTATTTATTTAAGCTCAAAAATAAATATCATTTGCAATTATTTGATAAAACATTGGGCAATAATCCACGTATTTAACACATTTCATACACAATGCAAAAGATGGCGGAAGGTGGATACTGGCACGATGAGTCCGAATCAGAGGGTGTTCCCCGTCAGAGCGGACATCACGGTCGCCACCCCCAAGTATGCGTTTACGTTTACGTATTAGTAGTAGCAGTAGTAGTAGTTGTAGTAGTAGCAGTAGTAGCAGTAATAGTAGTAGTAGTAGTAGGAGGAGTAGTAGTAGTGGTAGTAGTATTAGTAGAAGTAGTAGTAGTAGTAGTAGTAGTAGTAGTAGTAGTAGTAGTAGTAGTAGTAATAGTAGTAGTAGTAGTAGAAGTAGTAGTTGAAGTAGTAGTAGTGGTAGTCGTTGTTTGTCTTTGTGAAACACCTTATGTTTTAGGGCCATGTAAAAAGCGTTTAATATGAATGGCGTCTATGTAAGTTATGTTTAAACTCAATTATTTATGTTCTATTTCTGATATTAAACATGTTCACAACAATTTTAGGTTCAGTGTGAAAATGCCTCCGTAGAAATCTGTATTGTGATGAACTGGCTTGGAAATGGACCGGAGATGAGACAGGCGCGGAGAGACGCACACAGGGAACGTGATAGGCTGGGAACTGCACGGTCAGGTGGTGAAGTAACGTTTCTTACTACGGGTAGCAATGGCGAGGGGCTGACGCGCTTGCTTGAGAGCGATATAGATCATATGCTTATATGGGAAAGTATTATATGCATAGAAGATGGTGTTAGTTCTGACATATTTCCAAATAAGACTACTGTGTTTAGATTAACCACTATAATGTGCTACCCTGGACACTGTAGACTGCTGTTAGAGCGACATGAAACACTGCACAGCGTTATTTTTAATGCCCTTTGTGATGATGAATATGGTCATTCTCTCTTGTGCAGTGACTTATTTTTTAATGAATGCATCCCTGATAAACCTGGGCAAAGTGAGGTACGCCATGATCGTGCAGGACCTTCAATGCCGTCTTCCATTCGTGGGATATTGGATACAGACACAGTACATTCTCTTCCATGCCACTGCCCCATCATACTACAAAGATGGGCTGAACGACAACGGCATTGGCCCTCGCCCACTATCGTTCAAAAAGTTGTTTCATTAGGAGCATATGTTACTCCCGTCGGATTTAAAGGGAGTGAATATAGACATGTAGAGTGGAGGATTTGTTTTAATACGGGGGAGAATGAGCTTGTGAGCAGCCTTAATAACACCCAGGTTTACATTTATGTTATATTAAAGATGGTGGTAAAGGAAGTACTTAAGCCTGTAAAGAAAGAAATTACATCATACACAGTTAAAAACATTGTATTTTGGCTTGCAGAGAACAATCCCCAAGCATTGTTCAATGAAAAGAGTTTGTGTTACTGGGTTTGTAAAGGACTGGAAGAACTGAGAACTGCTATATTAACGGAACACCTTAAATATTATATGATAATCGAGAGAAATCTAATGGAAGGCTGCGGAATAGCTGAAGAACAACAGCGTTCATGGGTAGCAACAATAACAGACATGATAAATGATGGTCCAAAGCTAATACTCAGATTACCGAAGATACGGTTAGCAATTATATCTCATCCACAGCCTCAAGTGTGGTACAACAAGAAGAGAACTGAACTTGAGTTGCTTGTGCTTTTGGGGAAGAACAGACACCTCCAGTGCACAGATGAGAATGGTGTGATAAATAAATTAGATCCTATGATACGGGCGATAAGTAGACGAATAAATGAGATAGTTATAGAGGTCTCTCAGAAAATGAATTGGGAAGAATTTCGCGTGAATATTCTGACAGAGATATTTAACATGATGCAAAGGTAGCTGTGTTGCAAATGACAGTAATTGTATGAAATGTATGTTCGTCAATAAACCTCAGAATGTATTTTTTTAAGGGCGTTTTTCTACAAATAAACTGATTATTTATGCACACATGTGCAGTTGGTGACCTTCATTTTATATAGGATGTTTCTGAAATGAGAATATTTTTTTAAGTCATATTTTTACTACTTTCAATTGAATAAAAATTAACGTTTGTGTGTCAACCATTGATAATAAATAGTCTTCTTTACTGTAAGGCGATAAGTACAAGAGATACATTTATGTTATGTCATGTTGCATGGAAAATACCTGATAATATTTGTGCAGTAAGTAAATTTGGACACAACACTACTTTATTATAAGGTGGTGTTTATTTGAGTTACACATTATTGTGTTTCATGTTGCATTGTAAATTACATTCGAACATCACCTGTATTGTGTTTCTGGAAACAAAACCACTTTATTGGGACGTATATTATAACTACTTGAATCAAAGTGTCAATTTCCTGCATAAAAAGTGAAAGAACGATTATAATAATTCTCAAGTCATTTTTGGATTTTGCCCTGAGCATAACAAAACGATATATACTTAACCTCTGTGCTCCTACTTGCTGAACATGTAAACTTGATGTTTGCCGGGACCAATTGTCGTTTTCTCGTGAAATTAACTATTTTAATGATTCATGTATAAGTAAATACATGGTACACATTTGCCTCTTCTCCAATATTGGTGACTTAAGACGTATTGTACTGGAAACTGTTTCTTAAAAACATATTGCTGATACTGCTGTGTAAACGCAATTGATTGTTAAATGTATAAAATTTCCTATAATTTTATAGATAACATGAAAACTATGTACGGTATAGAGTAGGATGCCCTCGACCCACACATACCATGACGAGAAAAATAAAATATGTTTAACGGAAAAAAAATATAGTCATGTCTGAAGGTAGAACGCATCGTTTACCAGGACGAATAATATAAACGTGTCAGACGGAAGAACGCATCGTTTAGCAGGACCAATATTATACTTACTGTATGTTAGAAGGTTGAACTTATCTTTTACCTAGACCAATAAAATTAGACTTGTGTTAGAAGTTTGAACTTATCATTTGCAAGGACCAATACTATACTTATATTAGAAGGGTGAACTTGTCGTTTGCAAGGACCAATTTCATACTTATGTTAGAAGGTTGACCTTATCGTTTGCTATGACCAATATTATAATTTTGTAAGAAGGTTGAACTTATCAATAACCAGGACAAAAAATATACTCATATGCTAAAAGGTTGAACTCATCGTTTACCAAGACCAATACTATACTCATGTTAGAAGATAGATTTCATCGTTTTTCAGGACCAATACTATACTTATGTAAGAAGGTAGAACTCATATATAACCAGGACCAATACTATACTCCAGTACAACTCAACGTGTACCAGGACAAATAATAAACTGAAATATAACTTATTGTTTACCTTGACCAATGCTATACCAGGACCTATTCTACACTCATGTAAAAGTCATCGTTAATCACGTCCAATACTATTCTCATTCAGAATCCATCGTGTCACAGGACCATAATTCTATACTCATGTCAGAAGGTAGAACTCATCGTCTACCATGCCATTACTATACTAGTGTCAGATAGTAGAACTCATCGTTTACCATGACCAATACTATACTAGTGTCAGATAGCAGAACTCATCGTTTACCATGACCAATACTATACTAGTGTCAGAAAGTAGAACTCATCGCTTACCATGACCAATACTATACAAGTGTAAGATAGTAGAACTCATCGTAAATCAAAAACAATACTATACTCATGTCAGAAGGTAGAACTCATTGTTTAACATGACCATTACTATACTAGTGTCAGATAGTAAAAATCATCGTTTACCATGACCAATATTATAATAGTGTCAGATAGTAGAACTCATCGTTTACCATGACCAATACTATATTCATGTCAGAAGGTACAACTCATATTTTACCATGACCAATACTATACTAGTGTCAGATAGTCGAACTCATCGTTAATCAAAACCAAAACTATACCAGTGCCAGATAGTAGAACTCATCGTTAATCAAAAACAATAATATACTCATGTCAGATGGTACAACTCATTGTTTACCATGACCATTACTATACTAGTGTCATATAGTAGAAATCATCGTTTACCATGACCAACACTATACTAGTGTAAGATAGTTGAACTCATCGTTTACCATGACCAATATTATTCAAGTGTCAGATACTAGAACTCATCGTTTACCATGGCCAATACTATACTCATGTCAGAAGATTCAATTCATCGTCTACCATGACCAATACTATACTTGTGTCAGAAGGTAGAACTTATCGTTTACCAGGACCAATACTATACAAGTGTCAGATAGTAGAACTCATCGTTTACCATGACCAATACTATACACATGTAAGAAAGTAGAACTCATCGTTTACCATGACCACTACTACACTAGTGTCAGATAGTAGAACTCATCGTTTACTATGACCAATACTGTACTAGTGTCAGTAGGTAGAACTCATCGTTTACCAGGACAAATACTATAGTAGTGTCAGATAGTACAACTCATCGTTTACATTGACCAATACTATACTAGTGTCAGATAGTTGTTCTCATTGTTTACCATGACCAATATTATACTAGTGTAAGATAGCAGAACTTATCGTTTCCCATCACCAATATTATATTAGTGTAAGATAGCAGAACTTATTGTTTACCATGACCAATATTATACTAGTGTAAGATAGCAGAACTCATCGTTTACCAGGACCAATACAATACTAGTGTCAGATAGTAGAACTCATTGTTTACCATGGCCAATACTATACTAGTGTCAGATAGTAGAACTCAACAGTAACCAGGACCTATACTAGTGTCAGAAGGTAGAACTCATCGTTTACCATGACCACAACAATACTCATGTCAGAAGGCATAACTCATCGTGTACCATGACCAATACTATACTAGTGTCAGATAGCAGAACTCACCATTTACCATGACCATTACTATACCAGTGTCAGATAGTAGCACTCATCGTTTACCATGACCAATACTATACTAGTGTCAGATAGTAGAACTCATCGTTAAACATGACCATAACTATACTTGTGTGTAATAGTAGAACTCATCGTTTACCATGACCATAACTATACTAGTGTCAGATAGAAGAACTCTTCGTTAATCAAAACCAATATTATACTCATGTCATATAGTAGAACTCATCGTTTACCATGACCAATACTATACTAGTGTCAGATAGCAGAACTCATCGTTTACCATGACCAATACTATACAAGTGTCAGATAGTTGAACTCATCGTTAATCAAAACCAATATTATAATCATGTCAGATAGTAGCACTCATCGTTTACCATGACCAATACTATACTAGTGTCTGAAAGTAGCACTCATCGTTTACCATGACCAATACTATACTCATGTCAGATAGTAGCACTCATCGTTTACCAGTACCAATACTTTACTAGTGTCAGAAGGTAGAACTCATTGTTTTTCCATTACCAATATTATACTGTCTAGTGTCAGATAGTAGAACTCATTGTTTACCATGACCATAACTATACTAGTTTCAGATAGAACAACTCATCGTTAATCAAAACCAATACTATACTCATGACCATTACTATACTAGTGTCAGATAGTAGAACTCATTGTTTACCATGACCAATACTATACTAATGTCAGAAGGTAGAACTCATCGTTTACCATGACTAATACTATACTAGTGTCAGATAGCAGATCTCATCGTTTACAATGACCAATACTATACTAGTGTCAGATAGTAGAACTCATCGTTTACCATGACCATTACTTTACTAGTGTAAGATAGTAGAACTCATCGTTTACCATGACCATTACTATACTAGTGTAAGATAGTAGAACTCATCTTTTACCATTACAAATACTATACTCGTATAAGATAGCAGAAATCATCGTTTACCATGACAATTACTATACTAGTGTAAGATAGCAGAACTCATCGTTTACCAGTATTAATACTATACTAGTGTCAGATGGTAGAATTCGTCGTTTACCATGACCAATACTATACAAGTGTCAGATAGCAGAACTCATCGTTTACCATGACTAAAACTATACTAGTGTAAGATAGTAGAACTCATCGTTTACCATGACCATTACTTTACAGGAGTAAGATAGCAGATCTCATCGTTTACCAGTATTATATTATACTAGTGTCAGATAGTACAACTCATCGTTTACCATGACCAATACTATACTAAAGTCAGATAGTAGACTCATCGTTTACCATGACCAATACTATACTAGTGTCAGATAGTAGAACTCATCGTTTACCAGGACCAATACTATACTAGTGTCAGAAGATAGAACTCATTGTTAACCAAGACCAATACTATATTCACGTCAGAAGGTAGAACTCATCGTTTACCATGACCAAAACTCTACTAGTGTAAGATAGTAGAACTCATCGTTTACCATGACCAATACTATACTTGTGTCAGACAGTAGAACTGATCGTTTACTATGGCCAATACTATACTTGTGTCAGATAGTAGAACTCATAATTTTCCAGGACCAATACTTAACTAGTGTCAGATCGCAGAACTAATCGTTTACCATGACCAATACAATACTTGTGTCAGATAGTAGAACTCATCGTTTACCAAGACCAATACTATACTAGTGTCAGATAGTAGAACTCATCGTTCACCAGTACCAACACTATAATAGTGTCAGATATTAGAACTCATCGTTTACCATGATCAATTCTATACTCATGTCAGACGGTAGAACTCATCGTTTACCATGACCATTACTATAATAGTGTCAGATAATTAAACTCATCGTTTACGATGACCAATACTATACTAGTGTCAGATAGTAGAACTCATCGTTTACCATGACCAATACTATACTAGTATCAGATAGTAGAACTCATCGTTTACCATGACCAACACTATACTAGTGTCAGAAGGTAGTACTCATCGTTTACCATGACCAATACTATACTAGTTTCGGATAGTAGAACTCATTGTTTACCATGACCCATACTATACTTGTGTCAGATAGTAGAACTCATCGTTTACCATGACCAATATTATACTGGTGTAAGAAAGCAGAACTCATCGTTTACCAGGACCAATACTATACTAGTGTCAGAAGGTAGAACTCATCGTTTACCTTGACCAATACTATACTAGTGTCAGATAGTAGAACTCATCCTTTTCCAGGAACAATGTTATACTAGTGTCAGATAGTAGAACTCATTGTTTACCAGGACCAACACTTTACTCATTTCAGATAGTAGAACTCATCGTTAATCACTATCAATACTATACTCATGTTAGAAAATAAAACTCGTCGTTAACATGACCAATACTATACTTGTGTCAGATAGTAGAACTCATCGTTAAACAAAACCAATTCTAAACTCATGTCAGAAGGTAGAACTCATTGTTTTCCGTAACCAATACTATACTAGTGTCAGATAGCAGAACTCATCGTTTACCTTGACCAATTCTATACTAGTGTCAGATATTAGAACTCATCATTTACCAGGACCAATACTATACTAGTGTCAGAAATTAGAACTCATCGTTTACCATGACCAATACTATACTCATGTCAGAAGGTAGAACTCATCATTTACCAGGACCAATACTATACTAGTGTAAGATAGCAGAAGTCATCGTTTACCATGACCAATACTATACTAGTTTCAGATAGAAGAACTCATCGTTTACCATGACCAATATTATACTAGTGTAAGATAGTAGAACTCATCGTTTACCATGACCATTACCAGTCTAGTGTCAGATAGTAGAACTCATGGTTAATCAAAACCAATACTTTTCTAGTGTCAGATAGTAGAACTCATCGTTTTACCATGACCAATTCTATACTAGTGTCAGATAGTAGAACCCATCGTTGTGTCAGATAGTAGAACTCATCGTTTACCATGACCAATATTATGCTAGTGTAAGATAGCAGAACTCATCGTTTACAATGACCATTACTATACTCATGTCAGATAATATAACTCATCGTTTACCATGACCAATACTATACTAGTGTCAGAAAGTAGAACTCATCGTTTACCATGACCAATACTATACTAGTGTCAGATAGTAGAACTGATCGTTTACCATGACCTTAACTATACTCTTGTCAGATAATAGAACTCATCGTTTACTATGACCATTACTATACGCATGTCAGATAGTAGAAGTCATCGTTAACCATTACCAATACTGTACTAGTGTAAAATATCAGAACTCATCGTTTACCATGACCATTACTATACTCATGTCAGATAAAAGAACTCATCGTTAACCATGATCATTACTATACTAGTGTAAGATAGTAGAACTCATCGTAAACCATGACCAATACTATACTTGTGTCAGATAGTAGAACTCAGCGTTTACCATGACGATTACTATACTCATGTCAGAAGGTAGAACTAATCGTTTACTATGACCAATACTATACTAGTGTCAGATTGTAGAACTCATTGTTTACCATGACCAATATTATACTAGTGTAAGATAGCAGAACTCATCGTTTACCAGGACCAATACTATACTAGTGTCAGAAGGTAGAACTCATTGTTTACCAGGACCAATACTATACTAGTGTCAGATAGTAGAACTAATCGTTTACCATGACGATTACTATACTCATGTCAGAAGGTAGAACTCATCGTTTACCATGACGATTACTATACTCATGTCAGATAGTAGAACTCATCGTTTACCATGACCAATGCTACACTAGTGTCAGATAGTAGAACTCATGTTTAATCAAAACCAATACTGTACTCATGTTAGAAGATAGAACTCATCGATGACCAGGACCTATACTATAACCTTTGCTGTTTAACCATTTTATTACTGTAGACGCCACTTGTAAGACATAACTTGACGAAACATGGTCAGAATTAAATTGTGTCACAATATCTAGGCCGTGAATGAATCGGAGTTCATACACAAACTATGCCGCAAGGTCGAATCTTTCAAAAAAGTCACATTATCGACTCAATTTCTTTGAAACTTTGTCATAATGTTTATCTTGACATGATCTTAGCCGAGTTTGATTCTAAGTCAAATGTGTTCAAAACCAAGGTCACGAGGAAAAAATCTTTGACAAAAAAAAAATTGTTACCATACCTAAAACCTTATTTATTATTCAATCTTGACAAAACTTTGTGTTTGTGGATATTTATTGTAAGCGTCTATTGGCCAATGTGTTTGTTAAATATAATTTCTGCTATAAGTGTCAATATCATTGTCAAATCATGAGTATTGTATGAGATGGTTTGTCCTTGTCGTTTGAATCTTTTTATAGGAATGATTCAATGGTTTTTTTTCCTAGTTATACAATTAATAAATGTCAGTTAAACTTAAACTCAAAATATTAAACTAAAATCAAATATGTTAAGAATATTTTCCGGAAGTAAACTAAATTATGTCAAACACATTCCCTTGACACGCTAATTAATTGAAGAATTTGTTTTGTTTACATGACATGGCACGGATTGTATTCGCCACTAAAATTGTCGGTCTCTTAATTCTTACAATAAATAGGCCGAGCTCAAATCTGGGTCACATGCGTCAAAATACTAGGTCACCTGATCAAATATAAGAAACAAATGGTAATAATAACAAATAACCCACAGTTAGAACTCAATCTTGATAACATAAATTTGGCGAGAGTGTTGTGTTGACAATATCTAGGTTAACTCGCCTGTGTCTTTATACTAGGTCACTAGCTCAAGTTACGACATTTTTTTATCTCAACTCTGGTGAGCGCTTCATGGCCACATGACTCTTGTGTTTATAACTCACACCACACCATCTTCCTATCCAGCTGTATGAGTTCAACCTAAACAAATATAATGGTAAAACATGTTTCTACTCTCAATTTCAACGTATTTGTAAGTATACAAACACACTTATTGTTCCAATTTATGTCAACGTGCTTTTTGCCAATCCAAAGAGCACTAGCACCATATCAAAAATGTTGAAAACACGCTTATAGATTTTACAAACAATTTTAATAACTGATATTTATAAAATATTTTGTATTTAAATCTTTATAAATACATTTAGGCAAATCGAACCTTCTATCACATACATGTTGCAATTAATGCACATGTATTTACAGTATTGTTTGCACAATATATTTTATATTTTATGTTCATGTATGTCACTAAACAGCTGAATTTCAAACAATAAATCAGTATAAACAAATATCTCAGAAAGTATATTTCCTCTTGATTAATCTCGTACGTATCTCAATATTATCGCATACTATCCATGAATGACCGTATCGCAATATCAACAAATGGATGTCGTACTCTCCGCATACCACACAAGTAATGTCTCAGTACAACATTATATTATCTATACGTTGCTGTTGATAACCTTGTTTGTATTAATGAATATACTGTTAAATCATTTATTTTCGTCACCATGAAATGTAGTATATTTAGTTAAAATATGTCAACTTTAAACAAAAGATTATAATAAAGACGTCGGGGGGTAATATTGACTGTTTTGGCGCGATACTACTGTGAACAAAATAACATTTTTAAGTAAACATATTGTACGCATGCAATAATCATAAAAATAAAATCTTGACATTTGTTTGACGTTTAATAAACGTTTTAAAAATATCATAATTCTATTTTATTTTTTTAAATAAAGTAATCATAAATGAGTATGAATGCATTGTGCTGACAGTGTTGTACAACAACACAGTGTCGATTGTTGATGTTTCAGTATTCCAATTAATTGTCAAATTTTAACACAAAACAGTCGATATATCCCTGAAATAGTTGTATACTCGATGTGTCTAAATGTAGAGTTTTAAAATAAGTAAAGTAACTTTTGTGTAAACAACTACACTTTGTTATATTGCTGAAGCAAATAACAATTGGTAAACTGAGTCCATAACCTATTATTGGTAAACTGAGTCCATAACCTATTATTTAATGACACGTGGCGATTTGCGGCGCATCGCTTTAGGGTAAACGGATATTATTGCAGCCATTGCTAACTTCTCACATTTTAATCAATCGTTGTATGTTTTGTATTGTTTAAGTGTATACAAATTGTTCAAAATGTATTGACTTTCCTATCCGTGCAACCGACCTTTTTTACAAACACCAAATACAATTAAACAATTAAACTACTTGCATAAAGTATTTTTTCTCTCCTGGTATTGTCTAATTTAAACAATTGATAGACCAAAACAAACATCCTGATCGTAATATAAAGAAGTTATACTTTTCTTCCAGTATTGTATATTTTGTCATGTACCGTAAATGCGATCGGCCACGTGTATTAAATTAAAGACTGATGGATATTAATTATCCTGATAATGTTTCTGGAGTTTAATTATTTTTATTTTAACTTTCGCATGAGCTCCATAACCAAACATGTATTGAGATAGATTGTAAAATTGCGATCTTTATAAATGTATTAAAATACCCATGCATTTGAAATTGGCCTGCAGACAGATCGAAATGGATTACGTCAGACGCAAATGCATTCTTGACAAGTTTGGCTGAACGGTTGCATATCAGCGCATTTGTTTTTAAAGCAATTGTTGTAAAGCAGCTACAACTGAGACATATCACGAACTATCTAATGCACGCGATGTATGCAGTGGCCTGAGATCGCGTATGGAGTTCAAGGATATGTGCTACATAGTAAAATAAATATATACATTTTATTGTTTATCGGAAAAAATTCAACATTTTGGAATCCTGATATGTTGAATTAAAATCACGAGCGCGTTGGATTGAGACACGATTAGAATGATAATGTGCTGTTTAAGTAAAATGTAATAATGACTAAAGTTTGCTTATCGGGAATGTCCATAATTTGTTTGTCTGATAAACGTCGATGAAACAAGGGCTAGTTTTTGGAACTGAAGATAATCCTACTTTTCGACGTCGCAAAAGCGTGACACAGTGTACCTATAACGCTAATTCTTAAAAAAAAAAGATCCATTAACATGCTTAAATATATTGTACATGTAAAACGCAAGTGTCAATTGTAGTAGTTTAAATGGAAGGCTTTTAAAAATTGAAAATAGTTATAGCGCACAGGCCTACACCACGACACATTGAAATTATGCATTGATTGATAGACTGGAGTTTATAATGGGAAAATGAAGTGGGGTATACTTTTATGTTCTATTACCCTCTACTTGTGTGATATTTAGTTATTGTTTAATATAGGCACATTTAATAACACGTTGTTAAATACGATTTACTATACAAACTGCTTCCAAATAGAAGATTCATGGAATATTTGATTTGATGCAGTTACGGTAAGTTCCATTTTTGGAAAGTGTCATTCTGACTCAATCGTTTTATGTCGTCCACACACAGAAACCATATCGGTAGAATTCATGTAATCAGCGCCTGTCGAAGTAGTTTAGCTCAAACTGAACATAACGTTAATGAGCAGCGTTCCATTAAAACTCTACTCGTCTCACACTACAAAAACCATGTAAAAAGAAACGTATGTTTTCGTATAAATATGAATTACAAAATAAATATATGTGTGATGGCACTTCTACAAATACGTTACATCCGATTGATATTGAAATTTATACGCTCAGTATGTTTACTGTGTGAGGAAATATGACAGAAAGATTGATGTAAATGGTAGAATGTTTAAAGAGATAGATATAGAGGATGGTATATGTTACACTCTGAGTTAACACAGGGTTTGCATGCAAATACAAATAGGTAAATTACTAAATTAAACGACAAATGAAATAATAAATGTAAATGCTTAACACTACTAACATATTATAAAATATATACCACTTATGTACACATATGTAGTTTGCAATTGGTCATTTGACTTAAAATACTTACGGACAATACTTTGTCTTTGGATGATTTCCGCAGTATATAATGATCTATATTGTTTGCTGTTTCCTGTATGGTATATTCGATACGGAAAAGTATAAAAGAAAAAAGGCTGGCTAATAATAAAATTATATAATTAAATTCCCCCCATATAATTTTCTGAAGTTAAACTATTTCTGAATTATATTGTGCCGAATTCGCCCTTTCATTATTCCTAGACATCAGATATGAAAATTTGATTGAACCTGCTTCATCTTTAACACTATGTTCATTAATATTCAAAACATTTTAAATTACGAAAACTAAAAAAGGTCGCTCAGGCGTTACGGACATGGTGTCCACCTAACGATCACGAGATTACGGTTTCGATCCCCACTCTTTGAGCATTCTCAACATTGTATCTAAAGACGTTAATTAATAATCCAACCCAGGATACGAACTCGAGAGTGTCTATACAAGCCACAGGCATTTGACGCAGTCGAGTTAATATACATCGGACAGACAGACAAGCAAATTTATTGGCGAATACAATCAGTAAATAGCCATATAAACATAGCAAATATTTCAATAAAATACCATGTCAACGAAATAATAGGTTTTTACACCAAACATGCCTCTTAAAGCAAACTGCAAACTAAATTGTATCCTGCTACGTTTTCGTGTAAAACCAGATAGTTGAGCGAATCTTCTAAACGGTTGTTGTAAAGTTCGAGATGCGCATTTAGATTTTGAGTTCAAAACCAAAAATAATGTGTACGTTAAGTGCATATTTGTTTAATAATGAGTAGAAATCCGCATGTTTCATTAAAAGGTAAACCGTTTATATACCGAAACCAATTGAACAATGAGAATAAACACGAGTTTATTATTTTGTTACTTTTGCTTTTAAATTTACGATAAAGTGATAAATACAATAAAAAATACAAATTGTTAAAGTTTGTTATGTGTTGCATTTAATATTAGCAAAACACAGTCAGCTAAAGTTCTATTGTGAAAAACAAACACAAAATATAAGCTAACCTCGAACCCCTGACATTGATTGCCCCATATTGATCCAGTGCTCCACCAGTGGTTTACATATCAATCTTACCCCACAGGAGGCATAAACGAAAACATCTTTTTGTTATTGTTTACATGTTCATCTGTTCTTAATTATATATTCGATGCATCCTTTCTACATGAAACTATATCTTAGAAAAGAGGACATATGTATTGTTTAAAAACGTGTCTGTATTAAGAGGAAGTACTGTCGCAAAGCCACTTTAATATCAAATTGTCTTGGATAAAAACCATGTGTCTCCATTGATCAAACTGTTTTTTGTACTCCTTATAAAACATGATAAAAGATGGGAATCAAGTTAATGACAGTCAAACTGACTTCGCATAATACAAGACCCTCATTAATTCGTATTGCAATGAAACCATATATGCATTTCAAATTGCATTGTTTCTATGTCACCTGAACTAGAATGGTCTGCTACAACCGAATAACGAATAGCTTAAGCATTTCATTAACCGGTGGTAAATGAACAAATAATGGGCTTGCAGACTATTATTAACTTTTAATTATCCAGTTGTCTTGACGTCAATCGGGGGTTGTCCATACTCAGGGGACAGAATTTTTCATTTTCTTCATATACATTGTTCAATTGTCATGGGATGTCATATACTCATTTTAGTTGACATGTAAAGTAGCTCTAAAGGGAATTCGATACAGTTTTATTTTCAGAGAACCAAAAGTAGGTTTTCAGTCAGCAAATAGATCTTTTATCCTTTGAGATAAGTACAATAGTACGACATTTCATGAAACAAATCAGTCAAAGGCATATGTTGCAATATTAAAGTCATTAAATGTATACAATTATTTTGAGGTTTAAAGTGAGATTTCGAGATTGCGTTTCGTCATCTGATATAAGCTGATCATTGTCATGCGCAATAGGAATTGCGTTTGCAAAATATTTTTACCAACAATATTAGTGTTATCGTTTAAAGGCGTTGAAAGCACTGCTGAGTGGTATAAACGATTTGTTTTACATAATCACGTTTATTTTAAGACACCAATTCAATAAACAACTATTACAAATAAGTCCGTCCTAACTATTCTTAATATTTTGGTTTTGCAACATATACTTGAATACAAAAATATACCTAAAAGGGACTTTTTATATAGATTGTCTAAATAAAAAAATTCCATATTTGTTGTCACAGATTAAAAAAATAACTGAACTTACCGGTAGTACTTACGGGAGCAGAAGGACACTAATGACGTTGAATCATACCGAAAATACATTTCGTTTATGAAAAACCAAACAACCAAATAAAACTGATGGTGAAAACCATTAAGCGCTCGACTTTTGTACAATCTACTTACTACTTGTAGATAATAATTCTTTCTCCTGATATTGTCTTATGTAAACAATTGATAGCCAAATAACATCCAAATCGTAGTTTAAAAAAAAACTATACTTTTCTTCAAGTATTGTATATTTTGTCATGTACCGTAAATGCGATCGGCCGCTTGTATTTAATGAAAAACTGCTGGCTTTTTATGGTTTCTCGCGTTTAATTTGTTTCATTTTAACTATTGCATGACCTCCCTAACCGAGCATACATTGAGATTTTTTTTAAAGTGCCATCTATAAACATTTATTAAAATACGGATGCATTACAAATGAGCTTTCAGACAGATCGGAAATAGATTACTTTAAGACGGAAATGCATTCTTGACAAGTTTGGCTGATTTGTTTTAACAATTGTTGTAAAGCAGCTACTACTGAGTCATGTCACGAAATGTCTTATGCACTTGGTTTATGCAGTGTCTTCAGCGCACATAATATAGTTCAAGAATATGTGCTTCATATTAAAACAAAATTAAGTATATTATTTTGTATCGTAGATAAACACAACAATTTGGAGTCCTGATATGTAGAATTTAAATCACGAGCGTGTTGGACTGGGACAAGATTTGAATGAATATGTATTGTAGTAGTAAAAATTAATGAACGTTACATTTTGTTTATCGGGAATGTTTATTGCTAGTCTGATAACCGTCAAGGAAACAATGGTTATGTTTTGGAAGGGAATACTACTTATCGACGCCGCAAAGGTGCGGCACAATGAACCTATAACGTAACGCTAATGGTTTGTTAATGCATTAAAAAGATCAATTATCCCTCTCACTTTGACCGTAGATGTAACTCGCAAGTGTCCACTGCAGTTCATATGGAAGGATTGGAATTGAAAATAATTATAGCTCAAAGGCCAACGCCGTTGCATATTGCAATGATGCATGGATTTATATAATGGAGTTTCTAATGGGACAAAAGTCAGGTAAAAGAATATGTGATATCACCCTTTTCTGTTATCTTTTAAATGTAAGAACATTAAATTACAACCTGTTAAATACAATTAGATGTGTACATTTCGGTTGTGTTTTCTTGCCAATAAAAGATATGTGGAATATTTGATTTGATGCGGTTAAGGTCACTTCAATTTTGAAAGGTGTCTTTCAGAGTCCATCTTTAACTATAGTCAACATACAGAAATCATATCGGTAGCATTCCGGTAAACAGCGCTCGTCGAAGTAGTTTAGCTCAAACCTAACATAAATTATGTAAACAGCACTTCAATAAAATTCTACTCGATTAAAACTTCAAACAACATGCAAAATTAAGGGCTTTCTTTCGTATAGATATATATTCCGGAGGAAATGACATCCGTGATGAAACTTCTACAAATACGTTACAACTTATTGATATTGACATTTATTTGTCTGAGTACGTGTAATGTATGGGCAAATATGACAGGAAGATTGATATGAATTGCAGAACGCTTAATGACAAAGACACAAACGATTTAATAAGTTACACTTTGAGTTCGAACGTTTTAATATTGCGTTTTATGAAGCCAACTGAATTATGCAGTTACCAATATGTCTATTGATTATTTATGGTTGGATATATACCATTACAATAGCATCCTAGTTTGTTCAATTTCGACCATACGACACAAAACCTAAAATCTATAGCGTACCAGAGTCAATTCGATAGCAAAAAGCGGTGATTTTAAAGACGCATTTTTGAAAACGTTGCAATGTTATGATGACACGAAACTATAAACAAATATAGGATGCACTCAAAATAAATGTGAACGTAAAACGTAGAACAAACTTCAACTATATATAAATCCGCAACATAAAATCTAATGTATTGTACAAAGATTTAAATGACTGTTAGTATATCGTTATAACTGATGACTGACATATAATGAATAGATTAAATATTCTTTATTCAGTTTATAACAGAAAAATCAATAACTAATAGAACGTATTGTTCCAATGAATTTATGGACACTAGTGTAATGACAATTCCTGTGATCATGCAAGCGTTAACCGTTGCAGATAATTGATTGTATGCTCGGGTCAGATCGAGCTTATCAAGAAGGAAAATGTCATAACAGATGATTTAATCAAAGTTTTCATCGCGCATGCAATATTGCGAACAATTCTTACATTATTCAACTATTGTATGGATAATATATTTCTAGTTTAATCAAATGCACGTAGATTAGAGGCAGAAGATGTCATTTGTTATGTTCACTTTCAAACACTAATCATTCGTCCAAAGCCCTTTAAATGCGATCGACCGGAACCCAACGAATATTAATGTGAAATAAAAAATTCCAAAATTGTCCGGATGGTTTAAGAGTTTTTTCATTCATCTCCATAATGTGAGGATGCATAGCGGCAGATGAACGAGGTCTATTGACGAGCAATGTCTGTTCCAAATAAGAAACAATATCTGGTCTATATACAAACAATAGCTGGTCCATATACAAACAATATCTGGTCTATAAACAAAAAATATCTGGTCTATATACACACAGCAGCTGGTCTCTATTTCAACAATATCTGGTCCATATACGACAAATGTATGGTCACATGGTGATCATTTTTAATAATTACAAACAAGAGTGTTTGCCCCTAAAGTTCAAAATTGAGCCCTACGGAAACTTGATTCATGCATATGCTGCTCTCACTATGCAATATAGCAAATAATGAACTCGTATACGGCATTCGTAACATCAAGGGTTATAGGATTGTTTCCCAGCGCCCCCAGCTTATGGACTAATAGGATGAAATTACGAGCTAGCTTCAATTCTTGTCTTCCACGCAAGCCAAAGATGAATAATTGACACACTCGTTTCTGTTACCTTGGATAATATATTATCAGCTAGCTGTCTTGTTTTGTTTGTTGTTCGACAAACCTGTGTACACACGAATATACAAGTTTCATAAAATTGTTTGCTTTATAATTCTTTTTGCATACCTAAGTTCAAGGTGGCAAGGTTAACAACATTTAGTTCAGGTTCCAATTTAAACATTTTTATAATGTGACAGTCGAAGAGAATAATGAATGGTATACATGCCATTTTATATATACAAATGCGTGTAATCACCCATCACAACATTCAGGATGTTAAGAAAACTGGACACTACAATGTTACTTGTCTGAACGCATGTACATTACTGTTACAGAACAATACAAATTACACCCGTTTCACTTAATTTTGTTTGGATATTTATATTTTTATTTCACATTTTAGGTCGCATCACACAACTTTCAAATCAAAACAGGTATGCAGAAAATAAGAAAACATGTTTTCAAAACTATGACCTCTGACATTTAAACGTTGTTATACATCATGTATTTTCAATAAAACAGATCCCCAAAATTGATAAATTCGATTATAAAATGTTAAGTATTTTTCCGACATCTTTCCAAAATGCTGTTGTAAATTCTTCGGAATGTAATTTTCACCTCGCGATTGAAACGTCTGTCCCAGAATCCATAAATAAACGGATTGCAAATGTTATTCAGCAGGTACATCCTTAGCAGGAATTCAGAAAGGATTGTATGAGAAATGGACAAATTATCCCAGAATTCCGTATTCACTGTGCTCCATATGGTGATAACAAATGACGGAGCATGACTTAGTATGAAAACCAATGTCACTATTATCATAATCTTGGTGATCTTGAGATGTCGTCCACTCAAAGCCGGAACACGTTTTCTCTTGGTAAGGGATGAACAAGAGGAAGTAATAATATTCTGGGTACTTCTATGAATTCGTAGGCCATCGAATGATGCAATTGCTTTGTTTGCGTGCTGGGAATGATCCTGACTTTTTGGGGTTGTAGTGAGGGAATTACTGCGTTTAAACGTTACATCATGTTTTAGAGATTGTAGCGGTTGATCTGAGCGTCTTCGTTTAGATGACGTTATACCGGATGGAATATTAAGACAATTTTCTTCAGGAAATTTCAATTTTGCCTTGTCAAAATTAATAGTCAGAGATCGCAATGAATTGTATGTTACCAAGTTCATATGTTCATCACAGTGCCCACGTATCTTTGCTGAGATCGTTGTTTCATGGTTTTTCAAACAGTTTTTGCTCGGAGTATAAACTAACTTTGATGAACGCTGACACTCGTCCCGAGAATCAAAACCAGTTTCATTTGATAGAAGGCGAATGTTCTCATGCTGATGTCCGTCTTGTTGACTTTCTATTTCATGCCCGATTGTTTCTACATTTCTCTCGTAGATTGTGCTTTTAGAAATGTAATTGCCATCATTATTATGATCTGTGTTTCGAACTGGATCCGGTCCAATTAAAGATCCATTTGAATTATTTGCATGAAATGTGTATTCGTTTAGAGATTGATGAGTAGCATCTGCTGCCTGCGATAAAGATGTACTGCCGCATTGGTGTTTTCCCAGAGGCCATTGATTCAGTAATGACGAGCATGGAGTCTCTTGAATTGTCACAGGAAATTTTTTTAAATGAATGTCTTCGGTGTAAGTGGTTTCTTCGTTTCCAGTAAAGGCTAACGGATTGCATTTATACCTAGTAATAATTTGGTGACATATTAACGAATAAGTTACTATCATGAAAAACGTGGACACCAAACACACACTTAGTGTAACTATCGTATATACCAATGGATAGATAGTTTCACTATAGGATGTGTCAAAAAAGCACGCATGACCACTAATATCTGGTATTTGTGTTTCCATCTCACTTGGACCGTAAAGAGTCAGATTAGGCCAAGCAAATAAGAAAGCAAACACCGTTGCAACAATACAAGCCCGCCTTTTTCCAAAGTACGATATTTGCAATTTGCTAAGTGGATGGCATATTTTTATANCACTTAGCATTGAACATTATAGCAAATTACGATGTTCCATTTGTCATTATAACCAAATTAATAAAATTAACGATTTAGCTTAAAACACTATCGAAAAGACAAGACCACAAACTTTTCTTTTTATATTTAATATTGCCATATACTCTAAAACAAAGCGTTCATATGTTTACATTTGTTATTGCAAATTACGCAACGTATTCTTTGAAATGTCTGTGTTTGGAATATGTATAATCCTAAGCAATATCATCATCTATTAATGATTATTTATTTATTTTATTTTTAGCTCGGCTGTTTTCAAAGAAAACCCGAGGTATTGTCATAGCACTCTCGTCCTTCCGCGTCGTCGTCGTCGTCCGAAAACTTTAACATTGGCCATAACTTTTGCAATATTTAAGATAGCAACTTGATATTTGGCATGCATGTGTATCTCATAAAGCTCCACATTTTTGGTGGTGAAAGGTCAAGGTCATCCTTTAAGGTCAAAGATCAAACATATTTTATTATTTTTGTTTTTTCATGTGTATCTCATCGACCTGCACATTTTGAGTAGTGAAAAGGTCAAGGTCAATGATGATCTTTAAGGTAAAAGGTCAACAAAACAAAATCCAAGCACCCACAGCCGAGCGTTGGCACCCGCTTTGTGGTGTTCTTGTTATTATTAGTAATGACTTCCTTTCATCAAGAACACTTAGCCTTAGTTTATTATAGTATCTATTAAATAGGCGGATTCCTGTGTTCTTACAATACATCTATCTACTTAGACAATAACACACGGCAGAGCTGGGCCGGACGTCTATAATCGGTCCGCTGCCGTCATAACGGCCCGAGGGCCGTTGTCCCGAGGGCCATTATGCGGCTAGGGCCGATTATAGACGTCCGGCTCGGCTCTGCCGTGTGTTATCGTTTATATTACATATCGTCGTATTTGTTCCTTCAATAAAATATATTACCGAATCAGCTTTCCGTACTTTTTTTTGATTCAATTGTTTACGTAATACAGTATATGACGTATCTACCTTGTATGGCGTAATTTCTGTGACGAAACACACCAGTTTAAGCTTTACTCTCTGGATTTTAACAACAACTCGGACGCTTTGATTTATTTAACAGTAAAATATTTATTTAAAAAAGCATCGAACGAATTCAAAACGTATTTAGGATTGTGTGTTTGTAAATTATAATTGGAAACTTCAAGATGAATTAAAGCAATCATTCCGAGCAGTCATTCGATTTTGTGAAACGTTTCAAAAAGTGTACTTTGAAATGCATTAAGACAATGGGTGGACAAACAGAAAATGGAAGTGCATATCGTCGTAATTTTATTATTATAAGCATTGGGTTTAAATTGTCATCGATGTAAGATTGTCGTTAACTAAATTTTGATGTTGTATGACTCCTGTTAAACTTAAAGCTAAAATGGTGTCATCAATTGAATCTACAGTACAGTTTCAGATGCAATCGATATTTGTTTCATCATTATAATTATGTGCTACGTTTAATTATATTTGTATTATTATTTCGTTGATTTATGGCTTGATTTCATTAATCACCGTTGGAAAAGACTGAATGTGAACGCCATTTTGTTCAGTAGACGTCCCAGGATCCGATTCTTTTTTTAATATATTAAATCGGCCCGGCGGGCCAATATAATTTATATCATCCCGCTAGATACGAATAACGGCCCGATGGCGACGTCATTTTGCTACTATTTATAGTAACACTATGTAATATAGCATAATAACACGATTTCTGCATCACTTGTTTAATATTGATATAATTATTATATTTTATATTTGAAACTTCATCTTAGCAAAAATTTTGAACATATCGCAACATAGAAACTCGTTTAAATGAAACAATATCGAAGAGACAAAACCACAAACTGTTTTTTTATATTTAATATTGCCATATACTCTAAAACAAAGCGTTCATATGTTTACATTTTTATTACAAATTACGCAACGTATTCGTTGAACTAACGGTGTTTGGACTATGTATAATCCTATGCAATATCATTATATATTAATGATTTTTTATTTTATTTATTTATAATTGTATTTGTATTATTAAATATGACTTCCTGTCATCAAGAACACTCAGACTTAGCTAATTAGAGTATCTTGTAAATAGGCGGATTCCTATGTTCTAACAATACTCCTATCTACAGTATGATAACACGATTTCTGCATTTCTTTTGTAATATTAATTTAAATATTAATATTTACTTTTGAAACTTGGTCTTAGCAAAAATCTTGAACATATCGCAANACCGGTTTTTCGATGCATCGAACCGAATCGTTACAGCTCTACTAGATACGAATAACGGCCCGATGGCGACGTCATTTTGCTACTATTTATAGTAACACTATGTAATATAGTATAATAACACGATTTCTGCATCACTTTTTTAATATTGATATAATTATTATATTTTATATTTGAAACTTCATCATAGCAAAATTTTTGAACATATCGCAACATAGAAACTCGTTTAAATGAAACAATATCGAAAAGACAAAACCACAAACTGTTTTTTTTATATTTGATATTGCCATATACTCTAAAACAAAGCGTTCATATGTTTACATTTTTATTACAAATTACGCAACGTATTCGTTGAACTGTCGGTGTTTGGACTATGTATAATCCTATGCAATATCATTATATATTAATGATTTTTTATTTTATTTATTTTTAATTGTATTTGTATTATTAATTATGACTTCCTGTCATCAAGAACACTTAGACTTAGCTAATTAGAGTATCTTGGAAATAGGCGGATTCCTATGTTCTAACAATACTTCTATCTACAGTATGATAACACGATTTCTTCATTTCTTTTGTAATATTAATTTAATTATTAATATTTATATTTGAAACTTGGTCTTAGCAAAAATCTTGAACATATCGCAACACAGAAACTCGTTTATATAAAACAGAGCAAACTGAAAATACGAATGATTAAAATTGTGTATGAAGAATTTATTTTACTTGAAACACTTTCGTTTAATATTAAATTGTGCAACTGTTAGTTTTACACGCGAGTTCAATTATGCAGGAAAACGTTGAATACGTTTTGTAAGTATTTATTGTAATATGCATCTAACAATAAAATGTGTACCTAAAGTAATAAAAAATAACCACTAAAAAAGTTATTCCTGCCATAATTCCAGAATTCATTTTTTTTAAATACCCACCTGTACTATTAACATCTTTATTGATTTATAGTTTTATACATTAAATTCGCATGCTACACTAATCTTGATATCACGTGTTGAATACATTATGTTATATTACTTGAAAAAGGTTTAAAAGCTGACAACATATTTAACTTCATTTAACATGCATATTATCTTACTTCTATGCCGTCGGTAATGTCAAGACGTTTTTTTATGAAATTTCCATTCACAGCTACATATAACAATACTCATTGTTACAAATATACACTTTGCATTACATATCCGTCTATCTGTCCTTCCAATTAGAAAAATCCGACCATAAACTTTGTTCATAGCAAACTGTCCAATTATATACATATGTCTTCACAGATTGTGTAAATCAATCATAATTCCACAATTCCAACAATCGTTTGCAATCATATTTCCGCGGACCGTTGTTTGCATCCGTGAGGAGCGACTGATATGTTCTCTTATGAAAGGCGCGTAGACAATATCGACTAACAATGACACCACTGGGCTTGCAGCCGAAGCTGACACTTCCGATACGCAAGTTTACTTCGCATAGGATATTGGATGGATAGACCATTGCTCATACATATGAGGCACATATGCAGCCCGTACAGGTTTATCAGGGACGACACTTTCTTCCTTATCTGGATTTTTGCTAAGAAACTTTCTTTCAACGAAAGATATTATAAAAGCGGAATGTGTCGTCGTTGATAAGCCTGTGCGGACTACACAGGCTAATCTGGGATGATATTTTACCCACATGCATTAAACCCCTCCCCCCTTCACAGAGCGAAGCTCATATACTCTTTAACGGATCTGATGCAGCATTTACTTAATTAGACGCAGGCGCGACTATTGTAAATAAAATACATTGTTCGCACTGAACGTATCTGATATACATGTTGAGCATTACCTTGTTCCTCGCAGATCGTGTTGGTAATTAACGATACCCAATTGCATGGTTTGCAAATGAAAGCACATCGCGAGTGCAAGTTAATGATCCAACAATAGTTCGTTAGTTAGGGACGTAACGTTGTTTACAAAGTTTGATCTTTGCAATGAACATATTTACATTGTAACGTCTAACAAAAAGCAGATATTTTACTGCTTTGTGTCCCCTACCGGTTTCACCGGAGGGGACTTATGGTTTGCGCTATGTCTGTCAGTCTATCTGTAGTCAGTCTGTCTGTCAGTCAGTCTGTCACACTTTTCTGGATCCTGCGATTACTTAAAAAGCTTTCATATTTTTTCACGAAACTTGAAACATGGACAGATGGCAACATGGAGAGTATGCACGTCATTTCATTGTGTTCTTACGTCAAGAATTCTGGTTGCTATGGCAACAAATACTTAAAAAAATATAAAAAATCTGACAATGGTGGAGCCGGTATGGGACATATATTGCTTGGCAAAAGTCTCGTTAATACTATCATTATATATAAATATCAAAACAGCAGGGAGAAAACGTAGTAACCATTCATTCATAAGTTTTTTTATGAATAATACAATAACACAAATTTTCTTAGCGGGAGCTGTAATTTTGTGATTCCGATAAGAATTTTCGTAACGAGTAAATTCGAGATAAAGAGCGAATATTAATATGAAATAAACGCTTATCACTATCTTGCTGAAATGGCTGGAAAGTGAGCAGCTTTCTTATAAAAATGAACGCTTGGAGGCCAAACATGTTATCAACTGTTGAGTACCCGCTTCGGAAGCCAGCTTGCGGTTCGTCGATTTTATTATTGTTCTCGGCCCAAGAGTATAAACGTGTATTAATTATCTCAGAAACTACTTTGTACACCGTATAAGTAACAGAAATGCCCCTGTTATAGTTATACAAAGTTTTATTTCAATTGTTTACATATCATTAGATCTACTGTATATGCATTCATATTAAATTCGCTTTGTTATCCTTGAGGACAAATCGAAATAAAAGTATATGTACAATAAAATCGCCATCAGTATCGAAAGATACAAATGACATCCAGTCCAGTCTAAATTAATGGATGTCAGTTGCCATTTGCTCCGTTATTCTGCCATTGTTCTTTTATAGCACTTAAACACGATATATGATGATGTGATTCTTCACAATGTAACAATCGCATAAGCTCTTAAACTGAACATTTATTGAGAAATAGTTTAAAGCATCGAGCTATAAACATTTCTTTAAAAAAGCGTGCAATGCAAATGGGCATGCAGACATATCAAAATAGTTTTATTCACTATCAACCACATCATTATTTTAAATACGTAAATCAATTGTAGACACGTTTGTCTGAACGGTCCATTATCAGCGCAATCATTTCGAGCAATTGTTGGGAAGCACATTCTTCAGAGACATGGCACGGGATATTAAATGCTTTTGATTTATGCAGTTGACTTCATTCATTTTATCGAGTGCAAGGGCATGTGAATTTTTTTTAAACAAAATTAGATTTATTATTGTTAAACGGTAAAACCAGCAGCAACGAAGTGCAGTCCTGATATTTAAAATTACAATCACGAGGGCGATGGATTGAGACACGATTAAAACGACAATGTATTGTAGAAGTAAACACAAATAAACGTTATTTTTGTTTATCGGGGATTTCATCATTGCTTGTCACGTAAACGTCAATGATACAATGGCTAGTTTTAGAAACTGAAGAATATACTTCTTAGCGCCACAAATGCGTGATGCCATTCACCTATAACGCTAATGGTTAGCTAATGAATCAACCCGATTCATTATCACGCTGAAAAATATTCTACATGAAAAACCCCTGCGCCGATTGTAGTTCAAATTGAAGGATTGGAAAAAAAGTATATCCCTAGTTCTAACGCATATTAAAAGTATGCACGGATGGATTTAATGGTGTTTTTAATGGGAAAATTAGGTGAGGTACTATACAATGTTTGATCAATCTCTATGTGTGTGATATTTAGTTATCCTTTAATATATAATACACTATGCAAAAAATGCGTATTTTTTCGTATAAATATTAATTCCGAAAGAAATAACATCCGTGATGGTACTTCTACAAATAAGTTACATCTGATTGATATTGATATTGATGTGTTTGAGTATGTTTACTGTTTGGGAATATATGACATAAATAGTGTTGTTCATGTAAAAACGCTTAATGATACCGATACAGAGGATGTTATATGTTACACTGTGAGTTCAACGTCTTAGGACGCAAACTACTTAATTCAGATACCCAAGTGTCGATTGATTATTCATGTATGAATATATAGAATCAAAATAGCTCAAATAAAAATTGTAATATTAAACCTGGGGGAAAAAACATATGTGAATCTGCAACTCAAAATGTAATTAATTATACATGGATTAAAATGACCAACGACAATTCCTTTTTTTTTCTCGAAATCAGAAATCAATAATTGCACTTCTCCAAAAAATTAACCAAAAAAACACACGACAATTCATGCCAACGAATATACCAATGAGTTTACAGCATATAACACAAAAATAAAAAGTCCAGACAAATATTTTTAAAGTCACCCAATTCTACTTTCATGTATGTGACACCATGTATGACCATCTTCTAACCGTTTATAAGTTGCACTTTCAATTGTTCTATTCGTTCTTTACAATCAATTGAGGAGGACTGAGTTTGATAGAACTCTTCTAGAAAAGCATTATTTATAAGATATATCATACCTGTATACATTCATTGTACAGTATACGTCAGCATAGAGCTCTTAAATAAACCCTCTGCTAAGGTTAACGACAACATGCCCATATAGTTAGTTAGCTACCCAATATTTTTACTGGCGATTTACTGACTTATGCCAACACCCATTCTGTTTAAGAAATATAAAACCCAAATTAAAGCCCTAAAACATGCTAGTGACTAGATTGTTGTCTTCAGCCCATATACGGTTTTGGTCTTCCTGGCTTGGCACTATAATGCCAATAGGCCCTATGTGGGGTTTTCTATTTCTTATATTTTACCAAACCCTTTCATCCTGTGTATTAACCTGTGTAGCTATAATCAACGATTTTATCAGCACATGCATTTACAAAGATTTTATTATTATCAAAGAAATGTTTTCATGCAGAACATATTCTTACTTTGAAATATGTTTCATATACATTTTTTAAATGTTATGAATAATTGTATACAGTTTCTTCAGTTATGCGTCAATTGAAGATAAAGTTCTATTTTTTTTTACATTACCAATTCATTACCAATAACGCGGTACAGTTTTAGTGTCTAAATGAAACTGGCATTATTTATTTTGAAAACAAATCCATAAATAATAGAAAAAAATGTTCAAGTTATTTTGCGGACAATATCTTAATGGATATTCTTTTCATGGTAAAAAGCATTAACCGTTGCAGATAATTGGTTTTATGTTCAGGTCACATCGAGTGTATCAAGAAGGGTAATGTCATAACATCTGGTTTAATCAAAGTTCGAATCTTTAACATAATACTGCACAAAACACTATCATGTTTAATAAATTCAATAAAATATTAAGTGGACCATCTGTTTTAAGTTTGGTCAAATTCTAGTAATTAAGAGAGATAAGAAGTTCACTTTCAAACACTTGAATCTTTCTTGTAAGAACCTTCAAGAAAAAAACATTGGGACCCAATAAATGTAGGTTTGAAAAAAAATGCGGGATTGTTTAGGAGTTGTTCTCAATTATTTACATCAAATGAGGGATGAATAAAGGAAGATGAACGATGCATATGGACGGACAATGACTAGTCAGGTCGTGATAATTTTGGATAATTGCAAACAACAGCGGTTGACACATAAGTTCAAAATGGAGCCTTACTTGAGTCTTGCACACGCTGCTCATACTTTACAATATAGCGAATAATGAACTCGTATACGGCCAATAAAACATCAATTGTTATTGGATTGTTCCCCAGCGTGTTTTACTCGCCCCAGGCATATGGACTTATGTGATTTAATTTAGAGTTTGCTGCAATTCATCCTCTCCCACACCAAGCAACGGTGAATTATTAACAAAACCTATTTTGTTACTTTTGATTATATATATGCAACACTCGTATTTTTTATTTGCATAAAGAAAGAACTGTGTATACACAACTAAATATGTTTCTTTAAGTTGTTTGCTTCCTAACGTTTTCTTGAATACCAAAGTTCAATGCGGCAAACATTCAGTTTAGTTACGACATTTAAAACATTTTAATAATGTGACACTCGAAGTGAATAATGAATGCTATACATGCCAATTATCATGAATGTAAGAAATGAAAAACGCATACATATTATTTCCTGAAAGCGGTTTACTTTAACACGTTTTTCGTCTCAATAGTGGTCCTTTAATATTACATGTTTCAGTTATTTGTATACACAAAACAATTCAACTAATAGCAATTAAATAACATAAAGCTATAATCGCTTTGAACACTTTGAATTCATAAGATATTTGCAGATATGCAAGGCTTAATAACATTCTGTAATGGCCTACGCAAGAATTATAATAGTGATCCACGGGCAAACACTTTAGCACGAACACAATAAGACCAGATGCGGCTGAAATGTGCAACGCATGCATATTATTCTTTTCCATTTCAGGCGATGTATTTAAATAAAATATACAATATGTCCAATGCATTTTGTAGACCAACCAATAATGTTATTCCGCTGTTTTATTATGCAATCTAAAGTTATGATCACGATGGAAAGTGCAAGTTGTTTCGTAAAAGGAATTTGCGATATGCCAAAGATCAATTAGTATATAGTATCGTAACATTTATCATAACTATTTAAATAGTAGTACCATGTACTTTAAAACCAAACGGTCATAGGTTTACATTTTCTTAATTGCAAATTGCTTAATGTATTTTTTGAACTGTCGGTGTTAAGACTATTATATTATCATACCAAATATAGTAACCTTAGTAATTATAAGAGCTAATTGGACTCTAGAAAGCAACAAAATAATCAGCAAATGGGAAAAGGTGTCTGAATACGTGTTCTTTCCTGATGTGAAACAAGCATTATTAGTTCATCAGGACTTTCTTTCATAAAGCGCACTCAGCATTAACTATTTAGAGTATCTATACAATTGGCTGATGCATATGTTCTAACAATACCTCTAGCGGCACTATAATAAGTTAATACCACAAGTTATGCAGCGCTTGTTTAATATTGATATAATTATTATCATTTATAATTGAACCTTGGTCTTGGCGAACATCCTGAATTTATCGCAAGATAAAAACTCGTTGTAATGAGAACACATAGAATTGAAAGTACTAATGATTAAACATATGTATGAAGTATTTATTTAAGTTGAAACTATTTTCTTTAAAATGATGTGATTTAAACCAGAGTGAAATGTTAAAGGAAAAAGTTGAATACGTTTTATAAATAATAATTGTAATATGAATCCAGCAATCAAATATGTACCTTAAGTACTTAAAATTTCTTAAACAAAGCTGTAACGATTCCATAATTCACTGTTTAATTCTTTTAATATCCACTCTACGTGTAATATTTGCATGTAGTTTATTGATGGATATAACAATCGATACATAAACTTCGCATGCAACACTCATCGTGGGATAAAGTGTTGTGTACATTTATCTGAACAATGTTTCAAAATGCTGAAACATATTTTACTTTATAAAATATGTATGCAATACTACACAAATATCGTAGGTAATGTCAATTAGTATATATTCTTTTTAATATTTATTTACAAATACATAAAACAAGTAAACAATATTCGAAGCTACATATAAATATTGCACTACATACCGAATATGAATCCTTCCAATTAGAAGAATCCTACTATTAACGCTGTTGAATACAAACTGTCCAAACATTTACACATTTCTTCGTAGATTGCGCTAGTCCATCATAATTTTAAAATTCCCACAATCGTATACAATCATTTTTGCCGCAGACCATTGTTAGCATCCGTGAGCGACGGATATGTTCTGCTCAGAAAGGCAAGTTTGGAATATCGACTAACAGTGACACCACTGGGCTTGCAGCCAATGCTGACAGTTCCGACACCGAAGGTTAATTGGTATTACACTGTGAATGGAGAGACCATTGCTCATACATGTTCGTACTCTAGAACGGATCCGCTGCAGCGTTTACAGTGTTTACTTAGACGCAGGTGCAATTATTGCTAATAAAATACATTGTTCGCAAAGAACGGATCTGATTTACCTGAGGGCATAACCTTGTTCCTGGCCGATGATTTTGATAATTAACGATACCCAATTGCATTATAATAAATGAAAGCACATCGCGAGTGCAAGTTAATGATCCGACAATAGTAAGTTATTTAGGGAGGCAACATGGTTTAAACAGTAGGATCTTTGGCATGATCACATTTGCGTTGTAAAATGTAAACACAAGCAGACATTATACTTAATAAATTTTTCGTGTACGTTATAGTTTGTTGTCGAATAACCCACGGCCGGAAATTTAGATGCGTAGGGATTAAATCACGAGTGAGATTCTGAAACGGTTTTTACTAAAGATTTATACAATGTATCTTATTTTTCTTGTGTACTATTTAATGTGAAGATCCGCCCATAACAATAACTTTCGGCTGTTTTGTCGATCAGATCTCCGCCCTCAATAACAGCCAAACTGGCTGGAAAAAAAACAAGAAGCAGTGATTACGTCACCTTTGCAGACCTTAATTAATTAATTAATTATTGCAGAATAACCCATAGACGATTTTCTTCTTTGTTTACGCATTTGTTTTCATAGTGTAGTATTTTGTCACGTGACTTTTATTCATAACATACCGGATTATTACGCTGGAGGAAAATGTATCGGCATGTTTTGTTTAGTTACAGCGCGTGCTTTCAGTGTATAAGCTCCGCCCGTAATTATTGCAGAATAACATATATAATATATAAATAATATCATAGGAAAGTCAGTCTTTGCTTATACATTTACGAGAAAATACAGAGCCAAAGCTCTTGGGAATAGATTGGCTGTTAAGATCGCTTCTGACCGTGCTTTTTATCATGCTCTTTTGTACCACCGTTTCCTGGTGGTGTCAACATCCGGAGATGCTTCCTTTCAGTTGTATTGTCTTATGAACTGAGCTTCCAGCCTGCTGCCTTCTTTGAAGCCAAGAACATACTTTGTACAGCAGATTAGCCTCATATCGCTCAGGCAATTTGAGAGTATGCTGTAGACACATCATGTGAGGCTGTGATGATCTGTATTCATGAAACAGATGCATGATGGTGGCACTTTGCTGCATCGTTGACCATGGAGAAGGGCGACTCAAATAACGCACTGGTCGAGTCTTATGTAGATTCAGAAAAAGGCATAACGGACAAGCGACAGTGGGGTTCGATGGCTACGAAGACGGTCATTATAACAAAGACAACACGCACCGGAGACGATAAAACAAACGTGAATCATATGTGAGTTTCAGCAAAGAAACAGAATGCTCATGTAAAAAAGGAAGACTTTTCTTGTGACAGAAACAAGGCCGGCATGATTGCTCTGATCTGCACAGCTCTGACTATATGATGCTATGTTGTTCTGTCTTCAGGGGATGCAGACGTTGACATTGTTAAATCAACAGTATAGCGATCCCGTCGTAGCACCACAACGTTGGTGGGCGCGGATACAGATTTGCTTATCTTGATCCTGCTTTACTCCGAAAGGGACAATAAGACCATCTACATTCCGCTTTGATGTAAATAAATAGTCAAAAGAATACAAAGTGTATAATATTAACCTTTTGAAAGAACTCATGCTTATTCAGGCTGTAATTAATCTTCAATGATTTTCAGCAACGGTAAAAAATGAAGTCTACAGAAGTTAGTAAAACCTGATCCTATCATGAAGTCATGTTCTAGTTCATTATCCCTTCCAAATGTCGTAAATTGGATTTTATGATTATTCAACTGCTTAGTGATAACCTGAATTCGATTAAAGTGTTCATTGTCTCCTAAACTATGGCGTTTTACATAACAACCATAACGTTTGAGTAACAAGTTATGGACTTGTGGTCCATCGTATGTGTTGATGGCCATTTTGGACGCCGTGTTGGATTTCTGTGTAACATAATTAGCTTACATTTTGTCTAATGATATAAATGTGATGTTAATGTGTTCACTGCTCCCTGAAACCTGGGTATAGACAACAAATTCATAAAATTTGATTGGATAGTTACATAGTTATATTTTATGATCATAAATAGGTTTTGGCGGCCATCTTGGCGGCCATGTTGGATGCTGTGTTGGATTAGTGAGTAATGTAATAAACTTAAACAATGTCTGATGATCTTAATGTGAACTTTGCCCCCTGAAACCTATGTTTAGACACAAATATCGTCAAATTTGAGTGGATAGTAACATAGTTATAATCATTAATAGGTTTTGGCGACCACCTTGGCGGCCATTTTTGACACCATGTTGGATTGCTGTGCAACATAATTTACTTAAACTTTGTTTGATGATATAAATGTGTTCTTTGCCCCCTGAAGCCTGGGTATAGACACAAAAATCATCAAATTTGAGTGAAAAGTTACATAGTTATGATCATAAATAGGTTTTGGTGGCCATCTTGGCGGCCATGTTTGACGCCATGCTGGATTTATGTGTACTATATTACAACAACAACAACAACAACATTTATTTCAGCAATAAAGCTTACAATAAAGCTTTTAGCCTACAATAGTGAATGAATACAAATATACTTCTGGTTCAGATGATTGTATATTATTTGATAAAGGAGGAAGCAAACTATTAATCGTATTAAATTGATTAATAGTCTGAAATCTGAAAATGTCAGTGCTTATTTATTAATTGATAGAATGTAAAAAACTGTAATGTGGATATGATTTTGACTTATTATAAACGCTAATCTACAATTTTAACAAAGTAAGAGATAGTGTGATAAAGTTCGCATAGAATAATACATGCGTGTAACAAATAATATGCATGTTCTTTTTAAGGTATATATCAGTTACCTGTATGACAGACAAAACACGTAAATATAAATAATAACATAAAATTCTTAATTTACAGGAAAATAACATTATAAAAAAGGTCTATATCATTCTAAAAATAGACGCAGAAAATGGAGTCAATTACAATACAAATAACTGGGCAGCACAAATAAAGGAAATGCTGGAACAAATGGGCCTAGCGGAGTTATGGATAAACCAAAGCATTACTAAACCATCACTAGATACCATAAAACTCAGGATACTAGATCAATTCAAACAGAACTGGCAAAGTAACATTAATCAATCTGGAAGATTTAGCACGTATTGCACATTCAAAAGTAGTTTTGAATTCGAACCATACCTACGAATCATAAAACAAAGTAAATATAAAATATATTAAGCAGATTCAGACTATCTTCAAACAAACTAGAAATTGAACAAGGGCGTTATTATAACACAAATAGAGAAGACAGAAACTGCAAAATTTGTTATTCACATTTAATTGAAAACGAATATCATTTTATCCTAACGTGTCCCCTTTATTCACATCTAAGAAGAAAATACTTAAAACCTTACTATTGCAGATGGCCAACGATAACCAAATTCAGAATCCTTATGTCCACAAACAATAAAAGTGAATTGATAAACATAGCAAAATATATATACCACGCAAACAAGTTAAGGGAAGAACTTATAAGTGATTAATCGATCGAAATATATAATTCAATATATATTCTCCAAATATACATTTTTTAAACATCTTGTTTATAATTAAATAAAATCTTGCATATATGTGCATACTTGTGTCTGTCTAATAAACTTAAACAATATCTGTTGATATAAATCTGTTCTTTGCCTCCTGAAATCTGGGTATACACACAACATTCATCAAATTTGAGTGAAAAGTTACATAGTTATGATCATAAATAGGTTTTGGTGGCCATCTTGGCGGCCATTGTTGACGCCATGTTGGATGTGTATGTACTATATTAAACTTAAACAATGTCTGATGATCATTATGTGTTCTTTGCCCCTGGAATCCTAGGTATAGACACCAAATTCATCAAATTTGATTGTATAGTTACATAGTTATGATCATAAATAGAAAATGTTTCCTGATTTTGTTAGTTTCTCATTAATATAAATGAATATGCAAATGAGATCAATATATAATTTGGTCTTTTAAATAAAGCACAATGTGTAGCCTTTGTTTAAACACTAGTTTGTTTGTATTACGATAAGATATAATAAAAAAATGATGTGATATAGTCGGCCTGGTCCGTTTTCCAATTTTGAATGGCGGTTGCCATGGAAACTGGTTGATATGAACACTTTCAATTGAGTTTAGTTTTGAGGCCAAGTGAAAAAATTTACTTACTTGAGTTACTGAACAACTTGGTTTAGGTGAAAATTAATCCCAGGGGGGTGCATGGAGACCCCTATTAGGACATGGCCTAGAAGCAATGAGATGTACGAAGTTATGTTAAGGCGTAAAGTAATATTGTGTCTGCTTATCCGATTCCTAATCGAAATAAGGTTTGCCAACTATTTCTTTCCAAACAACATCTTTTATCGTGTAATGGTTTTGAAAGCACTGTTGCGTAATATAACCGATGTTTTATGGATTGTTACATTTATTATAAGGTACAATTCAATAAAAAAATAATCACAAACAATTCCGTCCTAACTAACCTCCCTATTTTGGTTAAGCATCTTAAAGGGACTTGTACCCAGATTGTCCAAATGACAATTTTCAAAAATTATGTCACTGATTAAAGAACAAGAACCCTGAACCTAAGGGAGAAAGTTACACTATTAATGAAGACTCATATTGAAAATACATTTTTGTTTATGAGTAACCATTATGAGAAAGTTATACAATTATAATACGTAACACATCCGAAACGATGGAATACTTTTGAGTGCTTCTGTTGTTTTTGTCATATTGTGTGAAAAAAGTGTATTGCCTAGACAATCTTTGCAATGCAAATTGTTATGTAACAGCCCTGATTGCGGAGTGGTTAAGTCGTGAGCATTTCTATCCAAAGGTCATCATTTCGAGCCGAAGTGAAGACAACTTGTTTTCTTCTGTTTTGTCTTCTTGTTTTCTTCTTTAACGTCAGATACAATAATATAGTACTGGAGCTTCTTAGTACCGATGTTTGTTTATATCAATGTATTATAAGAATGTAATAAAGAACTTAAAAAATCCAAAAATCTGCGAACAAGTTAAAGATGATTTACGCAATAATCATGTAAGATCACTAGAATTGATTTTACTATTATTTAATAAAATAACGCAATGAACATGTAAGGTACACATAATTTGAATTGAAATTATTTTACTATTATTAAATAATTTATCGTGTTTAGTAAACATGATGCGATATAAAGATAATTAAGATATTTTATTATGCAAATAATTTTAAACTTTCTAAAAATAGAACCGATTGTCCAATCCCAAATTATAACTATATACGGAATGTAAGAACATGGACAAGTATTGCTAGTTGTCTATTAATGCATAATGCATGCGTTGAAGTGATTATACCGTACACTTACATGAAACAAAACGTTGTCCTCACTATTCCTGGTTATTGTCTCATAATACCGTTAAAAAAACGAGTGGGTGTTTTCCGAGCTCATTACAATTTAAAATATCGGAATGTAATAACAACGAAATGTTAGCAAGGAAGTATAAATTTGAGTTATATTTTGATCAAATAAACGTAAAACAGTAAATTAAATGGGCAATGTTAAATACTATATGGTTTTCGGTAAGTGATTGATTTCGTTTTCTTTACCTGAATGCCAAGTGTCTTGAATATACACGTATGTGTACGTTATTCAGTATACAGGTAGTTTTCATTATTCGTAAAATATTATTATAAATAATAAATATTTCAATTACATTTTACTGCTTGAACATAATTGTTACGCATTTACAAACTGAAGTTTATAATAAATCAGAAAAAACGCGTGTGTACATTTGCATACCCATAACTTCTATGTTACATCTAATATCATTATTATATCTACTGTATATTCATTTATATTAAATTCGCTTTGTCATCCTTGAGAACACATCGAAATAAAGTTATATGTGCAATAAAACCCTCATCAGTATCGAAAGATACAAATGACATTCAGTCCAGTCTAACTTAATGGATGTCACATGTCATTTTGCAGCTCACTCCTGCTATGCAATTAACAGCACATACACACGCAATTTGATGCTGCGATTCTTCACGCAATCTCCGATGCAATCAAACGCACTATAACACAATTGTTACAAATTGTGTTATTATACGCGGGTATTTGCGACATTCTTTTTATAGTGCGCTTTTTTAAATACCCATGCATTATAAATGGGTTTACAGACAGATCGGAAATAGATTACTTCAGACGCTTATGCATTCTTGACAAGTTTGGCTGAAAGGTTGCATATCAGTGCAATTGGTTTGTGCAATTGTTGTATAGCAGCTACTACTGAGACATGTCACGGAATGTCTACTGCACTCGATGTATGCAGTAACTTCAGATCACGTACCAGTGTTCAAGGATATTTGCTTCATATGAAAACACAATTGTATCTATTATTGTTTATCGGTATAAAAACACAACAATATGGAATCCTGATATGTAGAATTAAAATCATGGGCGCGTTGGATTGAGACAAGATTAGAATGACTATGTGTTGTCGCAGTAAAAAATAAAAACACGTTAATTTTTTATCGGCAATTTTCATCGTTGCTTGTCTGATAAATTTCGATGAAACCAACGGCTAGTTTACGAAACTGAAGAGAATCCTACTTATCGACGCCGCAAAGGCGTCACACAATGGACCTCTAACGCTAATGTTTTTTTTTTCTAATGCATTTAAAAGATCCATTAGCACGCTAAAATAGATCGTACATGTAAAAATCGAAATTGCCGACTGGAGTTTAATACAAGGATTTGAGTTGATACAAATAAAAGCTCAAAGTCCAACGCCGTTGCATATTGAAATTGTGCATGGCTTGATATAATGGAGTTCATAATGTGAAAATGAAGTGATGTATAAGAATATGTTCTATCACCCTCTACTTGTGTGAAATTGCTCTTTATGTTACGAGAGCAATTTCGTTCAGGGATTATTTCTATGTTACCTGCATTTTATAATATTGTGCACCATATAGCTTTTTCAAGTCGTTCATCAATTAATGACGTTTTGAATAATTTTACCGAAACTATTCGCAGTGTTGCGGACCCGTTATTTTCCAAAAGTCGTGTTGATCATACAAACCTTAGTTTTAATGTTAATACCTATATAAACCATGCAGAATAGTTTGATCACGAGTGCGTTACTGCACGAAATGTGTACCACGCCGCTTTATGTGTTTTTAACTCTTGTAAAACAGATACTAACAGAGAATGTTTATGTTCGAGTAAGAAAATTTATAAAGATCTAATTCGCAGGAAGAAAGCCGTCAGCTATAGGCAACAAATGTTGAAGATCGAAAATTTAAGGAAGCACAAACCAAGGAACTTCTGGCGATTTTTCAAAGCAAAAAATAGCGTCATTAAAAATAAAATATCATTAGCAGAATTTACAAAGTTTTTTAAAAACATTAGTAACAATAATGCTGATTTTTGTCATACTGGAGCAGAGGATTTTTGTTTAAATAATGATTTTAACTTAGAAAATTATGCATTTCCTGAACTTGACTTGCCTATATCTGTTGAGGAAGTTCGCAATGCGATTAAGCATTTAAAACGAAATAAATCATCTGGTAGTGATTGTATGTTGAATGAATATTTTCTTGAAGGTAGTGATATTTTATCTGCCAATTTATGCGATGTGTTTAACGGTATTTTTGTATCGGGTTTTTTCCCCGATAAATGGACAGAAGGAGTTATAATCCCTTTGCATAAAAAAGGCTCAGTTAATGATGTAAATAACTATAGAGGGATTACCTTAGTAAGCTGCTTTTCAAAATTATTTACCACGATTTTAAATAAACGCATTGAAACTTTTTGCAATGAAAACACTATTATTTCGGATGCGCAGTTCGGATTTAGAAAAGGCTATTCAACTGTTGATGCTATTTTTATACTGATGTCAATTGTTCAAAATTATTTGAATGAAAATAAACGTTTGTATGTTATATACGTCGATATGTTAAAATGTTTTGACAGTATTTACCGCAATGCATTATGGTTGATTTTTTTTAAGTCTGTTATACAAGGTAAATTGCTAAGAATAGTGAAGGATATGTAAGCGAATGTTAAGTCACGTGTTAAATCATGTTCATCTTATTCAGATTATTTTAGTTATGCGGTTGGACTGAGGCAAGGGGGGGGGGGTTATGTCGCCGATCCTATTTTCTTTATTTGTTGAAGATTTTGAACTTAACTTACAAGATAGCAATAACTCTGGTTTGAGTATAGATGATATTGTGTTGATTTTATTATTATTTGCCGATGACATGGCTATTTTAGGCAAGTCACCTGCTGAAGTCCAATCACATTTAAATAAATTATATATATACTGCAATGCTTTGGGGCTAAATGTTAACACTGCAAAAACTAAAATAATGGTATTTCGGAAAAGAAGACGATTAAAAAAAATGGAAAATGGTCATATAATTGTATTGATATTGAAGTTGTTGATAAATTTAACTATTTAGGCAAGTTGTTGAATTATACTGAAAGTTTTAAATTAAACCAAGAACATTTGGTTGGTAAAGCCCTAAAAGCATTGAATACTTTATTGTTAAAATGCAATGAATTTGACATAAAACCGAAAATATTTTGCCAGTTGTTTGACGCTTGTGTGGGTTTTATATTAAATTATGCTTCAGAAGTGTGGGGTTTCACTAAGTCAGACGATATAAAACGCATACATTTATAATTTTGCAAAAAGATTGTTACAGGTGAAAATAAATACATGTAATGTTGCTGTTTATGGAGAATTAGGTAGATATTCATTGTATGTAAACAGGTTTGTTAAAATTATTAAATATTGGTTTAAAGTTCTGAACAATGAAAATATCATAATGCAAAATGTGTACAAACAAGCCTTGAGCGATTGTAATAAAGGTTATACAAACTGGGTCTCAAATGTCAAGAACATGTTAAATAATTTTAGATTCGGTTATGTATTTGAAAATCCAAACATTGTACAGGTTGATAGTTTTATTAGCGAGTTCAAATGTAGACTTGTCGACAATTTTAAACAAGAGTGGTACGGTAAAATGAAAAATAGTACTGTATTAGATAGGTATTAAGTTTTTAAAAGCTGTTTGGAATATGAAACATATTTAGATTTACTTCCTAGAATCTTCGATTATTTTTTGTAAGATTGAGAGTCTCTGCACATCCGTTGAGTATACAAACTGGCAGATACGCCCGAAATAACATACCACAAAATGAACGTTACTATAAGTCGTATATTTTATATTAACCCATCTGTATATAAATTTCACAAGTTATTAGTCTCATGTGACAAATCAGTTATTTCAAATGTATGTAAATATATGAAAGAAGCTTTTGCCATAAGAAATTCAATTCTTAATAATGCTGTTTAATAAATTTCATAACCGCTTTGATAGAAATAACGTATGTATGCAATTTGATTGTGTTTATTCATATTTGAATTCTTAAATGACCATTTATGTTATGTAATGTTATGTTGTTATACCTATTCACGTGACAGAAAATAATGTGTATGTTTGTGTATTAAGACGATGTACTTATGTATAAGTCTGAATAAACTGTCTGTCTGTCTGGCTGTCTATCTGTTATCTCTTTTTGTTTGTTTTATATCAATGGAGAGCTAATTTTACGCCTGCTTAGGTTACAAAAAGAATGGATGGTAATTATTTATGTTTTTAATTAATTTTTGACGCCTTTTATATGACCGCAGTTGTAATCCCGTTTACTTAGTGTTACTACATTTGAGTAATACCAATTGAGTAAGTCCAAGACCAAGAACAAATAATATAAAATATTCTTCGTTATTTCTAGCAGGACACAACAAAAGGTTCACAAAAATAACTATTTTAATCACAAGGATTTCTTTTGATTTCAATGTCGGCAATCATAAAATTATGATCTATATATGATTTGTTAAGTGGAAATTTAATTATTCTGAAAATAATGTTTATATTAAAAACTAATAATAGCAAACATGTTCAATTATACAATAGTTACATCAAACGTGAAACGTTTAACGACACATAAAATAATATTATATTATTATATTAAACATTTTATCAACTGAACATAAAACTGCCTCTATTGACGTTTACATCGTCAGCCGCGATTTATTTTATCAAGGGAGGATTTTTTTTTCAAGACTCGATATAAATCTCTTTCAAGACGGTAACATTTCAATCAGCTCTGTGTTAAGCTCGGAGAGTAGACAGTTCAAGTCATGCGATTTTACGTCAAATGATCATAATATTTCAAATGAGGACATTATATTATTTTAAGTGTTTGTTTTTCAGAATTGGACAAATGCCACTGAAGAAAAAAGAGTTTGTACATTTTAACACGACAATTGAACAAACCTTTCATTTCAGTGTTTAAAACAAGACTTTAACTACTAAATATGCCTGTGAATAAAAGCCGTTCATTTGAACTGTCATAACTACGACGAATGAAAAGATGTGTAGCATCACCTTACTGTATACACCTAAGACAGTGAATCTTGGACTCCAGAATGTCATTCCAGTGCAGGCCAATGATATCACATCTTCTTGTAATGCTTGTATTTGTTAATAACTTAAGATGTATATGACAGTGTGTGGTTCAAAAATCATGGGAATCACTAGGTAAATGTAAAACACGAAAAGAGGTATATGCAATGTGCAAAAGCCATATAAATTTGATTCTATGTTTAGCAACCTTTCGAAACCTTCCAACCAAGAGGGAATACACACAAAACGAGTCAATAAAAACTAATTATTGCATGCATGCAATCCGGTGTATATATATTGTATAATATCAAGTTTCTAGGTCACTTGAAAGAGGTATTTTAACTGTAATATGACTAGTAGCACACTGTTTTGCACAGTATCACACACAAATCCTGTATCAGCCATATCTCACTATCAAATGAATACGGGTGTAACATGTAACAACCCATACAAAGATATAAATTTCAAATGTTAATCCTGAAAAGGCGAAACAAGTCACAATATAAAACAGTAGTATTAAATACAAGTATGCGCAAAATGAACCTTCAGCTTTAACAGCTGGAGAGAAACCTTATTTTACATAGCGGTCCTTTATTCTTTGGCACGGAACCGTTTGCCAAGTTTGGTTACTGTTTAGTTACACCCACTGGTCCGTCTAAATAATGTTAAGCAGACACACTACGAGTCACAATAGTAATACTATAGACTGTAATAAAATTACTACCAGTATCTCAACTGATATGTTCACATTCTAACCAGGCAAGAATGAGATTTTTGGGTTGTTAATGAAAACCAATGCTCTTCCCGTATCCAACTGGCAAAATTAAAATAAGGTCCCCCATTTTTGGTTCTATTAACACAACCCAGCTTACTGTTGGGTCTCTCTTCACGTATACCGTCGAAGCAACGCAAAATAGAGCTTAATTTGTACATTGGAAAAATGGTATATTTAAACAAGAGATTGGTCAACATTAGCGAACTGAGCGCCATGAGCTCATCTGCATAAATGGGGAAGTAAAAAAACAATTTAAAACTACTATTTCTTTATTTCTGTGCGTTCAGTTTTACACAATCAAATTTAATGTACTTGAAATGCATCTGTTCCGTTTTGACAAGATTCTTGTTATTGAATCTATTGCAGAGATGTATGTGAGAGCATGGAAAGACAACCCTGCCAGGACATTGACAAGATATCGGAAATGTGATTCCGTTTTGTCAAGCTTAAAAAGTTCAGTGTCCGACGCTTTGCACATTTAAAGAACCTCTGACTTTTCGCGTGTATGAAGTCGGTGCACTACATGCGCACGGTATTTGATATTGCAAATTACCTGTATCTTATAGATATGAGGGTATCGAAAAGCTCGGTGACGCAAATATGTTAACATGTATTTCCTGAAAGCAGGTTTATTTTACCTACTCATTTAACACACATTTCATGGGCGTCACGTTGTGTGTTCTTCGATTTTGAAATACTGTCAAGGGGTTTAGAGCTTTTATCGTTTTATGACCAGTTTTCAGTCATTCCATTCCTGTCCTTTAGCAATACATTCTTTTTGAGGACGACCGCCTTGTCATCTTCACTAGAAAAACAGTTATTGAATTTGCATAAAGTTAAACATTATACTGCAGACGAACACGTTTAAGATATTGCACCTCATGATCGTATCTTAAATATATATGTGGTGTGTCTTATTAGACAATGCAATATAATGGTGCGTTTATCTGAAATATTAACGACTTTGAATGAACATTTATGATGCACAGAGCAGTCCAGAATATGGGTAGAAAGCTTGGCTTAAGTAGTCAGTTAATACATGCGATTGAATTGAACTAGTACTTTTTATGGTACTACGCATATGTTAATGATTTTATCCTATAAGTAGTGCAAGATTTACTGGTACACGTGTACTCGAACTAGGTCTACATATACTTTGTTACTTTCTAAATAATTTCATATGCCTCGATTATTCCACATCTCTGTAGATATTTTGCGTCATTTTGAGTCATTTTTTCTGTTAATATTTTTGGTAAAGTTCTTAACTCTCAGGATACTTGGAGTTAAACTTGGACAAAAGCTTTAACTTAGTAAATATTTTGCGTAGAGTTCTTTACTCTTTGAATGCTTTGCATAGATATGTTATTTCTGTTGATATGTATCAAAGAGTTTTTAAGCATGTAACATGTTTTCGTAATGACCTTAACTCATTGGATTTGTTTGCATTAAGTTTCTTCTGCATTATGCTTTTGTTTCAGACTTTTATTTCTTATCCTTTTATGAGCAGAAATCAGAGAATGTGATATAGGAGCTCGAAGTACGACTAAGTATGGAATAGTGTACCTACCTGTATATCACACTGGTAAATATAATATATTTCCTAACTGAACATAAAAAATCTCGATCGAAATTTATGCTTACGAAGTTTTGGTGAATTTACTTAGTGGTATCCAATCTTGTTGTAATTAAACACAATGTACTTCAGAAAAATTATGCAAACCACGAGTTAAATAAATTCACTATGGTTCATGTACTTATGTTCGTGTATATAGTGAATCTATATTTACAACAAAGTACAGTTTTATGGTTTAAATTTTTTACATTCAACGTATTTTACGCGATAAATAGTCGCATACTTAAAGTGAATGGCCATGAACAAGTCACGCGATATTTATGACATACTTTGGGTTATACAGTATTGGCTATAACGGGATGTCACCTAGTTTTGAAGAAAGTGTTTTTAGGACAGTTTAAAACAAACAAAGAGTTGAAGAGCCCATACAGTGTCTGCTGGGCCGCTCTCGGTCACGTTACAGTGGTCCATTACAACAGCCAGGAGGCGTGTTATTGTGTCACGTGGTCGATCGGAGACAAATTAGGTGAATGTTCTAAAATTCAAAATAAACAGGTAACTTATGTTGTACCACAAAATAAACACAATTAAAATCTATAAAGAACAGCAATGTGCATGCATTTACTAAAAGAGAATACATGTATATATATATATATATATATATATATATACATGTATTCTCTTTTAGTAAATGCATGCACATTGCTGTTCTTTATAGATTTTAATTGTGTTTATTTTGTGGTACAACAGTTTTGTAAAACTCGAGTTAAACCTTAAACTGAATGAATACTTAATTATTGTTTTTTTTTTTTAAATACCTTCTTCAAAAGGAGAGGGCCGACACAATGATGATGTTTTTGTAGGATCATTGGAATCATTCCATATTCAGTGTGCATAAAATTGTTTGGTAAAAGAATGTTACAATTACAGAACTGCATATAAACAACTCATAACATGTTGCGATGTTTATATGTATTCACAAATATAATTATAATAATAATAACTAAACACCTAATGAACTCTAAATCGATTCGAATTTCAGATAAAATGAGATATGAGATCAAATAAAACGGTTGCGTAACCGATATTCATCGGGAATAATAGTTCGTTATCAAATGTACCCACATTACAATTCAACGTTATTGCTTTTGTCTAAATTTAGGAATATCAAAATTAACATGTAGATAAAAGAAATATGTCCGCATGTTCATTGATCTAAATTTAATTGAGAAGGATAAACATTATCCACTTTAGCCACGGATATGCGCAATGTACACAATCCCGTTTAATAGAAATGTTCAAGTTCTGCATAGATTCGTTTCAAATTAATATTTGCCTGTTGATAACCATTGAAAAAAATACCCCAGTATCGTAAGAATAGTGCGCCATTGCAAACGCGATTTCAAATCACCAGACACTCGTCAAAATACACATTTCCCTGATCCAATTTATAAATCACATTAAATAAAATAGACGCAAATTTGACAGGAAAACAAACACAATATTGGTTATTTATGCATGCGTTTTGTTTTTGCTCTTTGTCAATTATTTGACACCTACACACGTGATAACACATCGAGTTTAAAAGAAAAAAAAACAGCGTTGGTAACGTTAAGATTACCCCTTAGTATTTATAAATGATTTTAATAATTATAATATGACATTTATTCGCCAAAGAGTGATTCTGTTATTTTCGTATGTTACGCCATGTATTCCGAATGCGACCGGAAAAAAAACGAGCGGTTGCGACTTCGTCGAAAGTACCCGGCAAATAACGAGCTTATGATGGAACGCGAAACCTTAAGCGTACGTCTTTCGTCAACACGGCGATAAACTCAATTCTTTGAGATAAAAGCAATTTACAATCTGAACTACCATTCACATACAGTTAACCCATCGAAGCGGCATACGATCATATGTTTTTAAATGTGCAAAGCTTAAGGTGAGGACGCTCAATAAAATGGATTTAGGAAATGTACGATAGATTTCTTAATTTTAATTACTGTGTGATATTAAGAATGGAAAACTTATCCAAGCTGGAAAATTCATTGAAAACACAACTTGTTGTTCCGTGCAATTTAAAAGCAAACACATAAAACAAATGTAACATGAGTTAATTAATTTGTACATCGGATGGCTAATTAAAATGGTTTTAATTAGTCCATTTTTGTTACATATTATTATTACGTCTCATTAGACTTCAATTATGAATTGCATGTTAAATTAGACGTATTTCATTTAATATCCTAACCAACAATGGTTACTATATAAAACAACACTGTTGCTTTACAATATGTTTTCAAGATATTATAAGAGATCCTTACAAGATCAGGGTATTTAAATCCAAAACAGTATGCATTATAATATAGATCTACAACAACTGATTGACGTTCAACATTAACTGATGGTTAAAGCTTGTGATGCGTTTGAAAAAACTCTTTTGGATATCATTTTACAAGCCACAATAAATTAACGAGACTTAAGATAATTTATTCATCAACATAATGTCTGCACGGGACATAACCAAACGATTTCCATCAGTTTTGCAGAAATTTAAATCACTTCTACTTCTAGAGAGAAGACGAAAAAGAAGCAAACGGCGAATATGATGTCTGAACGTCGTAGATCAATTTCAGAAGGCGACATGCCAGAAAACGGTCATCCGAGGCTAGGTGCACGTCGCGTTACGTTCGCGGATATAGATGCGCTCCATAGCGAGTTTGGAATACCACTTCCGGTGGAGGAACGGGACACACCTGAACACAAAGGTATAATTATTTTTGTCGTTCAGGGGCATACATTTATTTAAATGACAGTGTTTGGTTTTAATTTCGCTTTTTTGTCAACTTGGATTGAGTAAATTTATAATTGCGCAAATGGTAGAATGTTATTCCATCTGAACTTTTACAAATACAAAAAATAGTACCTTGACTACATATATGGATGAAAAACAATGAACTAAGTAAATGTAACCTGCGCTAATGATAAGGATTGAACATAAAATATAACAGTATTTTCAAAGTCGATATGTACACTTTACAAGAAATTAGTTGTTCAAAGGTTTAGGGCAAAATGTCATATAACAAGTGTTAATTATACAGTGGAAATACAAAAATAAAATAAAAATGACTATGCGCACGTTTGACCTAGATGCAGTGTAATAATTTATGCAGCTTCAACATTGAAAGTCATTCAAGATTCAAGATAGCCCCATGATGTACCAGTTTATAAACAAATGTTAACTGCATACAAAGCTGATAAGCTAAGTGCGTCTGAATTGCACATTTTGTTTAAATTCTTACGTTTAAGTGTCAAACCAAACGGAAAATAATAGTCAAAATGACACTAAATAAGGGAAGAGCATAACCGGTTTGTGCATATGATAAGAAATTGGATTTTGCAATACATCAAATTTAACCTAGCAAAAAACAAATTTAACCTAGCATTTGTTTTCTTTATAACAGATCTAATCATATTCTCAAATGGCATACACTAGTCATGGTCACTGGAAGGTCCACGATACTAGTTTATTTCAAAATCGGGCTGGGACGTTTACCTATTTCTAGACCCAAATCAAATTGATTCCAGTTTACAAATAAGCAACATCAGCTTATCATTAACCTGCAGTTGACCGATATTGTTAAAGTCATTACTAACGATTCTCTAAATGTCAATGTCATACGTAATAAACAGATGCCGTCATAAGATGACTCATGTTGAATTTGAGTGGATATTAAAAGAACAGTATCAGCACACTTGGACCTTGATCAGAGATAATATTCCATGTAATCAAAACATAAATGAGCCATGAGTGAAGAAAAAGTGTTTTTAACCTGCATAGTGATTAAAGTGTCTTACCGGCTATTCAAAATTAAATGTGCCTCTGGAAAAATATCTGTCTAAATTTTGGCATATATCAAATTCGTGGATACGTGGTCCACACAAACTTCAACACATATTTGAAACAATTCTATTTATCAACATTGATCTAACAATAAGTATTTTATTATTAAATTATTAATTTCAGATGAAAAACGAAAACCGCTGACTAACATCAGTTACATCAACCGTAATTGTGCGAAGCATTTCAAATCTCTGGAAACCATCCATGACGATGGAAGCGTGGAAGACGGGCCTTTCATCGGTGACGGGAACGTCGTCTTCGAATGCAAGGACGCCGTGAAGCGCCACCTAGCTGCTTGCGAACCACTGAATATCACTTTCGGCAAAAAGGGGTCAGAAGTGGGGGAGTTCCAGGACGCCACGTGCATAGCATTCATTTCCGGCGGACACGTGCTAGTAACGGACATGATTAACGCGATAATTCAAAAGTGTACGAGTGTTGGCAGATAAACAGATAATACAATACTTTGATGGAAAGCGTTCTACACGTAAAATCATATTACTGGATGTGTACCAAGCCCGGATAGTGTAAAGTACATAAATTAAATGATACGTTACACAGTTGTTTCGAATAGCAGGAGAACGTGATAGAAATGGAATCTTGTTGGATCCTTTTTATATTTGTCAGCCTTACATTTGCGTCGGACGATATTTCAGGCATTTAAAACTACACGAAATGGGTGTTTTTCAAAACCAATTATTGTGCATAACTTTCTTGGAAAGTTATTAGATGGACGGCTTTTGAAAGTTATTTGAATGACTTATGTTGTTCCGCAGACCTTAACGTCGATTTAAAATATGTTTAGTCAGACAGGCGAGTGATCAATTTTATCAAATAATTTGTATCGATATAATCATTTCGTTTTTCCAATGTGTTAATTTACTGCCAGTAAAGAACATTGTTAATACAAACATACATGTGAATGCTTGCATAACATAATTATGGTAATGCGGCTAAATACATTAAAGAAAAATAATTTAACTGCAGTTTTTGGCTTTCTCTTGTTATGCTACATGTACAAACACCAATGTTTCAGAAAACAAGAGTTTGACGTAAGGAGTCCGCACACAGAAAAGAAGGGAACGATCAGCAACCTCGGCGGAATTCCGAAAGGCGTTCAGTCCATTCGGGAACAAAACAAAGTTAATGAAACACAAATTCTACCTTCTTTTAGACCTGGCATTACGTCTTATGATTTAAACGAGCTCGCGATAGAAAACGAACAAGGTCCGATTTATAATACCTGATTTAAAGTGACCTTGACATTAAAAGGGTTTAATATTGACAATGTTTTTTTGTTTTTAAAAGTCTTTATTGTTCAACAACATGTTTACTCACAGCGAATTATCGACCAATACTAATGTATATGTTGTATATCAATATGCTATTCGAACAGAAAGCATTGCATTACTTGAGTGTAATATAGTGAGTCAGCGTCTTATTCATCGATGTGCAATCATCCACTCAAATCGTACGCTGGACTAGCGATTGTGTTAAAACATGAATTGAGGTCAAACTAATATAAAAATTGGATTGTTTAATTGTGTCCGGGACACATCAAAGTAGTGTGCGTAAATAAACTTCCGTGTGAACATGAACAAGAAGCTGTTAAAGACAATACGGATACGGTACGGATAGATTGTTGTCGGATGGTATAGAAATAGTTTTTGATTGAATTAAAAAAAAAAATGCAATCACTGGCCATTGTATGATGTAATTTAAAAAAAGGGCAATAACTCCTTAAAAAGAACGCAATCGCACTACCTTGACAATATGCGTTGCAGCACTTGGAGATAAAAATTCTTTAAAAGTTCGACGAAAATAGCATGCACTATATAAGAAGAGTTGCGCACAGATACCTTTTAAGTAATGTTAAAAATGAGCAATAACTGAAACAAAAATAATTAAAGTAATCGCTAAATCTCCACTGCATGCGCTGTGCACTTACATATAATTATTATGTACAGGTTTGACGAACATTATAAGCCTTATATAGGAGGATTTGCGAACAAAAGCTTTTATAATTGATTTTAAACAAAGGGCAATATGTCCTTAAAGAAAATTCAATAGCAAAAACCTAACAATATGCGCTGTAGCAGTTGGAGAAAATAATTATGTATACAAGTTTGTAGAATTATTTTTGCACAATATCGGAGGAGTTGCGCACAGAAGCCTTTATAAGAAACCTTCAAAATGAGCAATAAGTCCTTAACACATAAAGGCCCCTGCAATGTGCGCTGTTGCACTTCCATATAATTACTAATTAAAAGTTAAAAAAAATCGCATACAACATGAAAGAAGAGTTGCGCACAATCTTTGTTTTAAGTAATTGGAAACAAAGGGCAATAGCTCCTTAAAATGATGCAATCGTGAAGCTTTGAACGTGCAGACACTTCTTCTGTAAATATGATGTATCGGACATGCGTAATGAATGAACTCCGGATATAGATTGTTTCAAAACGTGACATGTCAGGAGGCATCAGTCACCGCAACCTTTACTATGATGTAAGAATGAGGTTAAAAGTTGTCCATAGACATGTCGGGGGAATTTATTATGTTTCATCCGAGATGTGGAAGCATTGTATTATTTATTCTACTCAAACCGACCTTCGGTGAAGCGCATGCATGCAGTACCAGCTGAATGGAATACTAACAATAATCTACCGCAAACCTACAATGTCACAATGTTTTGCATTATGTATACAGGAAGTTAAAGTTAAATAAACATAAAGTCAGAAACTCTCCATCAGTACATATTTTGATATTAAAGACGCCATGCAACATCTGTAGCAATAAATGACATGGACTTGTTTTACATATACTGTTGTTTGTTATGTTTAATATTAAAGGATTGCAGTTTCGTACCTCTGGCAAAAGCATCAAATAAACAGACCAGATAAAAGAATATACTGTTTTATGAACAATTATTAAACAACGATATTAATGAATGCAGATAAATGTCAAACATTGCAATTTGAAGTTTCAAATAAATGTATTTGTTGTTAAAAGTTATAAGTTTTTTTTGCGATTAACCGAATCGTCATTCTGGACTATTTTACCACAAATTTACCACAGCGTATTATTGGAATAAACCAAGTGATTATTTTCGTTATCGATACTCGTGGACAAACGAAACACGTTAAAGACCATTGAACATAAAACATTAAGAGCTAATTCTATGTTGTTCTCGTTTTCTATCACCATGGAAGCTTCAACTGATGAGACTACAGCCGATTCTGTGAGCATGGACCATGATCAACAAGAAGAAACCAACAGTATTATATCAACGCCACTACATGGTGATTGTTATGTTCGTAATAATTGTTACTACAACTGCAAAAGTGTCTTTATTGCAATCGTGTTATGACGTTTTTGGTCGGAGGTTGGTTGATATTAATGTTTTTTGTCGCAGTTTAAATAAGTCTATAAGATATTTACAAGTATCGATCGTTCAGTCAATTATTAGATAGTTCAATCGACCAAATACAACATTTTGGTAGACATCCAGAACATCGACAAATCGATAAATTTCAAATTCAATGTTATATATCCATCCAGGCGGAAAATGTTTTATTCCATATAACACATGCAGGTAAAGAGTAATATATAATTATTATGTCTGAAAATATTAACATGTATTTATTACTTCACAATGTTTTAAAAGCAAGACATGGTGTGCATATAAATTTAATGATATAGCAATTCTAGCCTTTTATCACACCAAAGAAACACATTCTTTAGGTATCTTTCAACATAAAGGACGAACAAAAACAATTTCTTTAAACACTCTTTTAGAATCGGTTACCGATTACCCAACTGCTCCAGGCCTGTCAACTTTGGGTTCCACTACTTCACGTTTCATATCAACAGCCACTTTGTCTTCTGAACGAAGCACCACTGTTCGTCGTGCGTCTTCACATAGGGCGAGCGCTGGTACTGTATCTACGTATTTGTAAATTCAAAGTAAAATGATATGGTAAAGCGAATTCCATAAATTGTTGAATTACTCGATTTAATTAGTATTGTTTCTTAATTAAAATTATAATGCAACGATGTCGATTTTTATGTACGATTGCGCGCCTTCAGATTATGTGAAGACTGAAAATCAGTTTGAAATGAAAATGTCGATTTTGAATATCTAAACATTTCGATGGCCATACGTAACTTAATGTAAGAAGTAAACAGAAGTTTTAGAAACAAGTGCAGCACCAACAGCACCCCATCGAACTACGACAGAGTATCCCCAACCACCAAATCTAGGCCAAATACAAATTGCGTCCCCAAGTCATCCCATGAGTACTGCCACCACCAATGCCGCAGTCAATGCTACAGCAGCCTCTGAAACTGCCACTTATAGCAGCATAAGCCAGCAAATCACGACCGGAGCATCTTCAGCTAGTCTGGACCATCCCGGAGGTACTATTACGATTTAATATTTTCTTTCTGATAAGCATGTTGAAGGCAAACAAGAACGTGGCTACCAGAAAGAGCAAAAAGTTCGAATACATAAAAAACATATCTCCGAAGTTGAATGTTGTTTATGAAAATGGATTTATTTATGTAAATTAAATGTTGGAACGAATTAGCAAAATATTATTAATACCAATAATGTTCAAAACTTTCAAAAGTTTGCATAGTTATGAGCGTGAATGTAAACAGCGTAAAATGGCGTGGGTACAGTATCAGTTTTCCTTCGCTGACTGAGAGAGTACCGATATGATAAGACGGGGGTACGAATAATATGAAGGAAAATTCTACAATGCAGTGGTGCCCAAGAGAATCCGACATTAAAATTTAGTGTTTGGTCATGGATAATGCGAGCACATTTTGTCTCTTGAACGTTTACTGCGTAAGGAATCTTCTATTATTTATAAAATACTCGTAGGAACAATGTAATTATCTTTCAGTAAACACAACCACAATTGCTGGCGGGGTCGCTGGTGGACTGGGTCTACTGATCCTTGTGTTGCTCGTGAAAGTTTATATAAGACAGAGGTAAGTCCTGGCATGGCTTACGCGTCCTAATTTAACCTATTAAAATGATAGGATACGTTACAATGATAATAATACTAATTTACGTTATTAAACACATGAATATGATTGAAAAAAAGGCATTCTCGATAAAAACACCGAAATAAATTCCTTTACCGAGACCAGCCCAATCGTAAAATTGCATCTCTTTATATGTACTCTTACCGTTCAGAAAGATAATCAAAGAACGAGACATTTTAATGATGTCGATGTACCTGACACCAAGACAAACGCCACTAAAGAAACGCCGTTTTAAATACGCAGCAAGTGAAGATCAAGAAAACAAAAAGGGAGAAGTAACTGAACAAGAGAGGAACTCGTATCTGGAACCGTTGGTTCACAGACAAATATGGCAGCAGTTAGATAGGAGACCCTTTCTTCCTCGGCGAACTGAGGAGACTCAAAATGAGCAGGAAATGATGTACAGTAGCATACGGATTTCAGAAAACACGGCCCAGCGGTTGCAGTACATTGCTCGGTGTATGGGCCCAAAAGACGCCGCATCGAAGAAGCAAAGCACAACATCCACGTTATTACAGACATTCGCGGATGCTAATTCCGTAAGTGTTCAGGCACCCGTTTCCAAAAAATTAGAATTAGATCATGGGCGACGCTGGAGCACGGATACAAATCATTACGAATTTGTTGAGGGTAGCAAAGTGGACGAAACAGAAGCAGAAGACACGGTCATTTACGACGATGTTATTATTGAACAAACTGAAAGATTGCGATACTCAAAACCCCCAAAGGTTGCAGACAACTTCAATGCAAGAATGATTAGATCAAGGAGCTCGGAGATTGTGTCAGCAGAATGTGGGTGTACTAATCAGAAAAGGCTTTACACGGCACCTCGGAATTCCACTGTTGATATTCGAGCATCTGTCATTGACAATGTGAAACCTTTCACGTATAAGCTTGTTGGAGAAATGAAGCTGGTTACAAACGAAGGATGAACTGACAAAACATACTAATGTATTCAAAGAACTTTCTTAGAGTTGTTTTCGCCATGGCAGTGTTACACTCTTTTGCACGATGGGTGTGGCTTGTCACGATTTATTGATCACGTGACGTTTAACTGCTGAATATGACAAATGAACCTGTTCAGCCATGTAACGTTCTTCTTCGGAGAGAGAACGTTCACAAGCAATTGACTTCCATCAATCGTGATCTTGGTATTTGTAGCCATTCAATATTTTTCCAAACAAAAGGACAGTTTAAACATGTTCATGGTCAATGGTGACACGAATCTCACGGTTCCTTTTTGAGAAACATAAGTCAAAATTGCTTGTTCCGACTCCTTCCTTGCGACATACATTTCATCTGCTGAGAAATTTGACGTATGCACGAATCTGCTCAGACTAATGGGGATTCCATCATAATAATATCTTAAATATGGATATGTCGCAATTGCATTCCCGTCAAAGTCCAGATATCTCAGATGAGCATTATTATTATTATTATTATCATTATTATTATTATTATAATTATTATTATTATTATTATTATTATTATTATTATTATCATTATTATTATTATTATTATTATTATTATTATTATTATTATTATTATTATTATTATTATTATTATTATTATTATTATTATTATTATTATTATTTTTATTATTATTATTATTATTATNCATCATCATCATCATCATCATCATCATCATCATCATCATCATCATCATCATCATCATCATCATCATCATCATCATCATCATCATCATCATCACCATCATCATCATCATCATCATCATCATCATCATCATCATCATTATCATCATCATTATCATTATTATTATTATTATTATTATTATAATTACTATTATACATGGCCACCGTGCAGATGTGGATGAATCAACCCCTGCAAGGTGTTTGGGACCGTAAATATATGCCAATTTATAATATGTAATAAAGCAATAAGTTCCTAAAAAGTGTAATATGCACAAATATAACATTTGGGACCAATCAGTTCTATATGTGCCAATGCGTGCCAATGCAGCCATTCATCAGCCTTTTACTTTTAATGGACAGTGCGCGATGATTATCAAGGGAAAGATGACTTTTAAATGAGATCTAGTTTAATGTGGTCGTAGTTTTTGTACACAAGAATGTAGGGAAAATAAAACTTTAGAAACATAAGCAGAAAATAAACTCTTGTTACCATAACAGTCTGTTATTGAACGCAATTGACCACTTACCTGCTGTGGTAATTTAACAAACGCCGTCTGTTGAACACCGGATGTGGTAATAGAACAACCGCCGTCTGTTGAAGACTGCATCTATGACATATTGAGTGTTTTGTTGTCGTGACTCGTTGAAATGGATGACTAATTGTTTGGTTTGACCGACCGTTGATGAGGAAATATATATTCACTTTTATTTCATAATTGGTACTCGGTATGATTGTATAATTGTGGAAACAATAAACTACGAGTTTAAGTTATTTTCCTTAAATTTCCGAAAGCTATATCGCAAGTCAAGAGATGAGTTTCAACTGTTGCATTTTGTATCGAAATAACAAAGTTGCATTTCCACAAGATTGATGCACGGATACGAGTTGTATAAGATCCATTTGCTCCATAACAAAATATTGTGTACTCTTATATATAATACATTCAAGAACAGCATTGTGTCATAAATCGTTAGCAATTGATAACAGCTTACGTATACGTAAATGGCAAATCCAGGTCTATTGGCAATTTGGAAACATTGTGGAAAAATACACACAAATAAATGTACGGTTATTTAACACAAAGTTAGGTCAAATTTTATGTCTGAATAAAAATACCCGTCAATTTTTCAGATGGAAGTTTATCAATCCACGGTCGATCATTTTGATATGGCTTTCACTTCAATATTGTCCTTGTTCGGATATTTCAGGAAACTCAAAAATTGTAAATTGCAATACTAGTATAACGTATCGAAAACCTATTTAAAGTATATTGCTTTCAAACCTTGAGGTAATTTATTACTGAAATATCAGAACGGTAACATGTAGGTGGAGCAATTCTATGTATTTTGCTTTATTTAACACGCATACTATATATTGCACGATACATGTGCACATTAAGGTCCAATTAGTTAAGTCCGCACATGCTAATGAGGGAAGACACTTAACGCACATGCATGTAGCCCAGTTTTCCCAGAACGCGGCTGATATGACGATCTACTAGTAATAAAATATAACTAAAGAAAACATCGACATTAAAGGGACTGTAAACCACAAATGACGAAAAATGAAAAGTTCTTAAATACCGTATTGTTTTTGCAATTATTAGTTATATTGATTAAAATATCACGACTGGTATATAACATTACCTGAAAAAAAGTTGTTTTTTATTTTTACTTTATTTTTTATTTTTTTTATTTTACTGGGTATGTCTACCAGGTAACTACCAGTTAACTATAAATAACGCAAGTTGAAGACTGCATGGTTAAACCTAGTTGTAAGGACAGTAAAGAACGAAAGCACCGTATGTAAAGGGACTTATTCACAGATTTTCATAGTTTTGAAATATGTGGATAAATAAATTTACTAACTTAATTTACTAATATTTTGATTAGTTTTAAATAATAATAATAATAATAATAATAATAATAAAATAATAATAATAATAATAATAATAATAATAATAATAATAATAATAATAATAATAATAATAATAATAATATCGCATATTATGCAGTCGTGCATCGTCACGCGATTAGCAAATTCGTCGGTTACAATGAAATTCCCGGTATTGTCCACGCAAACTCCGGACGGCGACTGAAAGAAGCCGTTCCCGAACGACCACTTAATATCGCCATCCATTGACATAATAAGCACCAGATGACGCCGACGTGACGTCAGCGCAATTTCCCCGTTCTTCGTCCAGCAAGTTGCCCACTGTTCGCATATTTCTTCGCGCTTGTACACAGCCGTCATATCGCCGTCGCGAGTGCAGTCTTGAATTCTCGCGTTGATCATTTCCGTTACTAGCGCGTTGCCACCTGAAATGTACGTGATACACGTGGCGTCCTAGAACTCACCCACCCCCGACCCCTTTTTGCCGAACGTGACCTTGTGTGGTTCGCCCGTCGTAATGTGGCGCTTTACGGCACCCGCGCATGCCACTACGACGTTCACGTGACCATTAACGGAGCCGTCTGCCATACTTTGATCGTCAAGGACGGATTCCAGACGCTTGTTGAAATTCGCGCATTTCCGGTTGATGTAAGTGATGGTAGTCAGTGGTTTCCTTTTTTCCTCTGAAACGACATCAGTAACACGATTGTTAGAAATAAACGGGATTGTATGACTTGTTTGTATTACTATAAATCAATTATTTGCAGCCACCTACAATGTTAACCGTAGTTTGCATTATTTAGCAAAAGTACATAGTGTTTATTTAGAACAAGTTGAGTACAACTTGAAAAATGTCAATTGCCAACAAATCACATCCATAAATTATTATATAGATTGTGTGGCTTCGGTTTGAGATATATTAATATTATATTTACCAATGAGATATACAGATACAATATATACCATGCTTTGTCGTAAATTTCGTAACAATTTACAAGGTAAACTTTCCGTATATAATTACACAGAAATGTCGTCTCAGATGATGATGATTATAGCAACTTAAATTACACAAGTTAATTTTAATGTAAAAAAACACACTCTGATTTCATTAAAAATAAGGATAAAATATCAAATATAAGGAATTTACTGAGCAGTCTTTAACATTTCTTGTTTGTTTAACACAATCCCAAACAATTTGCTTTATGGTCAAGCCAACTTATAAACTATTCAGGTATTCCTTAATATCCAATCATAATGTCGTTACAATAAGCACATCATTATATTCATTGGCTAAAACAGACACCAGATACTGATTCATGGCGTGAAAGATACAACAGAGAAATTATACACATTATTCAGATTTACAAAGATTGTATGAACAAATGTAAAATAAAATAAGTTATTGCGCAAAAGCAAAATAAAACTGACGAAATATTCAACTACCTTTGCATTCTGTTGCGCCCCGTTCCCTTACCGGAAGTGGTATTCCAAATCTGTTGTGGAGCTCCTCAATATTCGCGAACGTGACACGACGTACAGGTTGAATCGGATGACCGTACTCTGACGTTACGCCTTCTGACATCGTTCTTTGACGCTCTGGCGTCATGTCAGAGACGTAATAAACGTTATCTGCGCCTCTGGTAATATTTTCTGTTTGCGTCTTCTTCTTCTCCCTCAGCATTACGGATTTGCATTTCTGCAAAACTGTTTAAAAGCGCTCGTTTATGCCACGTGCACACAATATATGAATGGTTAAATTATCTTAAATCAATTTCATGCATAATGGCTTGCAGAACGTTATCTTATTGATGATTTAATTAACTACCAAACGCCTCACACGCGTTGACCATCAGTTAATGTTGATTGGAAGAGGGGCTCAATGATATTATGCATTGTATTCATCAACTTAATATGTACACAAAAGCCTACTATTGTTGTTACATGTTATTAAGTCGTGAGTGTAAACTCAGTTATAAAATTCTGGATTTAACATTGAAGGCTTGTTAGAACAATTATAAATAGCTACACACATTTCTAATTTGTATTTCTAAGATTTCCAAAATAAGTATGAAAAAAAATAAAAAATCTTCATTACATTGATTAATGCACATGCGTCGTGCAATAACACAGCTGTTTTTAATCGCTCTTTCTTTTTCATAAAAATACACTATGCCGCGGCAACTGTTGTGTTGATTTGGTTTGGTTTATTTTGAATATAATATTTGCACATATTCCCATTCAGCTTTTTGCCTGAATTCAAGTTTTATTGTTGTAATTTGACTTTTTTTTCACCGAGTTTTTTTTCCAGCTGTTGACCTTGACCTTAACTTTTGAAACGGAAGTACTTGAAAAACAAGTTGTTGACCATGTTTACAGGTATTTTCCTGACACTTTTCCTAGTTTTAACTAGTGTTAGGTTGTTTTACGTACCTGACATAAATTCCCAAGTAACAGAACAGATACCCAGACCCCAAAATAAGCCAAACAGGTACGAACCTAGCCGTATTATATCGTGCGCTTGTCTCATGAAAACAATGAAACTTAGAGTGCCCATCCGAAATTGCAGAGTATCCGCATTAGCATATCTGTGCGTATTACTGTTGTCGTTATCTCATGATGTAGAGACAAATCCATGATCTCAATACCCCTGCGGCTATTGTGGCCAGGAGGTCTTAGATACTGACTAGGCAATATAATGTGATGGTTGCTAAAGATGGTTCCATATAAATTGTCAAAATATGAGTCCTACTGCATGCACTAACCTAGTGGAGTGTGACATGTCTTTCTCCTGGTCTTGTACTAATTGTGACCAACAACATTATTCAAATTCCTCATCTACATATAACATAGGTTCACTCGTATCTGAAAACAGTTAATCTGTCCTCGAAGATATGAACGGAGATAATATCACTAGTCATACAAGTCTCTCCGGAGATTTCTCACCAAAAAAGAACAAAACATGCTACAATATCAGGCAATGTCAGTCATTAAATTTGTTGAACATTAATTGTCAATCAATTGTCAACAAAAAACATAACTTATATGCTCTGATTGATGAACACAAACCTGACGTTATCGTGGGTACCGAGTCATGGTTGACTCAGGAACAATCAACTGCTGAAATCTTCCCCCAGTCCATGGGCTACACACCTTTTAGAAGGGATAGATCCGGGTCCAAAGGTGGGGGTGTCTTTATTTTAGTCAATCAAACATTAACTGCTACGGAACATCCTGAACTTTCAACAGATTGTGAAATACTATGGGTTAAATTAGAAATGTCCCAAAGTAAACCAGTTTACATTGCTGCTTTTTATCATCCGAGGGAGTCTGATGTTTATGGAGCCGAACAGCTTAGATTGTCCTTAGAAATGACTAGATCATTAAAAGGAAACATCTGGGTGCTAGTTGATTTTAATTACTCACATTTTTCCTGGGGTGAAGATCATACCCCAAATAACAAAGCTGGTTGTGCGTACCCACAAGTATATGAAGACTTTATAAACCTTCTTGATGATTTTAATTTGGTTCAAATGGTCACAGACAGCACTAGACTTGATAACGCACTTGACTTATTCTTAACATCAAACCATACACTCACAAATAGTATTCGTACTCTTCCTGGAATCTCAGACCATGACATTGTAGAAATAAATTCTGATGTGAAAGCTAAAATTAATAAACAAAAAACAAGAAAAATACACATATATAAAAAAGCAGATTGGTCCAACTTTAAAATTTATGTTGAAAAGGAGGTAATTGATTACTCAATGGATATAAAACTATGAGTGTTGGGGACATTTGGGTCAGTTTTTAAAAATATCATCGAACAAGGTATATCTTAATTTATTCCAACAAAATTAATAAGAGAAAAAAAATCTTTCCCTTAGATAACCATAAAAATTAAAAGACTCATTAGAAAAAGTGACAAATTATTCAGACTAACGAAACACGCTGGAATGCATCTTTTGGCCACAAAACACCGAGCCTTAAAACATTTAATAAGGCAAGAAATCAAAACATCCTATACAAATTACTTGGAGAGCATCTTAGGCATTGATGACACCAACCCGGATCAAAGTTTTTTCTCAAAAAAAAAATATTTTCTCTAATTAAGAATGCTCGACAGGACAATCAAGGTATTGCACCTCTTCATGACAAATCCAGTGGTACACTGAAATATAGTAACACTGAAAATGCAAACATTCTTAACCAACAATTTCAATATGTTTTCACTTCACTGAACCCATTATCTCTTGGACAGTCTTGTCTTCATAAAATCAGAGACAAACTTTGTGATGCTGATCTCCNCTCAGTTCTTAATATCACACTCAAGAAATCAACCGTTAGACAAGTTTCACATTCCCAATTTTAGTCATTATCACGACGAATTAATTTATCGACGAATCCAAAACGAGGTTCGCTCAGTAAATTTTGTTAGTAGTTACTTATATATATATAACAGTTATTTGACGTTTATTCCCTACCAATAATCCCTAATCCTATTGTTGCATTGTTGTCAAACCGTAATCAATTATTACATCATAAGCTGTTATAAACATGACAGTTTGTATCCAGAATGTGTAAAGTTGCGTCCAAACAAAGATCTACCAATAAACATGTTGATAGATCTTTGGTCTAAATCTCAACATAACAAGTTGCAATTACGTAATAAACAGTAAGACAGGGATTACTGTTTCGACTTTTACGACAGTAATGTAATTAAAATTGAAAACTGGTAAAGCAAAAGGTAAGTTTCATTTAAAGCAAATAAAACCGTTAAGAAACGAAAGCATATAATACTAGTCTTGGAGTGAGTAACTGAGTTTATAAATCTCTATTCGTTTAATCATGCCATATTTGAGTATTAAAATGGTTAAGCCAAAGTTAATGATCTAATAAATATCCTTCGTTTTTTAGAAGAACACAACACAAAGGTCATCAACATAACAATGTTTATTACAATTACTTATATTGTTTTAAACGTACAAATTGACATTTTAGCAAGGAACACATTTATGTTAAGTTATATTTTTGTAAAGCCTCTATAACGCTCACAAATCAACGACACTTTCGTAATATATTATATAACATATAAATAATCAGTGTTCCTTATAGCAGAAGCCAAAATTTCAACGTTAGATGTGCTCTGGTAACATAGAGTTTTGTTGATACAACATGTTCGTTTTTATTTATTTGTGACACAATTAATTCCATTTTAATTTCCGGCAAATATATCTATTGATACGACACGCGAAAATGGTACCATGTTAGTGCTCTTGTGTCGTATGAAAAGAGATCGTCGAGGGAAATTAAAATGGAATTAAATATGCCAAAGAAATTAGCATTTTGTATCTACACATGTACAAACATCTATGTTACCAGACCACATCTGGCATTGAAATTTCGGCAATCGCCATAAGGAACACTGATGTAATGGGGCTTTAAACAATACAAACATATAATATATTAATGGTTGCAAAAGCAAGAATTATTCTAATTTGATCATTCGGGAAAACGCTGGTACTACAAAATACTCACTAACTGATAACAATACCAGGGATTCCCGTTAAAACACACACACACTGTGTGGAACTTGAACATGTGATAACACATATGTAGCATTTGGGAACTCGAAAAAAATATATTACAATATTTGATGAAGCACAGTTCGAGAGACAATAACATTAACATTATGAAGTGTATGCCGATAGCCCGACCGTATGGTACCCAATTTAGCTTTGAATCCGAATAATTACATGATCACTGTCGCTATTCATAATTTATGTTAACTTCAATGAAATAAGCCACAACCTAATTACAGTGGCAAAGTTGCACCAGCAGGAAAGAAAACTAATAATACAATGCGGTCCTTTATTGGCACAAAACGAATTTAGTAGACAAGACACACACGTGTACAACAAACATACAAAAACGAACATAACTGTGTTCACCGCCATGGGATGGTCAATGCAAAGAATTTTGGGTTTAAACCGGCTTTATCACAAAACCTCACTATTGCCACAAGAATTATTAATAAGACAGTTACGCGCAAATCAAAATTAATCGCATAAAACACCGATTCATAAAACTTCCATTTAAATAAAATAGAGAGAATGCATTTAAATTAAAATACCATGAAAGTACGCAATGGTTTCTATACATGACAGAGCACTGGAACCGTAACTTTCTGAGGCACGCTGAATTTAAACCAAAACGAGTATCAACTACATCTTGTCTTTATTAGAAAGCTGAAGAGACATAGAATCATATAGGTAAAATTCAAATCATTAACTAATCGTGCAATTCAGGAAGACGCCGCACTGAGGTTGTAAAAGCCAAAATTACAAATCTGTGTTGTATAGTTCTATCGTTAGCCACCTACAATAGCACGAATTAAATTGTTTCAAATAAGCATAATTCTTAAGCCGATTAAAATTAAACTATTATGATTTAGCAAATAAAAAACGAGATCCATAATATGAAAAGCATATACACAAAAAATATCCACACCAGATGAACTGGATGCGCCAGAAAGAGTAAAAGTTATTCAGCCGTGACTGAACATCTTACTGAAAGTTAATTACGGAGTACATGTGAATATCCAAAATATGGCATTCTTCAAACGTTTTAAGTTAGAATTTCTTAGCTCTTATGATTCAACAGAGCGTCCGATTTGCATATTTACAATCCAGAAATGGTCCATTTTCAGCTGCTCATTATTATAATCTGACATGCTATATTTTACACTTGGGAAAGAACTAGCCAACCACTTAGCCCACTAGACAGAGCGCGCCATTCTAGTGGTTCGGCATTAATGGGTTAAAACACCACGCTAGGCGCACTTTTATTCTTGGATTTACATTAATTTTGGTTATAAGTAAAAGTCAGGAGTGCCTGGATGTCAGCCTTACAATTAAATGGAGGAGGGTAGTATGCAGTGTAGCATATATAGTCATTGTGAAATAAATATGCATAATTCAGCAGAAATATGATGACTTTCAATTGACACCCACTGGCCCGTCTGAATAATGTTAAACAGCGACACTACGACTAAATTCTATTCACAACAGTTAGACTTAAGACTACATGTATACAACACTGCTCTCAGTATCTCAATGGATTTGTTCGCCAGCTAACCAGTCAAGATTTTTAGGTAGTAAATGGATAACAATGCTCTTCGCGTATCCAACTGGCACAATAACAATGAGGTCCCCAACACAGCTTACTGTTGCGTCTGCTCACACGTATATCGTCGAAGCAACACACGAAATAACTCAAGCTGTAGATTTGACAATTTTCACATTTAAAGAACCGATTTGCTTGCATTAGTAACCTGAGCGCATGGACTTCATCGGCGTAAATGGGAAAGAATACAGTTAATGAAATAAGCATGAAAACAACAAAGTTTTTGCTAGATTTATGGTAAATTTAAATTCCAACAGAAATTAAATTAAATGTACTTAAAATGCATTTCTTCCTTGTTTACGAGATTCTTGTCCTAGAGCCCATTACAGAGTTGTATATGAGAGCATGGAACGACAACTCTCCTCGGATATTGAATCTAAATTTGGAATGTAAATCCTTTTTGTCAAGCTTGATAAAATTCAGTTCCCGAAGCTTTGCACATTTAAAGAACCTCTGACCTTTCGCTTGTACGAAGTCGGTTCACTACATGCGCACGGTATTTAATATTGCACATTACCGTTATCTCCTAGGTATGAGGTTATCGAAAAGCTTGGTGACGCAAATATCTTTATATATATTTCATGAATGCAGGCTTATTTTACCTACTCATTTGACCACCATTTCAAGAGTGTCACGTTGTTTGTTATTTGTTTTTAAAATACTGTCATGGGGTGTAGAGATTTTATCGTTTTATGACCAGTTTTCAGTAATTTCATTCGTGTCCTTAAAGCCGGCCGAGTTGATGTTGGTATATTTTCCCATTTTTGTTATGTGTCGCAAAAAAGTGATTATGAGTCAAAATGTGATGGTATTTATGTCAGATGTGCAAACAAAATGGTCAAAATCGGTCAAGAAATGCCCAAATTCAGTACAAAGATAGGGCTTTTCAATTTCTGTCCATGGACAGAAATGATCTAAATTTAAACACGCGCGGGTCACATGTAAAACCACGTGACCAGTGCATCATTGTTTACAACGCCACAACCGTGTTATTTAGTATTCTGGTTCCCGTCGTACTATAGTATTTTACAAAGTGACAGGGGCATGTAATCCAGACTAGTTATTTAGTAGTTATTCTTTGTTTTGAAAAGCGTGGAAGTGGAAATCACGTGAAATTGGCGCTCACGTGACCCAAAGCATGCATACATCACAGGTTTATAATAGTCTTGAGGATTCCGTTATGTACATGGTTAGGTTTGGTATTGTTGATGCTTTTGGTATTTTTGGCACAATTGTTGCGAAAATCAGTATGGAAGAGTTAAGCTTTATGGATGTATCTGACGAATACTGATCAATTCTGGTCAGTTGAGAAAACAAATTGTTGTGAGAAATATCAACTCGGCCGGCTTTAAGCAATATTTGAGCATGTGTTGAGGACGTCCGCCTTATAATCTCGACTAGTAAAACAATTATTGAATATGCATAAAAAAATAAACATTATATTTAACCAAATAGTTTTTAGATGTTGCACCCCATGATCTTATCTAAAATATAAGTGTTGTGTATTTTTAGCCAATGAAATATAATGGCGTGTTTATCTGAATTATTAACGACCTTTGATTGGATATTCAAGATGCACGTAGAAGTCCAGAATCTGGACAGACAGCAAGGGTTAAGTAGTAAGTTATATATATGGGATTGAATTAAACCAGTACCGGTACGGTTGATTACGGAATACCGTTAGTGCCATCGTAATAACACAATAAAATCCAGAGGGCGACAATGCGATAGTGCGAAAGTACGATGGCGACAATGCGATAGTACGATGGCGACAATGCGATAGTACGAATGCGACAATGCGATAGTACGATGGCGACAATGCGACAGTACGATGACGACAATGCGACAGTGCGACAATACGATGGCGACAGTGTGATATTACGATGGCGACAATACGATAATACGATGACGACAGTACGACAACGCGATAGTACGATGTCGACAATGCGATAGTCATATCGTACTGTCGCCATCGTATCATCGCATTGTCGCCATCGTACTATCGCGTTGTCGCATTGTCGCCATCGTACTATCACATTGTCGCCATCGTAATATCGCGTTGTCGCATTGTTGCCATCGTGCTATCGCACTATCGCTTTGTCGCACTCTGGATTTAAATGTGTTACCACGATGGCACTAACAGTATTCCGTAGTTTATGTATACACACTTTTTTATGAGTTTATCCGATAGGTAGTACAATATACACGGATACACGTGTCCTCAAACCAGCTCTATTGATACTTAGTTACTTGGTAAGGTGAATTAATGTTAAGGAAATTCCTAAAATTCGAAGTTATTTGGCATTTTTAAATGTGACAGATAAATAATTTTTCATCCCTGTATAATCAGAAATCAGAGAACGTGATATACGAGCTCCATGTACGACCGAGTATGGTATAGTGTACCTACCTGTATAGCACAGTGGTAAATATAATATATTTTCTAACCGAAGACACACAATCTCCATCATAAATTAAGCATACGAACTTGTAGGGAATTTACTTAGTGGTATCCAGTCTTGTTGTAAATAAACACAATGTACTTCAGAAAAATTATGTACACAGCGATTTAAATTATAGTAGGACCCATAAAATATGGTTCATGTACGTATACATGTGTATATAGGGAATCATTATTTATAAGAAAGTACTGTTTTATGGTTTAAATTTACATTTAACATGTTTTAAGCGATACATAGTCGCATACTTCAAGTGAATGGCCATGCAAAAGTCAACGGAAATTTATAACAATCTGTGGGTAATAAAGTATTGGCTATAGCGGGATGTCACCTAGTTTTAGGAAAGGCTTTTAGGACAGTTTTAAAGAGACATAGAGTTAAAGAATTGATGGGACGCTCTCGGTCACGTAATAGTGGGACCATTAGAACATCCGCGTGTTCGTGCCAGGAGACGTGTTTTTTTTTGTCACGTGCTCGATCGGAGACAGTAAATTATATTGGTGAATGTGTTCTAAAATTCAGAATAAAAAGGTAAGGTCGTTTGAACACATTAAAAACCTAATTAACATAAATCAACATCAGCAATATGCATGCATTTCCTTAAATATAATACATAGAATTGATCCTCGCTTAAGGGAAACGGGGTTTAATGCGTGGGCGTAAAGTGTGGTCCCAGTTTAGCCTCCGCCCAGGCTTTTATGCTATTTTCCGTGTCAGTGAAGTCTCTTCTTAGCAAACATTGAAAAAAAAGTCGAAAAATGACGTACCTGATTAGCCTGTACGGACTGCACATACTAATATTGGACGACACTTTACGCTTATGCTTTAAGCCCTGTTTTCCCAGAGCTTGGCTCATATATATGTACAGTCATTTAAAACCCGTGTAAAATCAATCTATCACTGCTCCAACGAAAATGTTATTTAAAAAAAACTTCTTCAAAAGGAAAGAGCCGACACACCGATGGTCCTTTTATAAAATCGTTTCATATTCAGTTTGTTTAATATAGTTTGGTACAATAATGTTACATCTACAGAACTACGGTGCTGCATAAAACAAATTACCATATTGGGATGTTTATATGTATTCACAAAGATACGTTTAATCACTACAAACACTATTAACTGTAAATCGATTCAAATTTCAGGTAAAATATGATGTGAAATCAAGTTATACGATTGCGTTACCGATATTTATCAGGAATATGGATGGGTTCGTTATCAAATGTTCTAGCATTTCGTTTCAATGTCATTTCTTAAGTCTAAATTTAGGAGTATCAAAGATTACATATAGATAAAAAAATATTCACACGTTCATGTTCATTGATCTAAATTAAATTGAGCAGGATAAACATTATTCTCTTTAGTTCCGAATATGCGCAATAAATCACAACCCCGTTAAATAGACATAATAGACAATAGATTCGTTGAAAATAAATAAGATATTTGATGACCATTGCGAAAAAATACCATAGTATCGTAAGACAAATGCACCATCGCAAATGCGATTTAAAATCGACAGACGATTGTCAAAAATACATATTTTCCTGAGCCAATTTATAAACCACATTTAATAAAATAGACACAGCTTTTGCATGAAAACAACCACACTATGGGTTATTTATGCACGTATCTAGTTTTTGCTCTTTGCAACGTTGTCAATTATTTGACACCTACACACGTGATTTCACGTCGAGTAATAAAAACAAGCGTTAATTACGTTAAGAATATTTCCTTAGTATTTTTTAATATTTATGACATGACATTTATCGACAAAAAGTGACTCTGTTGTGTTCGCATGATACGACATGTATTCCGAATGCGAACGGGAAAAACACGAGCGGGTGTCGACTTCGTCGAAAGTACCCGGAAAATAACGATCTACTGATAGGTCGCGTGAACTTTAAGGCCCTTTAAAGGTGACGATCCGTAATTATTTACCCATTTGGAAATATTTTTCATATTTTATTTATAAAGGTTATCAAAAAACAATATATATATGCTATTGAACATTACCATAAAAAATGAGCAATACAACTTGTTTTGAGCCCAAAATACAGTGTCCTCCAAGTCAATTGTGTTTACAAACAATCAGTTTATTTACATCGCTGTTTACTCGGGAAAGTGAAAGTGAAAGTGACTCAGGTCACCAAAAATATATCGTTGATTTTCAACGTTTTCCGATATCACTCACAAAGTAGGTCTCTTATAAATGGTTAAAACGTTTGGAGTGATCTAATATGTTACTTTCTGCTGGTAAAAAGTTGTTTAAAATAGAATTAAAATTGAATTTTCTTTCAGCTATGTTGAGCATACGTCACCGCTTTGAGGCTACACACCACGTTAGTTGCAAAGTTGTAAACATTTCTTCCAATTATAAAACGGGTATATCTTCCATCATTCTTGACAACGTTGCACCCAAGCTGTGTTATTTGCATTTTTTATGCAAGAGTAACTGAAATCCGGTAAAAATTAGACCAGTTTATATGCATAATAATTGGCCTTTAAGCATACGTCTTTCGTCACCAAGTTTAACGATAACCTCAATTCTTTGAGATAAAAGCAATTTACAATGTGAACTACCATTCACATACAGTTAACCCATCGAAGCGGCGTAAACTCATATGTTTTTAACGTGCAAAGCTTAAGATTAAAGCGCTCAATAAAATGGATACAGGTAATTGACGATTGATTTCTTTATTTCAGTTACGTTGTGATATCAATTATATAAAACATATCTGAGCTGGAAGTTTCTTTGGAAACAAAACTCTTTGTTGCGTGCAACAAGTTAAAAAAAATATTTTTGTTTAACACGAGTTTATTTATTTTTACATCGGATGGCTATTTACATGGTTTTAATTAGTCAAACATGTTTTTAACAAATGTTGTATGTTACATTCGACGCATTTCATTAAATATCGTAACCAACGATGGTTATTCTATAACAGACCACGGTTGCTTTAAAATATGTTTTCAAAATACTATTGGAGATCTTTACCAGCAAAGGATATTTAAATCCATAGTAAATCCATAATAACAGTATGCAATATAATAAAGATCTACAACAACTGACTGGCGTTCAACATTTACTGATGGTTAACGCTTTTGATGCGTTAAAAAAAATTCATTTGAACGATATCGTTTTAAAAACCACTATAACTTTACAAGACTTACAGATAACATTCATAAACATAATGTTAGCACGGGACATAACCAAACGATTTCAAACAGTTTTGCAGAAATTTAAATCACTTCTGCTGAAAGAGAAGAAGAAAAAGACGCAACCGGCGAAGATGACGTCAGAACGTCGAGGATCGACGTCAGAAGGCGACATGCCACAGAACGGTCCGTGGCAACATGCACGTCGCGTTACGTTCGCGGATATACATGAGCTCCATAGCAAGTATGGAATACCACTTCCGGTGCAAGAACGGGACACACCTGATCGCAAAGGTAGAGGCATATTTTGTCAGTTTGAGGACAAAAAGTCATTAGCTGACAGGTTTGGTATACATTTTGCTTTGACAACAATTTGTAATGTTGCCTTTTTCGTCTCACCCAAAGGTTAGTGCGCGTTTAGTTAACAAATGAATGCATATATACACGTGTAACATTATGATACTGGGGCTAGATAACATAAAGAAAAGTTAAGTCAGTGCCTGATGTAAAATGTCATCTTCACACAGTCTTTGATTAAATGCATGTCCCTTAACAAACTTGAAGAACATGTAATTGTTTTCGGAGCAGGCTAGTTGCATTAGCTCACGTTTGACCTAGATTTCTTGTGATAACGTATACAGCTGCAACATTGAACGTCATTCGATATGCGCAAGTTTTCCAGATTAAGGAACTGCAAGCGTGCTGCAATTGTTGAACATGAGCCAAATATGCACACTCAGCTTATCATGAGCCTGCAGTTTACCGATATTGTTAAAGTGATTACTAATGATTCTCTCAATTTCAATGTCATACGTAATCAACAGATGACGTCAAAAGATGACCCATGTTGAATTTGAGTTGATATTAAAAGATATTATTAGAAAATTATCAGCACACTTTGGACCTTGATCAGAGATAATATCCCATGCATTATAATCAAAACATTGACTAGAGCCATGAGTGTAGAAAACGTGTTTGTAAGCTGAATAGTGATTAAAGTGCCTTACCGGCAATTCAAAAATAAATGTGCCTTTGGGTACAAACTGTCTTAATTAAAGAAAAGCGAATTCGTGGATACATAGTTCGCACACACATTAGCACATATTTGAAACAGTTCAATTTATCAACATTGATCTCACAATTCAAGTATTATATTAAATTATTTGTTTCAGAGGAAAAAAGAAATCCGCTTACTAACATCAGTTACATCAATCGTAATTGTGCGAAGCTAATCAAATGTCTGGAAACCATCCATGATGCTGATAGCGCGGAAGACGGCTCTGTCAACGGCGACGGGAACGACGTATGCGAATGCGCGGGCCCCGTGAAGCGCCACCTTACGGCTTGCGAACCGCTAAAGATCACTTTCGGCAAAAAGGGGTCAGAAGTGGGGGAGTTCCAGGACGCCACGGGCATTACATACATTTCCGGCGGTCACGTGCTAGTAACGGACATGATTAACGCGAGAATTCAAAACTGTACGAGTGATGGCGATACGTCGGCTGTGTACAGTTGCGAGGAAATCTGCGAGCCGTGGGCAACGTGCTTGACGTCGGACAAGGACATTGCGCTGACGTCGCGTCGTCGACGTCTGGTGCTGATTATTTCAACGGAAGGAGATATCAAATGGTCGTTCGGGGCCGGGTTCTTCCAGTCGCCGTCTGGTGTTTGCATGGATAAGGCCGGAAATTTCATCGTTACCGACTCATTTGCGAACCTCGTGTCGATTCACGACGCCAACGGAAAGTTTATTAAATACATAGGCAACAGTAAAATCAAAGAGCAGATATTCGATTCTCCACGGTACGTGTGCGTTTCTCCTAAAGGCGATATTTACGTTTCGGATTCCGGTAATCATTGTGTTAAAATATTTGACAAAAACGGGACCTATATCAGATCAATAGGAAAGTTCGGTAAAAGAGACGGAGAGTTGAAGAGCCCATACGGCGTCTGCACAGACGCTCTGGGTCACGTGATAGTGGCGGACCACTACAACAACCGCGTGTCGATGTTCACGCCAGAGGGCGTATTTGTGTGTCACGTGGTTGACGAAAGTCATGGGGTGGTGCACCCCAAAGGGCTTACGCTCAGTCCGGACCTGAAGCTCTACGTGTGCTCTGGGCATCTGAAAGCGTGCGAGATTAAGGTGTTCAAACTGAGGCATCACAGTCCCACAAATGTGACGTGTGTTTAGTTGTCAACGACCAATGGACGTATAATGAAAAAAACCTGTATGATAATTTGTTCACAAATCATATTTTTCACACACCTCTGAAGCAAGCAGTCATCATGTTTTCATATAGAGAGTCCCGTGTTTAAATTATTTTGCATCATATATCGAATAAAACAAATATAATATACGGATAACAGTTGTCCGCTTCATTGAGACACACCGCGGTCTCCTGATACGAATATTTGACCTTGTCTATCGTAGGTATTGTTTGATACGCGATCAAGAGACTAGTTTCCGTTGCGTAATATAATCATTTATCAAAGATTCGGTGGCGTTATTGTCCGATAAATTGTCGGTCGAGTCTCTACACATAGTTGTCAGTTTGTTGTGCGTTAAAACACAGTCGTAACTTAAATGTGTCGAAAGATCTTGGATAAGTCATGGCCCTGGATCGCGTTTAAAGGATATACTAGTAATTTAATATAGAATATTTTTGCAAGAGAATTTACAACGTTTGCATAATAAAAAGAAATATGTTGAAATCCTTTTGCTGTTTATATCTGCGTACATTCCAGAGTTTGAGCAAATATGTCGAAATGAGGTTGATAATTTAATTACATTTCGAATAAAGCAAAGATCAAGATTTAGATGCTCCGAACATTGTTGCATTAAATGGTATAATGCATTTTAGTAAACCCTATGTTTCTTTACTAAAAAAACGAAATAAATTCCCCACGATACATGATTTTATCGAAAAGTCGGAGAGGTAATTGGTTTAGGCGTTTAATCCGGAGTTGTGTGGGCGTGAACTTTGTTTGGGGGAGAACTTCGTTTGGCTTTTGTAACATAAATATAAACAAATCCATCGAACATGTCCTTTTAAAAAAGAACATATATGTGAGCAAGATCCTTTTTTATCTTACATTATATACGGACAGTATGTCATGCTGACCGAAAGTGAATAAAGCGTCAGTGTGTAAGCAATTTTCAAGTATTGATATAAGACACTTAATAAGAGACTGATATTGGTAAAATGGTATCCGATCCGAATATCTAGACCTTATTTTAGAAACAAATAAAATACAAAGATGCAATCACCTCACTGGTAAACAAAGAGTAGATAATGTTAGCGTGAATTCACAAAATGAATCCATTGAATAAATTAATTTGTTGTTTTAAATGTTTAGTTTTATAGCAATATGCTTTTTGAACACAAAGCAAGTGCGCCAATTCAGTAAAATGTAGAGTGTCTATGTCTTGAACTTCGTCAGAGTCTTATTGATTGATACGCAATAATCTACTCAAATTGTACACTGAACTAGATATTGTATTAAGTTAATTAAGGGCACACTCATATGATATATGGATTGTTCATTGTGTCGAAGAGACTTCAAAGCATAGTGCGAAAATAAACTTCCCTTTCACAATGAACAAGAAGCTGCCGCAGATAGTGTATCTGTCGCAACGGGTGCATTTTTGTCGCGATGGTATAATAAGAATTGGCGTTTACATTTTAAAGAAAAAAATGAGAACAAAAAGGCAACCATTAGGCCCTTGTATTAATTAATGTTAAACAAAGGAAAGTAACTACTTAAAAATAACGCAAATGTACAACATTGACCTTCTGCGCCGTAGCACTTGGAGATAATTATTCTTTAAAAGTTCGACGAAAAATGGCATGCACTATATAGGAGGAGTTAAGCACAGAAGCCTTTCTATGTAATTACAAAATCGACAATAACTCTTAAAAACAATTATCAATTGCAAAACCTCCACTTAATGCGCTGTTGTACTTCTACATTCTGTAAAATGTTTGACGAAAATTGCCATGAAAAATAAAGGAGGAGTTGCGCACTGATGCTTTTTTATGTAATGTTAAACAAAGGTCGATAACGCCTTAAAAATTACGCAATCATGAAACTTTGACAATGTTTGCTCTAGCATTTGTAAATAACTATTCTGTACAAATGTAAGAGGAGTTGCGCATGGAAGCTTTTATATATACCTTAAAACAAAGAACAATAACTCCTTAAAAATAACGCAATCGTAAACCCTTGTCACAATTTGCTGTAGCACTTGAAGATAATTAGTATGCCCCCCTTCGAAGAAGAGGGAGTATATTGTTTTGCTGTATGAAGGTCGGTCGGTCGGTCTGTGTGTCTGTCGGTAGACCAGTTCGTTTCCGATCAATAACTTGTGACGACCGATTGGCTTGATACTTCACATGTGCATTGGCCTTGGCCAGTAGATGACCCCTATTGAAAGTGGGGTCACTATGTCAAAGGTCAAGGTCACTGTCACAATAAGTGTAAAAATCGTTTCCGATCAATAACTCATCAACGGATTGACCGATTTGCTTAATACTTCACATGCACATTGGCCTTGGACAGTTGATAACCCCTATTGAAATTGGAGTCACTAGGTCAAAGGTTAAGTTCGCTGTCACAAAAAGTGTAAAAATCGTTTCCGATCAATAACTCGTCAACCAATTGACGGATTGACTTGATACTTCAAATGTGCATTGGCCTTGGACAGAAGATGACCTCTATTGAAATTGGGGTCACTAGGTCAAAGGTGAAGGTCACTGTCACAATAAGTGTGAAAATCAAGGCCCTGTTTTGGGGGCATATGTCTCCGACCGCGGAATTCTTCTTTTGTAAATGTTTGACAAAGATCGCATACAACATGTACAAGGAGTTGCGCACTCAAGTTGTAAGGGCAATAACTCCTCTTAAAATAGTGGGACTAGACAACGTCCCGTCCGAGCCGATTTAGCAAGGAGGAGAGGCAATGATTGCAACAATGACAGCACTATGCCAGAATATCTTGGGGGAGAAGAAGTGGTCCAAAAAGTGGACCCAGTCGCTGGCCATCACCGGTAAATTAGACTTTATGGTGTCTGTCTTTCTGGTAATCAGTTGGTATAAATTAAAACGGCATTTATATTTATACTGTAACAATGTTATTGCCGTTACACCTTTATGACTGCAGTAAGCAAAAAAATAGGTTTAAAGACAACAGTAACCTCAAAATTAAGAATAAATAAAATTGCTATAAAACCAACGGGATTGATGTACCGCTCGTAGATAAAAACTAGACGTGCATATTTAAGCACAAGAAATTCAGAAACTGCTTGTTAAACATGTATTCAAACTGTTACGCGGAACATAACATACATTGGCCGTTTGATGATGACCCACATGTGCGTGTAAGACAATACATGTATTAACTGTCGGATACTAGAGCTATAAGACTAATCGATTGAAAGCAAACTGTATGAAAAATAACTATGTTCAAGTTTTTTATCCAGTTTATTTAGAATGTAACGTATTTGAAGAATATTTAAAATCGTCCGATAGGCGTTTGTGCAAACTGAAGTGATCAACATGCGACTGAATGTTTTGTTTCGTATGTCAAAAGATTTAATGGGATGCTAAGAATGTTTGCTGAAAATAAAAGATGACTGTTGTCCGAAATGCCTCATGAATGAGCTCCGGATTCAGATTGTTTCAGAACGTGACATATCAGTTGTCATCACGTGACAAATCAGTTGTCATCACGTGACATATCAGTTGTCAGCACGTGACATATCAGTTGTCATCGTCCGCATACCTATGCAGTATGAATGAGGATGAGAGTTGCACAAAGACATGTTGGGGAAATTTATTTACGTTCATGTGGAAGCATTGTTTTAGACCTGCGGTGAGGCGCATGCGTGCTGTACCGACTGAAAGGTACATTATCCTTCTGCAAATAACTGCCACATGTGTTGTATCGTGTATAAGGGAAGTTAAAGTCAAATTAACTTAAAATCAGAAAATATCTATCCAACGAGGAATTCAGACATTGTCCTGCCATTGATTGACTTGACTTGATTGTTGATGCAACATTAGTAGCAATAAATGACATAGAATTTAATACATGTATACTATACTTTTGTTTGCAATGCTTAATAGTAAAGGATTGCAGTTTCGTTCCTCTGGCACAAAATGAACAGATCAGATTAAAAAAAATACAGTGTTTACTCGGAACAATTAGTAAATACCGGCATTAATTATTGCATGTGAATGTCAAACCATACAATTTGAATTTTCAAAAACTTTCATTGTTTTTTAAAGTTATAAAGAGTTGTTGCGATTCACCGAATCGTTATGAGACTGTTTTACGGCAAGTATATTATCGGAATTTACCAAATGAGAATTTTCATTATCGATATATACCACTGATCAAACGTGGGCAAAGAAAACACGTTATCGAACAATGACCACACCAAACTTTAAGCGCTTATACTAAGTTGTTCTTTTTTCTATCACCATGGATTATGCTTATTATTATGCACCAGCTGATTATGTGAGCATCGACCATGATCAACAAGAAGAAACCAAAAGTATCATATCCACGCCACCATCAGGTATTTTTTAATAAACTGTTATAATGTTTTTACAACTGCAACTGCAACATAAAAGTGTCTTTATTGCAATCGTGTTATGGCGTTTGTTGCAGGGGTGAATATATTGTTGTTTTGTTGCAATCTTAATAAGTCTAACCAGTTATAAAGAAACATCGATTGATAGATAGTTCAGTCGACCAATTATAAAATTTTGGTAGACATCCAAAACAAAAACAATTTGTTATATTTAAAATTCAATGTCACTTATCCCCCGGACGCAATATTCATTATAACATATTACAAACGCGGGCGACGATTACTATATGTCAAAAAAGTAAGCTTCTTTTTTAACATTGTAATGTTTTACAATAAAGACATTGTGTGCTCTATGCTATGATTTGACCATTCCAGCAATTTATCACATTACAGAAAAACATTCTTTAGGTATCTTTGAATATTAAAGACAAACACAAACAACTTGTAAACACCCTTTTAGAATCGGGCAACGATCACTCAACTGATCCACGCATGTCAACATTTGTCTCTACTACATCACGTTTTTTTTTATATCAACGCCCACTTTGTATTCTGAACGAAGCACTGTTCTCCGTTGGTCTTCACCTAGGACGAGCACTGATACTTTACCTTGATTTTGTTTGCAAATTTATGATCAGATTTAAGAATAATATCGAACAATGTGATTAATTGTTGATTAACGTCTGTAAACACCAAAATGCTCTGCATTTACCGTTCCAATGCCGGGAGCGCTATTTTAGTAATATATTAAGGAGTGTGTTATTGAATAAATTGATCTGTACACGTTAATGTATTAGCGACTACAGCAAATTGTTTCCTTCTCTTCTAAAACACTTATAAACGGATCATACGAAATTCTCTCGTGGTGATGTCTGTAGATTTTCATTATTCGGATATTTGCCCATATAATCCATCAAATTCAGGCCGGTTAATAATTTAAGTTAAATCTATTAAACGATTAAAAACCATTAAAACACTATTAAGCATTAACAATTACATGTATGAACCAGAACGAAAACTGGTTTTAATATTTAAATGACATTGCGTATATCGAAGGAATTTTTTATAAGAACGAGTCATCAGAAAATGTATAAATATTAGTTTGAAAAGAATATATCGATAGTGAATAACTAAACATATCGATGGCAATACGTAAAACTAATGTAACACGTAAACAGACGTTTCAGAAACAAATGCCACACCAACATCACCCCATAGATCAACGACAGAGTATCAATCACCATCACATCTAGGCCCAAACAAAACTGCGCCCCTAAGTCTTCCCATGCACACTTCCACCATTTTTAACATTATTTGAACTGGATCTTTATTATTTATTATTCAAGAACGGGTTGGTAAATACAGTCAACAATCACGAATGTTATTCAACCTCTTCAGAATAAAATTTATTGTTTTGATGTCAGGTAACATTTCAGCGATTAAATAGATTTATATGATGTTAAAGGAACATTCACACACCCACACAACTAAACACACGTCACTAGTGTGGGACTATGATGCTTCAGTTTGAACACCTTAATCTCGCACGCTTTCAGATGGCCCGAGGACACGTATAGGTTCATGTCCGGACTAAGCGCCAGCCCTTTAGGATGCACCACCCCGAGACTTCCGTCGACCACGTGACACACAAACAAGCCATCTGGCGTGAACATCGACACGCGGCTATTATAGTGGTCCGCCACAATCACGTGACCCGGAAGGTCAGAGCAGACGCCGTATGGGCTCTTCAACTCTCCGTCTCTTTTACCGAATTTTCGTATTGATCGTATATATCCCGTTTTCGTCAAATATTTTTACGCAATGGTGTCCTGAGTCCGAAACGTAGATATTGCCTTTGGGAGAAACGCACACATAACGTGGAGAATCGAATAGCTGCTCCAGGCTTTGACTGTTGCCGATGTATTTGATAAATTGTCCGTTGCAGTCGTGAATCGTCACGCGATAAGCAAATTCGTCTGTAACAATGAAATTCCCGGCTTTTCTACGCCAACACCGGACGGCGACTGAAAGAAGCTGTTCCCGAACGACCACTTGATATCGCCGTCCATTGACATAATCAGCACTAGATGACGCCGACGTGACGTCAGCGCAATGTCCCCGTTTCTCGTCAAGCAAGTTGCCCACGGTTCGCAGATTTCTTTGCACTCGTACACAGCCGTCGTCTCGCCGTCGCGAGTGCAGTTTTGAATACTCGCGTTGATCATATCCGTTACTAGCACGTTTTTACCAGAAATGTACGTGACGCACGTGGCGTCCTGGAACTCTCCCACCTCCGACCCCTTTTTCCCGAACGTGACCTCGTGCGGTTCGCCCGTCGTAATGTGGCGATTAACAGCGCCCTCGCATGCCCCTAAGACGTTCACGTGACCATTAACGGAGCCGTCCGTCATGCTTTCATCGTCACGGACGGTTTCCAGAGGCTTGTTAAATTTCGCGCAGTTCCGATTGATGTAACTGATGGTAATCAGCGGTTTTCTTTTTTCATCTGAAACATTACCATAGCAATATTATTATAAATAAACGCGATTATGTGACTGTAATGGCTATAAAACATTTTTATGCAGCCACCTTCAATTTTAACCTCAGTATGCACTATTTATCAAAAGTACATTGGGTTTATTTAGGACAAGTTGAGTACAACTTGAAACATGTCAATTGACCATACAATCGCATCCATAAATTATGATCGAGATGTTGTGACATCGGTATGAGATATATTATATTTACCAATGTGATTTAAAGGTACACTATATACCATACTTTGTCGTTAATCGAGTACAACATGTACTGGGTAAACTTTCCGTATATAATTACACAAGACAGACATCTCATCTCAGAGTATGATGATTATATCAACTTTAATTACACAAGTGAATTTAAATGAAAATGAAAAATCACACTTTGATTTCTTTGAAAACAAGAATAAAATATCAAATATCAAATTGAAGGGATTTACTTAGTAGCCGTAAACAATTCTTGTTCAATATAATCCCAAAAATCTTGCTTGTTGGTCAAGCTCTCTATCCAACTTATGAACTTGTCATGTCATCCTTAATATACAATCAAATGTCGTAACAATAAACACATCACTATATTAATTGGCTTAAATAGACACCATCTACTCATTAAAGATAGTAGCGTGCAAGATACAACAGAGAAACAGCATGAAAAGTTGATTGCCCATTATTCAATAATTGATATGTAAAACTCAGTCATGAGCTAATTACAAGTATGCTATTAACATATTGTACACCTAATTAGTGTGGGTAAATACAGACTCACGCACACCTAAATCTGAGACTGTTGTTGCTCGGCCAACTGATCTTTGATATGTTAAATGCGTAGTACGGCGGCACAGAGTTGACATGTACTTGTCTTAATTTATGTCGTTCCCATGGATTGAAAACTGGTTCCCACGACTTAGTAATTCGTTCCCACGACTTAGAAATTCGTTCCAACGACTTAGTAATTCGGTCCCACGACGTAGTAATTTACTCCCATGACTTAATAAGTCGACCTAAATAAATAATTCAAAACTACACCCATAATCCAGATTTACAAAATGTATATTAAACTGTAATATCAAATAACTTTTTGCGCACAAAACTGACGAAATATTCAACTACCTTGGCATCTGCTGTTTCCCGTTCCCTCACCGGAAGTGGTATTCCAAACCTGCTATGGAACTCCTCAATATCCGCGAACGTGACACGACGTAGAGGTTGAATCGGATGACCGATCTCTGACATTACGCCTTCTGACGTCGTTCTGCGACGCTCTGACGTCATGTCAGAGACGTAAAACACATTAACTACGCCTCTGGTAATATTTTCTGTTTGCGTCTTCTTCTTCTCCCTCAGCATTACGGATTTAAATTTCTGCAAAACTGTTGTAAAGCGCTCGTTTATTCACGTGCAACCAATATATAAATGGTTAAATTATCTCAAATCATGTTCATGCATAATGGCTTCCAGAACGTTATCTTATTGATGATTGAATTAACTACCAAACGCCTCACACGCGTTGGCAATCAATTAATATTGATTGGACTAAAGGCTCAATGATATTATGCATTGCATTCATCAACTTAATATGTACACAAATGCAAAGTATTGTTTTTTTTACATCTTTTTAAGTCGTGAGAGTAAAATCAGCTATAAAGCATCAGTAATTATATAATGAAGTAAACACAATTCTTGATTTTAAAGTTAAGGCTTGTTAGAAGAATTATAAATAGCTACATACATTGCTTATTTGTATATCTCCGATTTCCAAAACAATTATTATAAACACAAAACAAGTTATAATTACATTGTAACATCCCACAGTTCTCAGTTCTTAATATCACAATCAAAGAAATAAACCGTTTTGAATGCGAGAACTCGATAGTACGATGACGACAGTGCGACAGTTCGATGACGACAGTGCGACAATACGATGGCGACTGTGCGATAGTACGATGGCGACAATGCGAGAATGAGAGAACGCGATAGTACAATGACGAGAATGCGACAATACGATGATGACAGTGCGACAAAAAAAAATGGCGAGAATACGAGAACTTGATGGCGAGAATGCGAGAATGCGAGAACGCGAGAGTTCGATGACGACAATACGACAATACGATTACGACAGTGCGACAATACGATGGTGACAATGCGATAGTACGATGGCGATAATGCGATGATACGATGGGCACAGTACGATATGACTATCGCATTGTCGCTATCGTACTATCGTACTGTCGCCATCGTATTGACGCACTATCGCATAATCGTCATCGTACTATCGCGTTCTCGCATTCTCGCAATCGCGTTCTCGCATTCTCGCCATCGTATTGTCGCACTGTCGTCATCGTATTGTCGCATTCTCGTCATCGTACTCTCGCGTTCTCGCATTCTCGCCGTCTTGATTTTAATGTGTAACCACGATGGCCCTAACGGTATTCCGTATATATTGTACCTACCGGTATATAACATTGGTAAATATAATATATTTTCTAACCGAAGACACAACATCTCGATCATAATTTATGCATACGAACTTGTGATGAATTTACTAAGTGGTATCCAATCTTGTTGTAAATAAACACAATGTACTTCAGAAAAATTATGTACACATCGATTTAAATTATAGTAAGACCAATAAAATATGGTTCATGTACTTATAAATTTGTATATAGGGAATCATTATTTATTAAAAAGTACTGTTTTATGATAGCAATTTACATTCAACGTATTTTACGCGATAAATAGTCGCATACTTAAAGTGAATAGCCATGAAAAAGTCACCGGAAATTTATTACAAACTATGGGTAATGAAGTATTGGCTATTGACATAACGAGATGTCACCTAGTTTTGGAGAAAGGTTTTTAGGGCAGATTGAAAGATACTCAGGGTTGAATAGCCCTTACGGTGTCTGCCCGAACGTTCTCGGTCACGTAATAGTGGGACAATTATTACAGCCGCGTGTTCATGCCAGGAGGCGTGTTGATTTGTCACGTGCTCGGTCGGAGACAGATAATAATGTTTGTGAATGTGTTCTAAAATTCAAAATCAAAAGGTAGGTGCGTTTTATCACATTATAAACAAAATTTACATAAATTAAGAACAGCAATACGCAGGCATATACTCAAAGAGAATAAATATAATTTATCCTCACTCTTGGGAAACGGTTTTTATGCGTACCAGGCTAATCAGGGACGACACTATCCGCTTTCATGGAATTTTCGTTTGAAGGAAGTCTCTACTTAGCGAAAATCCATTTAAGGGAAAAGTGACGTCCCGGATAAGCCTGTGCGGAGTGTGAAATCATTATTCGTGGGATATTATTTTTTGTTGATTTAGTGGGCTTACCGATCTACTAATTAAACACAAACACATCGGAAAATGACGGACGCAAATTCTTATTTTTCTTTTCAAAATCAGAAATCCCCGAAAGACGAATATGAATGATTTAACAGAATATGTACAGTCATTTAAAACCCGATTAAAACCTGACACTGCTTTAAATAAACTTTTATTTCAAACATACCGTCTTCAAAAGGAAAGAGCCGACACCACGTTGATCTGTTCGTAGGATCAAGGGAATCATTCCGAACTCAGTTTGCTTAATACAGATTGGTACAAGAATGTTACAACTACGGAACTACGGTACTGCATATAAAACAATTTATAACATGTTGGGATGTTTATATATGTATACACAAATATAAGTGTAATAAGTACAAACTAAATGAACTGTAAATCGATTCAAATTTAAGATAAAATGATATATTAAATCAACTTAAACGGTTGCGTAACCGATATTTATCGGAAATAAGAGTTCGTTATCAAATGTCCCCGCATTACAATTCAAGGTTATTGATTAAGTCTAAATTTAGGAATATCAAAGATAACATGTAGATAAAAGAAATATTTCCGCATGTTCATTGATCTACATTTACTTGAGAAGGATAAACATTGTCCTCTTTTGTCCCGGATATTCGTAATATATCACAACCCCGTTAAATTAACATTTACAAGGTCTGCATAGATTCGTTTGAAATACATCTTTGCCTGCTGATAACTATTGAGAAATATACCCCCAAGATCGTAAGTCAAGTGCACCATTGCAAACGCGATTTAAAATCACCATACACTGGTCAAAATAATCATTTCCCTGGTCAAATTTATAAATAACATTAAATAAAATAGACGTAATTTCGACATGAAAACAAACACAATATTGGTTATTAATGCATGTATCTAGTTGTCAAATATTTGACACCTACACACGTGACTAAACATCAAGTAATTTAACAAACAGCGTTAATTACGTTAACAATATCCCTTAGCATTTATAAATGTTTTTAATAATTATAACATGACATTTTTTTCGAGAAAGAGTGATTCTGTTGTTTTCGCATGTAACGACATGTATCCCGAATACGAACGGAAAAACAAGCGGTTACGACTTCATCGAAATTACCCGATAAAAAACGAGCTACTGGTGGGTCGCGTGAACTTAAGAGAACGTCTTTCGAAACGAGCTACTGGTGGGTCGCGTGAACTTAAGAGCACGTCTTTCGTCACCGCGTTTTACGATAACCTCAATTCTTTGAGATAAAAGCAATTTACAATCTGAACTACCATTCACATATAGTAAACCCTACATCGAAGCGGTATATGATCATATGTTTTAAATAAGCAAGTTTAAGTTTTGAGCTCTCAATAAAATGGATTCAGGTAATAAACGATTGATTTCTTAATTGTAATTACTGTGTGATATTAAGAATTGAAAACTTATCCGAGCTGGAAAATTCATTGAACACAAAAATTGTTGTTCCGTGCATTGTGAAAGCAAATAAATTAAAAAAAAATAACATGAGTTTGTTAATGTGTACATCGGATGGCTATTTAGAATGGTTTTAAACTTTAAATTATACAAAAAAATACCAACAATTATTACGTCTATTTAGCTTTCAATCAATTATTAATTGTATGTTAAAGTTGACGTATTGTATAAAATATCTTAACCAACAATGGTTATTCTATAAAAGAACACGGCTGCTTTATAATATGTTTTCGAAGTATTATTAGAGATCCTTACCGGCACAGGGTATTTATATCCAAAACAGTATGCATTTTAATATAGATCTACAACAGCTGTTCATGCTTGTGAACCGTTTGAAAAATAAAAGCAACAAAAACAAACATTTAGATATAATTTTACAAGCAACAATAAATTAACGAGACTTAAGATAATTCATTCATCCACATAATCTTTGCACGGTACATAACCGAACGATTTTGAACAGTTTTTCAGAAATTTAAATCACATCTGCTGAAAGAGAAGACGAAAAAGAAGCAAACGGCTAATATGACGTCAGAACGTCGTCGATCGACGTCAGAAGGTGATATGCCAGAGAGCGGTAATCTGTGGCAACGTGCGCGTCGCGTTACGTTCGCGGATATAAATGAGATTCATAGCAAGTATGGAATACAACTTCCGGTGGAGGAACGGGACACACCTCAACGCAAAGGTAGAGGAATATTGTGTCAATGTGGTGCAAATAGTCATTTAACTTGCAGCTTTTTTGCTTTTTTTTTTTTTTTTTTTTTTTTTAAACTTGGATTGAGTTTGTTTATCATTGCGCACCAAAAGTTTAAATGGCATAATTTTATTCAATTTTAACTTTCACAAATAAGAACATTTATTAAATATCAGGAAACCGATAAAACCACTGAAATCAGTAAATGTAACCTGAAATAATGATAGTTACAGTATATTCAAAGTCGATACGTATACTTAACAAGAAATTAAGAGTTCAAAGGTTTAGGATAAAAAGCCATGCAACAAAAATGTTAAAACCAGTGGAAATACACAAATTAAATAAAAGTGACCAAGCGCACATTTGACCTAGATTTATAAGTTATGCAGCTTCAACACTGAACGTAATTCGAGATTCAAATGCCTGCGTGAAACATTGGTACATTATGCAGGCTCATTATGTACAAGTTAATAAAACAATGTAAACTGAATACAAAACTGAGCTTAATTTGTCTGAATTTCAAATTGTGTTTTTATTCTTGAGGTTAAGTGTCAAACCAAACAGGAACACAATAGTCAAGATGGCACTGAATAAGGGACGAGCATTAACGTTGTTGTGTGCGTATGATGAGAAATTGGATTATCAATAGAACACATAAGACTTTGCATTTATTTAATTTATAACAGATCAAGCCTTAGTCTCAAATTACATGCACTGATCGAAGTTACTCCGAAGTCATCGATTCTTAAAAAATAGTTTTTGTATTCAGTTACTTGACCATAGCAATTTATTATAAGATTGCTCTGGGACGTTTACCTATTTCTAGACCCAAATCCAGTTGATTCCAGTTTACACATATGCAAAATCAGCTTATCATAAACCTGCAGTTGACCGATATTGTTAAAGTCATTACTCACAATTATCTCAATGTTAATGTTATAGGTAATCAACTGATGACGTCAGAGATGACTCATGTTGAATTTGAGAAGATATTAAAAGAACAGTATCAGCACACATTGGACCTTGATCAGAGACAATATTCCATGTAATCAAAACATTGACTTGAGCCATGAGTGTAGAAAAAGTGTTTGAAAGCTGCAAAGTAATTAAAGTGCCTTACCGGCCATTCAAAATTAAATACATAGTCCACATACATGTATTAAAACACATATTTGAAACAATTTAATGTATCAACATTTATCTCACAATAAGTTTTATATTATTAAATTATTTGTTTCAGAGGAAAACAGAAAACCGCTGACGAACATCAGTTACATCAACCGTAATTGTGCGAAGCATTTCAAATCTCTGGAAACCATCCATGACGATGAAAGCGTGGAAGACGGCGCTGTCATCGGAAACGTTAACGTCGCATGCGAAGGCGCGGGAGCCGTAAAGCGCCACCTTACGGCTTGCGAACCACTAAACGTGACTTTCGGCAAAAAGGGGTCAGAAGTGGGGGAGTTCCAGGACGCCACGTGCATAACATACATTTCCGGCGGACACGTGTTAGTAACGGACATGATCAACGCGAGAATTCAAAACTGCACGCGTATAGGCGATACGTCGGCTGTGTACAGTTGCGAGGAAATATGCGAGCCGTGGGCAACGTGCTTGACGTCGGTCAAGGACATTGCGCTGACGTCACGTCGTCGACGTCTGGTTCTGATCATTTCAACGGAAGGAGATATCAAGTGGTCGTTCGGGGCCGGCTTCTTTCAGTCGCCGTCCGGTGTTTGCGTGGATAAGGTCGGGAATTTCATCGTAACCGACTCACGTGCGAACCTTGTGTCGATTCACGACTCGAACGGAAAGTTTATTAAATACATCGGCAACAGTAAAATCAAACAGCAGCTATTCGATTCTCCACGGTACGTGTGCGTATCTCCCAAAGGCGATATTTACGTTTCGGACTCCGGTAATCATTGCGTAAAAATATTTGACAAAAATGGTACCTATATCCGATCAATAGGAACATTCGGTAAGAGAGACGGAGAGTTGAAAAGCCCGTACGGCGTCTGCACGGACGCACTGGGTAACGTGATAGTGGCGGACCACTACAACAACCGCGTGTCGATGTTCACGCCAGAAGGCGCGTTTGTGTGTCACGTGGTCGACGGAAGCCTCGGGGTGGTGCACCCTAAGGGGCTGGCGCTCAGTCCGGACCTGAACCTTTACGTGTGTTCTGGGCATCTGAAAGCGTGCGAAATTAAGGTGTTTAAACTGAGGCAGCACAGTCCCCCAATAGTGACGCGTGTTTAGTTTTGAACGACTGTGGTTGTCCTATGGACGTCTGTTGACTAAACTTGTATGATAAATTGTTTTTCACAACTCATATTTTTCGCACACCTCTGAGAAAGGGGCAAGCAGTCATAATGTTTTCATAAAAAGATTCCCGGGTTTAAATTCTTGTATCAGATATCGAATAAAGCAAACACAATAACAGTCGTCTGCTACATTGATAAACATGGAAACTCGGTCTTCTGATACGAATATTTGACCTTGTCTGGCGTTGGTAAATTTTGATAAACGATGAATTGACTGTTTGCAGTTACGTTAAATAATCAAACCTTAAAGATACGCCGGCGTTTTTGTCCGATCTTTAGTCGGTCCAGTCTTCACACGTAGTTGTCAGTTTGTTGTGCGTTAAAAAAAGTAACTTCAATTTGTTAGAAGATCTTAGATAAGTTAACGCTTTGGATTGCTTTTAAAGGATATAATTGTAATTGGATATGACGTATTTCTGCAAGAGAATTTACAAGTATTGCATTATAAAAGAAATAGGGAAAACTGCTTTTGGGCTGTTTATATCTGCGCACAAGGACTCGTTATCAGTACACAAATGTCATTTAACTCTATACAAATTGCAAGTTAAATTATAAATAAAACCCTTAAACGATTGTATTATCGCTCCAACTGATAATCGGAAATAAATCATTGTGTAATCAAATGATGACGCATACCGGTTAAAGGTTTTGTTTTAGTCTAAATGTGGAAGTTTCAACGGTTACATAATGTTGATAACTAATTACCATGTATGTTGATCTAAATAACAAGGGTGAAGGTTATCAAAGATAGCCTAGATTATGTGCATTGCATCACGTTCCCATTTCATTTGATTTCGATTGTGTTATACATTTTTCTTATTGATATACGGTTTTCCCATGTCAACGAACGTTATGTCTCAATAGTTCATTTGTAAACAAAATACATAATTATTAAAACCCGTGATATGATCGAAATAACAAACATGTATTGACCGAAATAGATGAAGATCTGGATGTTTTTTTTTCGAGGATGAATTTCACTTTGTTCTATAATGTCCATATTTTGCTGATGTTAGGAATACATTAAGTCAATATTCCAAAATATTATAGAAACCGTCCACATATGTTCAAGTATATCGAACTACATAATAGTTCAAACAAAACTGTGTTAAGAGGCGAGTCATGTTTAGGTTATAATGCTTGATCAAAAATAGGAAAACAATCATATGTATGTAGTATAAAATAATTATATTTGTTCACAAAGACAAAAATTCAGAATAATCTAATAATTGTTGCAATTATTAGACCATACTAGACTATAGTCAATAGACTTAATTGACATTGTGTTGTCACTATGACTTTGTATTAATCTCATCCATCTGACATCCGCACAAAACATGTGTATTTCCTGTTCCCGAATACTTCGTAAAATAAAGTTAACCCATAAATAAATCAGTGTTCCTTATACCACGGTGACTTTTTAAGATCTGTATTGGGAGAACAAAGCGCGACCCAGTTAACATGTTTAAGGATGTCTTTTTAAATAGTTCACCAATTTTAATGGGATAACGTGGAGAGCTCGTGAGAGTTTTCTATAGGTATCATGATTTGTTAAACAAATAAGTATTTGTTCAGTAAAGTGCAACCGCGCTTTTGTAATATGAAATCCTCACACTGATCCGACAGTTTTCTAACCGTATCGTATATTGCAATTGAAATATCTGAACGGTAACTTGTGGGTTGGGCTATCCTGGGTATTTTGCTTTATTTTAAACGCACATTATCTAGTGCACGATACATATGCACGTTTAGGCCTCATTAGCACTTAATCACTTTATGTTATCTATTGCCCCATCTCTCGTTAATAAACGAGTCAACGATATTTTCGAGATGGCGCAAATGACCGGACGTTTATTGAAGTTCAATAGATTTTTTTTTTTTTTATAGTTTTGTTTTTATCAAGTTGCGATTCTTATAAATCGGATCATGTAGTGCAATTCAAAACAAGGAATAATCCATCGAAAAATGTACAGAAACATTTATTCATGCCGCGTCTCGAACGGTGAGGTATATCGATGGTTTTCCACACTAAATGTATGCATGTATTTAAACAACGCATATTTCCTTTTTCGATCAGATCTTTTATTGCTGAGTAAAGACAACAATATATACAATGACCGTTGATCGTTTATTAAAACGAGAGATACGTGTCAAGCAACCATTTGCTCTTACGTGTTAAAATATAATATATATTTTAAAACATAATACGATATAAACAGTCGATAGGTCCCTTTTATAAATTGTAACACAGTGAAATTTTATAACAGCTTATTTTGTCTCTGATAAAACTTCAAATTAGTTGGGTTTTTTTATATTAGAAATAGGTAAAATGCTTTCTTGTATAATAAATTACTTTGCGGCATTATCAAAAAATATCTAATGGGCGATCTTATAAATAATATTTTTTCCAATAGAGATTGATCCCGTAGGAAGTGCAGACAATGAACTTTTTAACTATAACCTGCACTCCCCTCCAAATTATAGTATATAATTTATTGTCATGTGTTTAAAATGTCTTTTATTTTGTGTCAACAAGATGTATGACATTTTAAAGCATAGTTTGCGTTGCCTAAACTTTAATATTTGAAAATAATAAGAAATTACAACATTTTATATAAGTATGCGTCCCGAAAAAAGGGTGATTTGACAATCTAATTGAAGTAAAAGCGATATCAAAATTGCCGACCGTCGATGGATGAACTTCCATCTGCGACATCGACAGGTATTTTTATCCAGACATGTACTGTAACTTGTGTTAAATAACCGTAAATGTATGAGCATGTACTTTTTCCATAATGTTTAACATGTATGGCACATTGTCAACCAATCTGGATTCGCCAGTAACGTATACGTATGCTGTTCTCAATTGCTTACGATGTACGTTGACACAATGCTGTTCTTGAATGTCCGCATTGTATTATAATGGACAAAAGGTTTTTATGGTGCAACAAAAATCTAATACAACTCGCATCCGTGCATCTCGCTGAAGTTATTGCGTTGCAAAATGCAACAGTTGAAACGCATCTCTTTTCTTGCCATTTCGCTTTCGGAAATGTAAGGAAAATAACTCAAAGTCGTGGTTTATTGATTCCACAATTATACAATTATACCGAATACCACTTATGAAATAAAAGTGAATATATATTTCCTCGCCGACATTTGGTCAAACACAACAATAAGTCATCATTTCAAAGTTTCAAGACAACAAATACATATGTTTATGAATATTTATTTTCCCTACATTCTTGTGTTGAACCACTTCGACCACACAAACACCAAGTTCATTTAGTCATTTTTCTCGTGACAATTATCGAGTACTACCCATTAGAAGTAGAGGGCAGATGACTGCCTGTCTTGTCACAACTAGCACACTTGAATCCCAAATGTTAGTATTTTGCATATGCCATTTTAATTAACTTATTGCTATTGTATTAGATACTTTAGAGGCATACACTGTCCCAAACACCTGGCACCTGGTAATTTCACCTATATGTTCACGGTAACGAATGATCTGTAATACTAATATTTATAGCTATGCTCGGACCCACTCAAATATATAGGCGAAGGTTGTGTATATCCCAAAGTAGGAGTCGGAACAAGCAATTTTGACTTATGTTTTTTAAAGACGAACCGTGAGACTTATGTGCCAATTGACAATAAACATATTTTAACTGTTGTTATTTTTTAAAGTATAAATAATTGCCACTTATATAAGGATCATGCACAATTGAAGGTAGTACATATCTTGTGTATGTTCTCTCGTGGCCGAAATGGTTAATATGTCACAGTCAACATGTAAGCGTCACGTAACCATTTAATCACGACAAGCCACAGCGGTCGTGCCTAAGAGCGTTGCACTGCCATGGCAAAGACAACTGTAAGGGAGTTCGTATAATACATTAGATCTATTATCCGTTCATCCTTCGTTTGAAACCAACTTCATTTCTCCAACAAGCTTATACGTGAAAGGTTTCACACTGTCAATGACAGATGCCCGAAGATCGACGGTGGAATTCCGAGGTGCAGTGGTAAGCCTTTTCGGATGACTTCTCGGACATTCTTCTGACACCATATCCGTGCTCCTTGGTCTAACCATTCTTGCATTGAAGTTGTCTCCAACCTTTGGGGGTTTTGTGTATCGCACTCTTTCAGTTTGTTCAATGATGACATCGTCGTAAATGACCGTGTCTTCTTCCTCTGTATCGTCCACTGTGCTACCCTCAACAAATTCGTAATGATTTGTATCCGTGCTCCAGCGTGGCCCATGATCTAATTCCATTTGTTTGGCACCAGGTGCTTTGACATGTGAGTAGTCAGCATTCACGGATGTCTGTAAAATCGTGGATGTTATGCTTTGCTTCTTCAGCGCGGCGTCTGTTGGACCCATGCACCGAGCAATGTACTGCAACCTCTGTGCCGTGTTTTCGGAAATCCGAATGCTGCTGTACATCGTGTCCTGCTCAGTTTCTGTCTCGTCGGGACGTCGAGGAAGTCCGGAACTCATATCTAACAGCTGCCATATGTGTCTGTGAACAAACGGTTCCATATACGAGTCCCTCTCTTGTTCAGTTTCGTCTTCCTCTGTGTTTACCTCATCTTTACTGGCTGCGTTTTTGAAACGGTGTTTCTTTAGCGGAGTCTGTCTTGGTGTAAGGTACATCGACATCATCAAAATGTCTCTTTCTTTGATAATCTTTCTGAAAGGTAAGAGTACATATAAAGAGATGCAATTTTACGATTGGGCCTGTCTCTGCTCTGCGAAGGAAATGTTTTCGGTGTTTAACATCACGAAAAAGTCGACAATAATTTTATCACTGATGCTATTTTGTTCAATTGTATACATGTCGTTATACAAGTGCTGAATAAGGTTAATCAGCATTATTATAATTGTAACTTTTTCTATCTTTTCGACAGGTGCAATAAATAAATAATCCAAAAGAGAAGAACACCTGAGCAAGGACTTGCCTCTGTCTTACATAAACCTTCACAAGCAACACAAGAATCAGCAGCCCCAGTCCGCCAGCGACCCCGCCAGCAATTGTGGTTGTGTTAACTGCAAAACATGTACAATGCTGTTACGTGAGTATTTTACAAATAATAAAAGATTCATAACGAAGTAAATGTTCAAGAGACAAAATGTACTCACATAATCGCAATGTTTAGTTATTCACAATCAGTGAATTCATTTCATTCGAATATGTTTACATATTCTTAAGGCTTGTTCATAGAAATGTGATTTGATAAACGCAATTGCGTTTGATTATTCAAGCCACATTAGCACTCAAAATAAAATAATAATTCGTAAAATATTTCAAAAAATAAAGTTTATCCATAAAAAATCGGTGTTCCTTATAGCAATATCCAAAATTCCAAGGCCAGATGTGCTCTGGTAACATAGCTTTAACAAGATACAAAATGCTCTTTTTTATGTTTTGTGGTACAATATATTCAACACATGTTCATGTACCAATTAAGTGTTCGTGTGTCGTATGAATAGATATCGTTGCGGGAAATAAAAATGGAATAAATTGTACTACAAAAAATAAAAAAGAGCTTTTTGTATCTTGTTAAATCTCCGTCACCAGACCACATCTTGTGTTGAAATTTTGGATATTGCTATAAGGAACATTGATTTTTCTATCGGTTAACCTTCTTTTATGAAATATTGTATGAAATATTCGTGAATTTTGAGTGTTAATGGGGCTTTAAAATCAGTTTTCGTTCTGGTTCATACATATCCATGCACTTGTTTATGAATAATATTGGTGCCATTTTGCATTGAAATATGTTTGAAAATCAATAGCCAATTACGCCGTTCAATTAATCGGAGAGCGAATATTATATAGATACATGTTCTGCAGACGTTGTATCATTTCAATGTGATCTTCCATTAATAACCGGCCTGAATTTGATAAATGTTTATTTGCGAAAGTATCCGAATAACAAAATTCTAAACACATCACCGCGAGAGAACTTCGTATGATCCATTTATCATTTTTTGAAAGAAAGAGATCAATTGGCTATAGTCTCTAAACACATTAACGTGTAAAGTACAATTCATACAATAACACACCAATTACACGATTAATTAAAATAGGGCTCCCGGTCTTGAAAAGATAAAATGCAGTGCATTTGGAGGTTTCTCGACATAAATCAAGAATTAATCCCTGTGCTTGAAACTGTACATAAACATTGACATCACAGCATTTTAATTTTTATAAGAAACAATATTAATTTAAGATTTTTCATAATTAGCTATTTACTAGAAGTTCACTCTCTGATTTTACAAATACAAGTACGTTGATACATAACCAGTGATCGTCTTACGTGAAGACACACGGCGAACAGTGGTGCTGTGTTCAGAAGATACAGTTTGCGTTGATATAAAACGTGAAGTTGTAGAGCCCAATGTTGACATGCGTGGAGCAGTTGAATAATTGGTACCCGAGTCTAAAAGAGTGTTTAAACATTGTTTTGTTCGTCCTTAATATAAAAGGATACCTTATGAATGTTTTTCTTTAAGCGATAGAATAGCTATATCATCAAATTTGTATTCAAACGATGTTTTGCTTTAAAAAAATTACACTGTTAAAAACAGAAAATTTGTTGAGACATCTAGTACTTTTCGCCCGCGTTTGTAATATTGAATACTGAATTTTCCGCCGAAATTGATATGTGACTTTGAATTTGAAATTCGTCGATGTTCTGGATGTCTACCAAAAATGATATCAATGACTGAACTATCGACCGATAATTGTTCATAACTGTATAGACTTATTAAGACTGCAACACAAACGACAATATCAACCAACCTCCGATAATAGACGTTATAACGCGATTGCAATACAGACTCTTTTGAACGTTGCACGTGCAGTTGTACTAATATTATTACAGAACAATAAACATCGCCTGATAATGGCGTGGATATAATACTTTTGGTTTCTTCTTGTTGGTAATAGTCTTTTCTCACAGAATCAGCTGTCGTCTCCTCAGTTGAAGATTCCATGGTGATAGAATGAACGAACAGCGTAGCATATGCGCTTAATGTTTTATGGGTTCGTTGGTCGATAACGTGTGTTTTTGCCCACGGTTCATCAGTCGTAGTTATCGATAACAGAAATACTCACTTGGTAAAATCCCATTATAGACTGTGGTGATTTTATCGTAAAACAGTTCCGCAACAATTCTGTAAGTCGCAAAAAATCTTTACAACTTTAAATATCAAATTATTTTTTTTTTGAACTTCAAAATGAATGGTTTGACATTCATATGTAGTCAATAATGTCGGTATATATTAATATCTCCGAGTAAACACTATATGTTAATCAAGTCTGTTCATTTAGTGCTTGTGCCAGATGAACGAAACTGCAAATCGTAAATATTTAACATAACAAACAAAAGTATGGAATATATGTACACATTACCGAGTGATTTATTGCTACAAATGTTGCATCAAGTCCATAATGGCGGGATTATCTCTGAAATTCTCGATGGAGAGTTAGTTTCTGATTCAAAGTTTATTTTACTTTAACTTCCCGTTTGCATAATGCAACACGTGACATTGTCGCTCTTCTGTAGGTTATTATTAATGTTCCATTCATCTGGTACTGCATGCATGCGCTTCAACGAATGTCTGTTTAAGTAGAATACAATAATACAATGCTTTCACATTTCGAGTGAAACTAAATAAATTTCCTCGCCAAGTCTCTGTGCAACTCTCATCGATATTCTTCCTGCATAGTTATGCTGGCGATGACATCTGACATGTCACGTTCTGAAACCATCTATAACCGGAGTTCATTCATTAAGAATATATAATACTCTTCTGTTGCAATATGCATCAGGTATATAGAAAAAGTAGGCGTCATACCGTCAGTGCTTACCGTCCGCCACACTCTTCTGCGCAACTCCTCCAACATGTCGCATGTTTAAAATTACATATTAAAGCTTCTGTGCAAAACTCCAATATGTTGCGTGCGATTTTCGATTTTGTTTTTAGCCGCATTACCATAATAATGTTATGCACGCATTTACACGTATGTTTGCCGTAAGCGTTTTCTTTAATGGCCGTGCATCAACATATCGGCGAAACGAAATGATTATAGAAATGCATATAATTTAATTTGCTCTTGTTTCTATGTTAGAAATTTGATCAGGTAATAAAACAGTTATTTCATGGATGCTTGGTGAACAGTCAAAACTGTTGTCCCTTGGTATAAGGGCTGACATTTGGAACTGTTGCCCTCGGACTATCGGCCGCGGGCAACAGTTCCAAAGTCATCCCTGATACCGAGGGACAACAGTTTTCACTGTATATTCTATTATATATTATATGTTATATATTATATGTTATATATTATATATTATATATTATATATTATATATTATATATTNCCCCCGTAACCAACTAACACGTCTTCTGGGGGCGATGGCCATATGGGAGACAATCCCGGTGCACTCGATAAAAATGAAGACACACACTCTTTTGTCAACAAATAGTCAATGACAGACGTACCGTTATTCGAATAAAAGGTTTGCTTACAGATATTGCCAACTCTACCACACAAATAAATTTAAAAAAAACAGCAATGTCACAACACTCAGAAGAAGTGCTAAATTACATTATATGTGTATAAACCAGATATTTATAACTAGGTGATATATCTATGGTACAAACGTACGAACGATTCGCAAACTCATTTTCGCACCAATCAATCAATCAATCAAATTCTGTATTTTCCCCAGAATGGAGATTTTGAACATGTTATAATAACAGTTATCTACAAATTATGATATAAGTGCATTATAAATATACATCTGCATGTGATACAATTGAAGTGTATGATAGATAACACAGTGCGTTTTTTTTTCAAGTCCATGAATACTATTATGCTTTTTTTTTTGCTTTACTAGAACTCAATTTGAATGTACCCGGACGAATGTGAGTTTGATTAGTGGTCACCATACCAGACACGTGGGGTTTCATCCGGATACTCCGCCCCCCCCCCCCACACACACACAAAACAAGACCACATCAAATTCGATAATCTTTCGGTCAAAAAACTAAAGAGCTGGAATTGCAGATATTATTCAAAATTCGTCCCAACTTTCGCGAGTCTAGTAAGTTCGCGCTTTGATCAACTTTGACTTATTTTGAAAAAGGTCTTTTGGATAGGAATGCGGGGACACACTTCGGGTAAGAACATAACGCAACCTCAGGCACGGAAGACATCATACAAATCGAAATACACACGCGCACAGATGAAGTCAGTGGCGTAAGAGTCAATGGAGTTATCCCTGTCTTACCGTTGATTACGTAATTGCCACTTGTTGTGTTAAGATTTAGACCAAACATTACAAATTCTTGATGCAAACTGTCATGTTTGTAACAAATTATCATGTAATAATTGATCATGGTTGGGCAGCAATGCAACAATAAGATTTAGGATTATTTATATGGAATAAACGTAAAAGACTGCTATATTATATATGCGACCATTAGTCACTACCATCAAGATTTACTTAGCGAACCTCGTTTTGGATTCATCGATACATAATAACGTCATAATAATGACTAAAATTGGGAATGTGAAACTTGTCTTACGGTTGATTTCTTGATTGTGATATTAGGAATTGAAAACTGTGGGATGTTTCAATGTAATTATAACTTGATTTGTGTTTTTAATAATTATTTTGTAAATCGGAGATATACAAAATAGAAATGTGCGTAGCTATTTATAATTGTTCTAACAAGCCTTTAATGTTAAATCCAGAATTGTGTTTAGTTAAATTTCATGCAAATATGTAAACATGTCGCATTCGACGTGTTTTAATGTGTTTATAGCCATATGGGAATATTTCACATATAATTACTGATGCTTTATAGCTGATTTTACTCTCACGACTTAATAAGATGTAAAACAACAACACAAGGCATTTGTGTACATATTAAGTTGATGAATGCAATGCATAATATATCATTGAGCCTACGTTTCAATCAACATTAACTGACGGTTAACGCGTGTTAGGCGTTTAATAGCTAATTAAATCACCAATAAGATAACCTTCTGCAAGCCAATATGCATGAACATGATTTGAGATAATTAAATCATTCGTATATTGCGTGCACGTCACATAAACGAGCGCTTGAAACAGTTTTTCAGAAATGTAAATCCGTAATGATGAGGGAGGAGAAGAAGAAGACGCAACCAGAAAATATTACCAGAGGCATAGATAACGTATTCTACGTCCCTGACATGACGTCAGAACGTCGCAGAAAGACGTCAGAAGGCGTAACGTCAGAGATCGGTCATCCGATTCAACCTGCACGTCGTGTCACGTTTGCGGATATTGAGGATCGCCAAAGCAGGTTTGGAATACCACTTCCGGTGAGGGAACGGTGCACAACAGAATGCAAAGGTACTTGAATATTATTATTATTTATTTTGCGCAATCAGTTATTTGATTTTACATTTTTTATACAATCTTAGTAAATCTGAATAATGTGTATAATTTTGCCCTACCTATGTAAATTGTGTTGAACAATCTATCTGTTAACAACAATATTTGCTACAATAGGTGTTACTTTCGTGACAAAAACAGTACGATGTATGCAAATAAATGCAGTGTTATACAATTCTATTCTATTTAAAACAATTTGTGGATATGTACACTTCGAAGACTTATAATGGTCAAAAGTCCTAGTATGGCAACTTATTGCCAGTAACGCATCTACCAGTCGGTATTGGATTCCGCTGTAAATTCGCTCGTTGATAGATGTGGTGGTATAATAATATGAAGACTCAAGATTATTTCTCTAATTTTTAACTGACATCTTTTTTTAAATTTAAAACCGAATCACGTACACACTATAGATCATGCGTGCTAATGCTTTCATAAATAATTATGTGAAAAAAACTTTCAGCTCTAGTTACTGCTCATGTGAATATTTAAAAAAAAATGAATTATTTGTAAGTTGCAATTCCATGTCATGTTTGATAGCTTGCATACACTCAGTCGGAGGCACACTAGGTTGTTGTTTTTATAAACAGCTTTCGCTAAAAGAATCTTCGTCATCTCTGCACTTCAAGATTTATATATGTCAAATTAAATTCATGAACGGTTAAACAGCGGTGATGATAATTTGGTAAATATTTGCTTCGGTCATAGATTCGCGCAATGGCTGGAGCGCGAAAAGCGCAAAAATTAAACCTCATCGAAAATAAGTGATCCCACAGTAAAATTGATGTCATTATATATCGAACTATACGTACTACAAAAACATATGGTATATGTGTTTTAGCAAACATTTATATCGTGGGAACGAGTAAGTTAATCCTGGTAACGACATAATCAACCATTACAAATAAATGTTGTAAAATGCATGTTTCAAAATGACCCACACAAAGGATGCTTACATATTTTCGGACGATATAAATTGGAAAGATTCGCGCTGTAAAATGCTTTTTAAACTATGTGTATTCTGATTGGGTGATTATGTTGTTACAACGAGCAGGTATCTCGCTTCCACGAGTTATTTTGTCATTCCCACAAGTAAGTTACGAAGTTACCACGAGTAAGCTGTCTCCTTCCCACAAATTAATATCTCGTTCCAATGATTTTATTATATTAGTCGTTCCCACGACTTGCTTACTCGTGCAAACGATTTTACGATTAGTAATCTCGCACCCACGGCTTATTAAGTAACACGAGTTACGCTGTTTTCATTATTTATTTGTGATATAAACATTTATACATTTATATTAATTGCTAGTTGTTTCATCGCCAAATCCCAAGACAATCTTATTCGTTCCCTCGTCTTACTAAATCCGTCAGACAAGTTATCTCACCCCACGACTTATTAAGTCGTGGGTACCAATTACTAAGTCGCGGGGACGAGTATTCAATCCAATGGAATAACATAAATGAAAACTAGTACATGTCGCATCTGTTCCACCGTACTACGCATTTTTATAAGAGTGTGTGAGTCTGTATTTTTACCCACATTAGTAATGTGTACAATATGTTCATAGCATACTTGTAATGAACTCATTACTGAATCAATTAACGAATAATGGGCAATCAAATTGTTATGCTATTTTCGAGTTGTCTCTTTTACGCTAGGATCTTTAATTAGTTTATGGTGTCTGTTTAGCCAATTGAACTAATTATGTGCTTTTTTACGACATTTCATTGGATATGTAGGATGACCTTAAAAGTTTATAGTTGGATAGAGAGCTTGACCAACAAGCAAGATGTTTGGGATTATATTGAACAAGACTTGTTTACGGCTGCTAAGTAAATTCCTTCAATTGGATATTTTATGCATTTACATTTAAATTCACTTGTGTAATTTATGGTGCTATAATCATCATAATCTGGGATGAGATGTCTGTCTTGTGTGGTTATATACGGAAAGTTTACCCTATACATTGTGTACTGGATTTACGACAAAGTACGGTATATATTGTACCTTTATATCACTTTGGTAAATATAATATATCTCTTACCGATGCCACAACATCTCGATCATAATTTATGGATGCGATTTTATGGTCAATTGACATGTTTCAAGCTGTATTCAACTTGCCCGAAATAAACCCAATGTACTTTTGATAAATAATGCGTACATTGGTAAAAATTTTAGGTGGCTGCAAGAAAATGTTGTACAGCCATTACAGTCATATAATCGCTTTTTTTTCTAATAATATTTTTATGGTATTGTTTCAGAGGAAAAAATGAAACCGCTGACTACGATCAGTTACATCAACCGGAACTGCGCGAAGTTTAATAAGCCTCTGGAAACCGTCCGTGACGATGAAATAATGGCAGACGGCTTCGTTAATGGTCACGTGAACGTCGTAGGGGCATGCGCGGGCGCCGTGAAGCGCCACTTTACGACGAGCGAACCGCACAAGGTCACGTTCGGCAAAAAGGGGTCAGAGGTGGGGGAGTTTCAGGACGCCACGTGCATCACGTACATTTCAGGTGGCCACGTGCTAGTAACGGATATGATAAACGCGAGAATTCAAAACTGCACTCGAGACGGCGAAATATCGGCTGTGTACAGTTGCGAGGAAATCTGCGAACCGTGGGCAACCTGCTTGACTCCGAACGGGGACATTGCGCTGACGTCACGTCGGCGTCGTCTGGTGCTAATTATGTCAATGGACGGCGATATCAAGTGGTCGTTCGGGAACGGCTTCTTTCAGTCGCCGTCCGGTGTTTGCGTCGACGAAGTCGGGAATTTTATTGTTACCGACGAATTTGCTAATCGCGTGACGATGCACGACAGCAACGGACAGTTTATCAAATACATCGGAAACAGTAAAAACAAGAAGCAGCTATTCGAATCTCCACGGTACGTGTGCGTCTCTCCCAAAGGCAATATTTACGTTTCCGACTCCGGAAACCATTGCGTAAAAATATTTGACGAAAACGGGACCTATATCAGGTCAATAGGAAAGTTCGGTAAAAGAGACGGAGAGTTAAAGAGCCCGTACGGCGTCTGCTCAGACGCTCTGGGTCACGTGATTGTGGCGGACCACTACAACAGCCGCGTGTCCATGTTCACGCCAGACGGCGCGTTTGTGTGTCACGTGGTTGACGGAAGCCTCGGGGTTTTGCACCCTAAGGGGCTGGCTCTCAGTCCGGACATGAACCTCTACGTTTCTTCTGGCCATCTGAAAGCGTGCGAGATTAAGGTGTTCAAACTGAGGCACCACAGTCCCTCAATAGTGACGTGTGTTTAGTTGTGAACGACGGGATGTGCGAATATAAATTTTATCATATAAATCTACTTAATCATTGAAAATTTATTTGACATCGTAACAATAAATTTGCACCCTGAAGAGGTAGAATAACAAGTCCAGATTGTTGACTGTATTTACCACCCAGCACTTGACTCATACATAATACAGAGCAAGTTCAAATGTCAAACGGAGAATGCAATAATTTAAGTCGGTGTTTTTTTGCAAATACAAATAAGTTTCAAATAAAGAAACCTTTTTATAATAAAACATTATACAAATATGCTTTATTCTTGGAAATGTTTCTAGGACTGAGTTGACTAATACAGAGTAAGTGACCATAGAACTTGAGTATATAAAAACATTGAGTTTTCTACCCAAAGCCAAATATGTCGTATCCCAGTTTGGTGAGTTGGCTATTGTACCTGTATGGACCGGAATTACGTTGTGCATGATGTACACTTCTTAAAAATAGCTATGCGTATAAACGGATTTTAATTGTTCAAGTTTATCGTCCATATTAAATGGGCATTCGATGTTATTGACCCATTAATGTATTAAACAATAAATATTCCCTCTTTTGAAACAGATATGTATCTAGCACCAATGCTACATTGACGATATCGTTGATGAGAAGATTTAAGTGTCAAATATATTTGTTCGATACAAATAGCCTACATTGATGAACAAACTAATACATTAAAGTCCTATTCTGAATACTGCGCATGCGTATAGAGATACTTCGTGTTTATTTAATAACCGTTTTCCTACTAATACTGACTTTCCCGCGCCCGCTAAGTTTCCCCGTGTGCAAATATATTGAGCTTTTATAAAAACGAAGTATACTTTTCAACCATTTAATGTATACTATTCAAACGATACTATTACTTTTAAAAATGTAATTCAGTATTAACAGTCGATATGTCCCCTTAAAGGGACTTGTTCACTATTTGATAAAATGACAAAATTGAAAACAAAAAAAAATTCAGATTTGTAAATTTTCGATGTTGTTATGTTTTTTTTTGCAAGGAAACATTAATACTGAACATTTACCCTGCACTTAAATATCCATTACACACATCTTATGAGGATTTAAATCCTGAAAATTATAAAGCGTTACAAACGCGAAAGGATTGAATAATTTGGAAAGTTCTGTTGTTATCGTTATATTTTGTGACATTACGAGGATTGTTGACTTTCTCCAAGGGTTAGTGGTTCGAGCCCAGGTGTGACTTACTTTTTTTCTTTCTTTCTTTAATTGTATTTTCGTTTCGTACTGGAGCTCTTTACTTCCGATGTTAACATTTATAAATTTAAAATATTTAATGACAAACTTCAAAACATGCAAAAATATGTGTACAAGAACAAGTTTCGGAGTGACAAAGTGATATGTTTAGAACATGACGCTTCAATGCAATAGGCTTATCCCGCATTACTCTAGACTTTGGAAAAAAACCCACTTATCCCTAGATCAAAACAACGCTCATCACTTTATTGCGCCAATTGCAATTTCAATCAAATAATAACGGTTGAGATGGTAGATCTATGTATCTTAAATGGGTCCCCTTTATTTACATGAGAAGGTTTGTTTTCAAAATCAATCAGTTGTTTTGAAGTTTATGGTAAGACATCTGTCCTGAACGTTTTTCAGTAAACGTGCAAGACTTTCTTCGATCAATCATACATTACTGACATTTTAACATAATTTTGATAAACTTATCAAGATTAACCTGCGTTTGTCCTCATCATCATTTGATATAGACCGTCATCGTCGTCCTTGTTTAGGTCCAAATGTTTTGTCGAGCATTACGCAAGTATAAGATCTCGAGCAAAACTTACAAATGGGTAACTCGTCTGCTCGATTGCAAAACAATCTTGACTCGGCCTCCCATTCCGAATATTAGACCTTGTATTGTGTGGTCAAGTTGACATTAGCTATCAGAAGATAAGCTTGTGTTACGTAAATTGATCGACTATAAAAGATGTAGTGAATTATACACCGACCAAAATTGTCTATCTTTAATTTAGGAGAATAAATAATCATGCAGTGTTAAAGGGACATATTCTGTTTTGGAAAAATGACAATTTTCAAAACAAATTGTCTGAGAATCAAATGAGAATGTACGCATCATATTAAAAACAAGCAAAATAACTCTCCTTACTGAGAAACATTATATAAGTATTACATGTCTGGCAGGGTGACAGTAAATTTGTCAACTTGAGGAAATACTGTCAACCGAGGCGAAGCCGTGGTTGACAGTATTTTTCCTCAAGTTGACAAATTTACTGTCACCCTGTCAGACATGTAATATTTATTTTATTATACCGAAAAAACTATTCAAGCATGAAAAAATAAAAATATATGAAGCATGAACACTTTTAATATTCAATAATTGTATTAAATTTCAGAAATGAAAACAACCATTAATATTTTGATCACAATAATAAAAGTACACTGGTTAACACAGTCGACTTCTCATCACAGAAAATAAACTGTGTTAATAACGTCATTTTGTAAAAAAAATGACGTCATTTCACATACATCCGCATGTGATTGCTCAGCAGCGGGCGACAGTTTTTTTTGGACAGTAATTTGTTTGACGCTGGGTCTGACAGTATTTCTATGTCACGATGGCCTATTGGAGTTTAGCGTTGTGAATAAAAGTGAGGTATAATAAAATAAAATATTTTAATTTTCGTTTATTGAAAATCATCAATCGAAATCGCAACAATGATAAAGCTTCCGTAAAAATTTTCATCCATAATTTAGCAATAAAGTGAATTGCCAATATAACGTTTTTATTACAATTTAATTTCTGAAGCCTGCGCTGTCTAGTGGTAGAGCATTATATTTTGCTTGTAGAGGTCGCTTGTTCTTACCCCTGGTCCGCATACTATTTTATTTTATCGTTTTCCGTGATATTATTATTATTTAAAACTAATCAAAATATAAGTTAATTAAGTAATATATTTAGTAACATATTTCAAAAATATGAAAATCTGTGAACAGGTCCCTTTAAATTAGGAGCTTTTGGTCTTGACTGTCCTTACAAATAGGTTTAACCATGCAGTATTCAACCTGGGTTTGTGGTCTTTATTATCTTCAATTGTAGATGCATATTTGCAATCTTTACAAAATTAGATATCCCTATTCCCCTTATTGTCATTAATCTATACCAAAATGGTTTCAACAACGATTGTGTAAGCGACATCTATGGGACACAATTGTTCGTTATCAAATGTACTCGCAAGTCAGTTCAACGCTTTATTTATCGTCTAAATTTAGAAGCATTAAAGATTAATTTATATAAACACAATACACAAGAATAAACATTGACCTTAAAGGGAACTTGTCATAGAGTTTGGCATGTTTTGAAGTTTGTCATTAAATGCTTTAAATTAATAAACTACGGAACTAAAGTGTTCCAATATAAAACAAAAAATAAAATGAAAGAAAAAAAGAAAAAAGTAATCCTCACCTAGGCTCGAACCACTGACCCTTGGAGTAAAAGTCGAACGCTTAAACCTCTCGGCAACCGTGCTAACATGGTAAATAAAGTATTTTATACATTATATAAGTAATCCTCGTTATTTCAAAAATATAACAATAACAACATAACTTTCCAAAATATACAATCGTTTCGCGTTGCAACGTTTTATAATTTTCATGTTTTTAAATCATCAAAAGATGCATATAATGCATATTTAAGTTTAGTCATCACGCAAACTATGTGTTGGAATGCGACATATCGTGTAAACACAAAACAATAGACTCGTTGAAAAGTTGTCAATTAATAATATACTCGTGGTAATGGTATCCTGACGTTGTCCTTGTCTCTGTTAAGGTTTTTATAGTGTCTTTCTGATCTTTCTAATTTAAGGTTACTGTGCATGTTTTTACGTAGCACTTATAGTATAAGTTTTAGATTTATTGCTTCATTAATTGTCGTATAGCTATACACATTGAGTAGTTTTTATAGTGTCTTGCTGATCTTTTTAATATACATGCATGTTTTTGTTTATGTAGTACTTATAGTATAAGTTTTAGATTGTATTGTTTCATTAATTGTCTTATAGCTATACACATTGAGTAGTTTTGATCGATTTCTTATGAAAAAGTGTTGCAAAATGTTTTCGTATCTGCGATACGCCACATGTTCTTATGTAAAGCGCCTTTGAACGTGCATGTTTGCATGAAATGGGCGCTATATACATCCGGTGTACTAATATAATAATAGTAATTTAGTATAATACGAAGGTTGGTGTAATGAACTTTTAGCTATAATTTATAGTTTAAAAGTTCATTGCCCTGAATTCCTATTTTACGCCACTTCATCTATGTTTTGGCTCCACCTCTTTTGAGAAAATAGTATATAGAAGATCGCCCATTTGATATTGTTTTTGAAAATGCAGCGAATTTATTTATTATAAAAGAAAGTATTTTACTTATTTCTGATAAAGTTGGGTTTAAAGTTTTATCAAGGGCAAACATAAGATGGTTTAAAATTTCACTATGTCACAATTTATTAAAGGAATATATCGACGGTTAACAAAGTTTTATGTTCTAAAATAAAATGTATGTATTACCTTTTAAAAATTATTATCGAAATGGTTGCTTGACACTTAAGTCTCGTTTTAATAAACGATCAATACAATAATCAGTTGTATAATTATAGAAATGTTATCCAGGGAACACTTTAATTGGTAATGGAAAACATAAGAAGTTAATGGAAATGTATACATGTATTAATTGCCTCTATAATCATTCGTACTATTTATAACTGAATTAAGTGTAGTAAATTTAATTGGTGAAGAGTTTTTTCCTACGCGTGAATCCAACTAGAGGCGTGTATCAAAACAATTCTTTGGCAATTGTATATTTCTGTCTTAACAATTTCATCAATATGGTTGTTAATTGATAAATATCTTTCTTTTTGCAAGCAGATCTGCATACATTTAGTGAGAAAAACCGTCGATATGCCTCAGTTTACGCGACACGATGAAGTAAATATTTCTGTACATCTTTGGATGGATTATTCCTCTCTGAATCACACTACATTGTCCGATTTAAAAGAAGCGTAACATGATAAAAAAAAACTTCAAAACCTTTACATATACATTTCTGTTGAATTTCAATAAACGTCCGGTCATTTGCGTCATCTCGAGAAAATCGTTGACTGGTTTACTAAAGAGAGGTTGGGTCATACATTACAAGGATTAAGTGCTAATTTATCTTGCAAAAATAATGTGGGTATTGATAAAGTTAAATAGTAGGTACGCTCCACAGTCCTGATATTTTAATAATACATTTACGCAAAATGTGAAAAAACAATCAAATCAAATAGGCAAGCTATACGAAATACTAGTATTGCAATTTACCAATTTGTGAGTTCCTTGAAATATCCGGAAAAAAAGGGTATTTTCATCCAGACTTTTTCATTAACTTAATTATTAAATAATTTTAAATTAAATAACCGTCTATATATTAGTGTGTATTTTTTCTATATTGTTTAATATGTATGCCACATTGCAAATCAATCTGGATTTGCCATTTATGTATACGTGCTCAATGGTGTTCTTATATGTCCGCATTGTATTATTATTTGGTGGACAAAAGGTTTTTATGGATCAAATGGATCTAATACAACTCGCATCCGTGTATCGATCATGCTGAACATTAAATATGTTATTGCGATGCAAAATGCTACAGTTTAAACTCATCTCTTGTCTAGCGATTTCACTTTCGGAAATGCAAGGAAAATAACAAAAACTCGTGGTTTATGTTCACAATTATACAATCATACCGAGTACCACTTATGAAATAAAAGTGAACATATATTTCCTTATGAACGGTCGGTCAAACCAAACAATAAGTCATCCCCGAGTACCACTTATGAAATAAAAGTGAACATATATTTCCTTATCAACTTACGGTCAAACCAACAATCAGTCATTCTTGTCAAAGACTCATGACAACTAATAGATATGTTTCTAAAGTTGTTTTCCCTGTTTTCTTGTGTCCTCATTAAATTTATACAAGTATGAGAATGAGCATATTGATATTTAGTTAAATACAGCTAACTGTAAGATAGCTTAATATACGAAAACGAGTCTATCACTATCATGTATTGTTCTATTAGTCTCAAACATGTATATACTGCTACATATATACAAGTCTCGCAATCATGTGTCACGTGAAACGAAATTTGTTACGCCGGGTTTGTAAAACGTATTATTATTATTACAACTGTCATGTTAAGACCCACTAAATGTACAATAGGTTTATTTGATATATTGTTGTCATAAATAAGCTCTATTGCAAATGACGTAATTTTACCTATTCAATTACATATATACTGTCGATAGCTATTAATATAACAATACCTTTATTTAATTATACATGTATGTATTGTTACAATAAAACGTATTATTACAATGTAAAATCATGAATTATTAATGTTGTAAACACTGTATGCTTACTTTTTCCACTTGTTTTTTTGCCTTCTGGATGTGTTGTTTAATAAACCATTATGTGTCCAACAACTACGACGACATTAACTGAGAATTCATTTAGTCATTTTCCCCTTAATAATTACCCTGCACTATCCGTTTGAAGTAAAGAGTGCCTTAACAGATGACTGGCTGTCTTGGAAAATCTAGCACTCATATTTAATCCCGAATGTTATTTTTGTGCATAAAATATTTTAAGGAACTTCTTTCTTTGTGTCTTAAAAAGGAACCGTGAAAGTTGTGTCTCCATTGATCATGACATATTATAGAATGGTAACGTATATAAAAATCATAGATAGATAGATGCTTTATTCAGGAAAAGAGGCAATAAACCCATCATTCCGCATGTAACGCATGACAAAGAAATATATAACCTGTTAATGGTGAGGCATGTTACGTCATATTAGATAGCTTCACATATATATGGTAAGTTATAGATACACCAAACTTCAGTTTTGATTGAGAAAATAAAGTTCATTAACGATTTAGCGTCGTTAATGGCTTGTGTACCTTCATTCCCCTCCTAAGAACTTTACGTGGCTGCAATGGCACGACACGACGCAACGGTAGTGCAACATAGTGTTGCACTGGCATAGCGTAAGCAACTCTAAGGAAGTTTGTAAAATACAGAAGCATCTATAGTCTGTTCATCCTTCGTTTTTAACCAACTTCATTTCTCCAACAAGCTTATACGTGAAAGGTTTCACATTGTCAATGACAGATGCTCGAATATCGACGGTGGAATCCCGAGGTGCAGTGGTAAGCCTGTTCGAATGATTTCTTCGATATTCTTCTGACAGCATCTCCGTGCTCCTGGGTCTAACCATTCTTGCATTGAAGTTGTCTCCAATCTTTGGAGGTTTTGTGTATCGCAATTGTTCAGTTTGTTCAATTATGACTTCGTCGTAAATGACCGTGTCTTCTGCTTCTGTTTGGTCGACTGTGCTACCCTCAACAAATTCGTAATGATTTGTATCCGTGCTCCAGCGTTGCCCATGATCTAATTTCATTTGTTTGGAACCAGGTGCTTTGACTTGTGAGTAATCAGGATCCACATATGTATGATATATCGCTGATGTTATGCTTTGCTTCTTCAACGCAGCGTCTTTTGGACCCATACATCGAGCAATGTACTGCAACCTCTGGGCCGTGTTTTCTGAAATCCGTATGCTGCTGTACATCGTGTCCAGCTCATTGTTTGTCTCCTCAGTTCGTCGAGGAAGAACGGGACTCCTATCTAACAGCTGCCATATTTGTCTGTGAACCAACGGTTCCATATACGAATCCCTCTCTTGTTCAGCTACGTTTTCCTCTGTGTTTACCTCATCTTTACTGCCTGCGTATTTGAAACGTTGTTTCTTTAGTGGAGTCTGTCTTGGTGTCAGGTACATCGACATCATCAAAATGTCTCTTTCTTGGATGATCTTTCTAAAAGGTAAGCATACATATAAAGAAATGCAATTGAGTTACCTCTGGGAAGGAACTGTCTTCGGGATTTAATACCGCTGAATAGCCGACAATCATTTCATCGAGTATTCTTTTTTTGCAATAAAATAAATGTGGTTTAAAAAGTGTTAAATAACGTTAACTAGAAGTATTATCATAATAACTTATTCTTTAATTGTATATATGTTAAATAAATACCAAATCAAAACAAGAAGAAGTTAGCCAATACTTGCCTCTGCCTTAAGTAAACCTTCACGAGCAACACAAGGATCAGAAGCCCCAGTCCACCAGCGACCCCGCTAGCAATTGTGGTTTTGTTTACTGCAAGATATATACAATGTTGTTACGTGTATATTTACAAATAATAGAATATTCCTTACGCAATAATTATTCAAGAGACAAAACAAGCTCACATTATCCAGAACCAAAAAGTAGAATTTCGGGTCCACTTGTGCACACATACATAGTAGAGGAGTCCTTCATATTATTCATATTACCTCCCTCTTATCATGTCGGTACTCTCTCGATCACCAGAGTGAAACAGAGACTGCCGTAACCACGCAATTTTACACGTTTTACATGAACTCTCATAACTAACATTTTGACATTTATAAGCAAAATACATTATTAATAAATATAATATTTTGCAATTCTAACATAAGTAAGCCCATTTTACATGTACAAAATACAACTTCGGAGTTGTATATGTTCGAACTGTTTGCTGTTTATGGTAGCCACCTTCTTGTTTGCATTTAACATTCTTATCAGCACAAACATATAAAATCGAAAGAGTACCTCGGGAATGGTCCGGACTGGCAGAAGATGCTCCGGTCGGGATGGGCTGGCTTGTACTGATATTAGGGGCAGTTTCGGAGGCTGTAGCATTGTATGCGACATTGGTGGTTGAAGTGGTCATGGGATGACTTGGGGACGCAATTTTTATTGGGCCTAGATTTGTTGGTCGGGGATGCTCTGTCGTAGTTCGCTGGGGTGATGTTGGTGCGACACTTGTTTCTGAAACCTCTATTTACTTGTCGCATTAATTTAACGTATTGTCATCGAAATGCTTAGTTGTTCAGAATCGATATATTTATTTCAAACTGATATTTACATATATTATGAAGGCTCGTTCTTAGAAATGTACTTAAATACATTTATAAGCAATAGTGTTTGAATATTAAACAAGTTTTCGTTCTTTTTTAATGAACTTGTTAATGATTGTGTACGTGTCATTGCGCATAAAATATGTTTGAAAATTTACAGCCAATTACGTCGTTCAATAGATAGTATAGTGAATATAATACTGACATATTTCGCAGTCATTGTATTGTTTTTTATGCCCATTGTTTACCGGCCTGAATTTGATGAATATTTATATGAGCAAATATATAGATAATAAAACGTTGAAAACATCAACACAACGGCCACCGGAACAATTAATGTAGAGCATTTGCGGGTCACCGAACCAAACATTAATCAGTATGCACGCAATTGAAAATAAACATTCGCATCAACGCGTTGTTATTTGAATTAAGAAACAATATTAATTCAATTGAGTAACTCAAACAATTTTGGGAATAAGCTTTACGATATAATTTTATTCTCAGATTTTGAATTTAAAAAAGTAGACACAGTACCAGTGCTCGTCCGACGAGAAGACCAACTACGAACAGTGTTTCGTTCAGAAGACAAAGGGGGGACTTGATACAAAATGTGAAGTAGTAGAATCAAATGTTGATATTAAACATGGAGCAGTCGAACAATCGGTAGCCGAGTCTAAAATTGTATTTACATTTATTTATTTTGTTCATCCTTTATGTAAAAAGATACCTAAAGAATGTTGTTGTTTTTTCTTTTGCTATATAATTAGATTCGCATGCAACATATGTTTTTCTTTTAGAACCTTCTTATATTAAAAAACAAACTTCTTTTTAGCTTTTTAGACAATAAGTACCCTTGGCCCGACTGTGTTATATGAAATATTTAATTTTCCGCCTGAATGGATATGTGACATTGACATTTGTCGATTTTGTCACTGTTATGGATGTCTACCAAAATTGTATCATTGATCCACTGAACTATCTATCGATCGATACTTGTTCATACATTAAGGACTCATTAAGACTGCAACAAAAACAACAATATCAACCAACCTCCGGTAATAAACTTTATAACGCAATTGTAATAAAAACACTTTTTGTAGTCTGCACTAGCAGTTGGAGTAACATTTTTACAGAACATAAACAATCACCTGATAGTGGCGAAGATATTTCAACTTTGGTTTCTTCTTGTTGATCATGGTCGATGCTCACAGAATCAACCATAGTCGTCTCCTCAGTTGAAGATTCCATGGTGAAAAACATATCATAAGCGCTTAATGTTGTATATGTTCATTGGTCAATAACGTGTTTCGTTTATTCACGGTCCATTAGTCGTAAAGAATACTCCCTTGGTTAATCCCTATAATAGACGTTGGTGAATTTGTCGTAAAACAGTCCCGTAACGAGTCGGTAAATCACAAAATAATATGTATCACTTTAAATAAGAAATGATTTTCTTAAACTTCATATTGAATGGTTTGACATTAAACGCAATAATTAAAGTCGGTATTTAGTAATTGTTCCGAGAAAAACACTTTACTTTTTACATCTAGTATGTTGAATTGATGGTTGTGTCAAAGAAACAAACCTGCAATCCTTTTGTATAAAACATAACAAACAAAAGTATGGTGTGTATGTACAAAAGTCCATTTCATTTATTGCTACAAATGTTGCATCTCAAGTTTAAGTCCATAATATCAGTATAATATCTGAATGCCTCGTTAGAGAGATAGTTCCTGATTTTAATTTAATTTTACTTTAACTTCCCATACACATAATGCAACACGTGACATCATAGGTTGGCAGTAGATTATTGTTAATTTTCCATTCAGCTGGCACTGCATGCATGCGCCTCAACGAAGGTCTGTTTTAGTAACGAAGAATACAATAGCACAATGCATGTATAGTAAGGTTGGAAATGGCTGATGCCTCCTGACATGTCACGTTCTGAAACTATATCCGTAGTTTATTCATTACGCATGTCCGATGAAAAATCATATTTACAGAATAATTATATGCAAGTTCTACAGCGCATAATGTCAAAGCTTCACGATTGCATTACTAAAGGAAATATTGCCCTTTGTTTGCAATTACTTATAAAACATGTTTTTTTCCCAACTCTCAATACATGTTGTATGCGATTTTTTGTCAAACTTTTACAGAGTAATTATATTGAAGTGCAACAGCGCACATGACGGGGTCCTTTATATTTTAAGGACTTATCTCTCATTTTTTAAATTACATGCAAAGGCTTTTGTGCGCAACTCCTACTATATTGTGTATATAATTTTCGTCAAACGTTTTACAGAATTGTTATCTCAAACTGCTACAGCGCATATTATTAAGTTGTTGGTATTGAAATATCTTAAAGGAGTAATTGCCCTAAAAAAAACAATTTTTAATGCTTATGTGCGCAAATCCTCCTACATAATGCTTAAAATTTTCGTCAAACTTGTATAGAAAAAATAACTGGAAGTGCAACAGCGCATGAGGCGGTTTGGCGATTGCTTCATTTTCTAAAAAGTTATATAAACTATTCCTATATAGTGCATGCCATTTTCGTGGAACTTTTAAAGAATTATTATCTCCAAGTGCTACAGCGCATATTGTCAAGGTAGTGCGATTGCGTTCTTTTTAAGGAGGTATTGCCCTTGGTTTAAAATTACATAATACCAGGGCCAGCGATTACAGTTGTTCTCTTTTTTTCTTTAAAATTCAATCACAAACCATTTATTTACCATTCCACAACAATCCATCCGTTTCGGCGGATACACTGTCTTTCACAACATCTTGTTCATTTTGACACGGAAGTTTATTTACGCACACTGCTTTGATGTGTCATGGACACAATCAAACAATCCAGTTGTTATATTAGTTTGACCTCAATTCATTATTTAACACAATATCTAGTTCAGCGTACGATTTTAGTTGATGATTGCAAATCGATGAATTTCATAAGACTCTGACGAAGTTTAAGATTAATGCCATTGCTTTGTGTTCGAATAGCATATTAATTAAAAACATATACATTATTAATTTATTGCAATACATTTTCTGAATGGACTCTCATATTATCTACTCATAGTATTCCCGTGAGGCTATCTCTGCTTTGCTTTTTATTTGTTGCTAAATTAATCACGAGTGCTAGTGCATTATTCTTTTCCAGCCCGCCGTTAAGAGCGTACTTCACATGTCAGTTACTCAGACACAGACATTGATGAAATAGAGATGTCTTAAGACCTTTCGTTAAAATGTTGTCAGATATTTAATGTGAATACAAACAGAATCAAGTGTTTATTTTGCTAATCTTTATTTGTCTATGTTTCTTCATCACGAAAATAGGTACTCATGTTACAGAATAACATAATGGTGACGTTAGAAAAAACGTAATACGATCGACATGGCGGAAGATTTCGATACGATTGGAAAATGTTGATACTGTATCAAACAGTCATAACACTATTTAACTTTTAATTAGTATGTTTATTGCGCCCTTGGAGCCTTTCTATACGGCTTTAAAAACGATCGGTAATCAAGCTGTTACACTTGTTGAATTACACTTGTTGAATTCGGATCAGTCGACTTTGGACAGATAATGTCCACTGTGACGATAACCATAACTTGCATGAGTGTTTCACTTAAAATCATGAGTGAAGGAACTGTATCCTAAAGCTATTTATAGATGGAAGTGCCTTTCCGAATTTCAGATTATAAACAAAGTAATATTATCCTAAAAAGTAAAACATCATATTCAGCGATGTTATGTTTCGTGGGTGTATAGATACAACAACGATCTCAATTTAAGCTGACAAGTGGGTAATACGTCTTCTTGATTTGCAAAACAATTTCGATTTTACTCAAAAGTCGGCTGCCTATTCAGAAAATTTAAATGTGTACACTCAACGGCACTTAAAACGCTACACTTTTATAATTCTCATTTCTCAAAAACGGCTAAACATAATTATTAACTTGAAATTTCGCACTTTGTTATTGAGAACACTTCTTTCAAAGTGGCATTATAATCTTTCATCTCTGACACCTCTTTACCTCGTGCTGCACGTGCAAATGGAAATAGAAGTATGTGAACAATATTAATTTTCTTTTGTGTATACGTTTTATTATTTTTGTATGTGTTTTTATCTTTGATTAAACGGCGTATTAGTGCAATATTACGATTACGACACACGCTTGTTATGCACGTGCAACATATTTATTATCGGGTTTCGACTGTACATACTATGAGCTCCTATCACCAAACATATATTTTTTATTCCATGTTTTGTTGGTCAATATAACTCCGCCTTGGCACACTTTCAAGGAGCATGCTTGCTTGGCGTACAAGACATTTTGTTGCAATATATTTACATTAGGCTTGCATATTTCCACCCCGGCAACTAATCATTCTAGCATCTGTCATAAGTCATATCGTTGATTTGCTTAATTACATGTTCATGTTTTCAAAGGTATAGATACTTGGGCTTTCCCATTGATGTTTAAAAAAATATTCTAATCAAAATTCTCTTAATTCATTTATACTATCGTATTTTTCTTAATCAAACATCTATAAGTAATTTCCTAAATTCAAGTATTCTATTTATATAATTATGGCCAATATGATAAAAGATTTATTATTTATCTTCCAAAAATTCAATTGTTTGATTTATACAATGATGCCCCAAATATTCGTTTCGTCACACATGTGTAAGATATTGGTCAAGGAAACCCTCATTTGACTACTCTCTGAGTCCACTACATATTTTAATTGAAAATTAAAATGGACTGTTCAGAAATAATGTAATATTTTAATATATCGGGGAAGGTAATGAAATTGTGTTTCGATTAACTAGTATTCACGCTTCTTTTACAATATCACGACATTCCAACTGTAGCGTGCCACTTATAAAAGAAATATTTCATATATTTCCTTATAACGTTCAGTGAAACCAAACAATCAGACGTTCTTGCCAAAGTATCAGGACATCAAATACATTCAATATGTCATTGTTCCAGAGGACAATTAGTTAATTACCACGTGCATTATTCATTAAAAGGCAATTGGTCCATAAAAGACTAGCGGATTGTATCACAATTATCTATTCTGATTATGTTTCTTACGTATAATTTTCCCTATATTCTTGTTTCCAACCGCTATGACCACATTAACTGTGAGATCTTTTAGTCATCTGTTATTGATGACAGGACAATTATCTTGCACCACCGGTTAGAAGGAAAGGGGCTGATGACCGACTGTCTTTAAAATGACAAATCTATCACTTGAAATTTTCCTGAATTAAGAGGCAACTCATGGCTTTAATTTTAATTTTAATATGTACGCATACGTTGCCAGCAAAAGTCTCCATGCAGCGGTAAGCTCACCTATGTGTTAACGGTGATCACTGCTTCAAATTAAAAGTCCTCTAGCTCTATAATGTTTGTACAATTAGTTCTTATTTAATCAAACTAAATTTTTTCACAATTGGACTGTTGATATATGAGCTATGACAAATGCAGTCAAAAATGAACAATCTAATAAGTAACTTTAACCAAAATTAAAGCCCCATTAATACTCAAAATCAACGATATTTCGTAAAATATTTCATAAAATAAAGTTAACCCATAAAACATCAGGGTATCTTATAGCAATAGCCAAAATTTCATTGCTAGATGTGGTCTGGTAAAATAGATTTAACAAAATACAAAATGCTCTTTTCTTTTTTTGTGATACAACATATTTAACACATGTGCATGGACCAATTTAGTGTTCTTGTGTCGTATTAATAGATATCGTGGCCGGAAATTCACATGGAATATATTGTGACACAAAAAATAAAAACTAGCATTTTGTATCTCATTAAATCTATGTTCCCATACAATATCTAGCGTTGAAATGTTGGCTATTGCTATAAGGAACACTGATTTATTTATGGGTTAACTTTATTTGCGAAATATTTTACGAAATATTCGTTGATTTTGAGTATGTTTGTGGCTTTAATATTAATAAAATATTTTATTCGATCATCATCATGTGGTTTGTTATGATGGCAGTTATTTGATAAGTGCTATGATCGGAACTAATCAAATCTCTAGGAATATTTTGTGAAAATCCCAAAGAAAAGAACACTTTTGACTTGTTTTTAACTGTGAGCGGTGCACACACACACACACACACACACACACACACACACTGTNACACACACATAAGCACAAATACGATCTTTGAATACCATTGCACCATGAGCATCTTTAAAATATACCTAGAACGTTAAGTTGCTGAAGTGGTAATTGTTTCATATGCAGTAAGTAAACGTAGCGTAACAAATAAAGAATTATTAGTAAAGCATGGTACAAGTCACAATTGTCTTGCCAACGAGTGGTGCGCTGCCATGGCGAGTACCTGGAATACATTGGTTTATATTCATCCTTCGTGTGTTACCAACTTCAAATCTCCAACAAGCTTATATGTGAAAGGTTTCGCATTGTCAATTACAGATGCTCGAATATCAACGGCGGAATTCCGAAGTGCAGTGTTAGGCCCTTTCTGATGAGTACACCCACATGCTGAAGACACCATCTCCGTGCTCCTGGATCTAACCATTCTTGCTTTGAAAGTGTCTCCAACCTTTAGAGGTTTTAGGTAACGCAATCTTCCAGTTTGTTCAAGGATAACATCGTCGTAAATGACCGTGTCTTCTGATTGTGTTTCGTCCACTGTGCTATCATCAACAAATTCGTAATGATTTGTATCCGTGCACCAGCGTTGTTCGTGATCTAATACCGCTTTCCTTTTACCTGGTACCTTAACGTATGCGTTATCAACATCTGCTGATGCCTGTAATGTCATGGTCGCGTCGTTGTGCTTCTTCAAAACCGCGTCTTTGGGACCCAAACACCGGGCAATGTACTGCAACCTCTGGGCCGTGTTTTCGGAAATCCGTAAACTGCAGTTCATCGTCTTCTGTTCATGTTCTCTCTCGTCAGGTCGTCGACGCAGGACGGGACTCCTATCTAACAGTTGCCATATTTGTCTGTGAACCAACGGTTCCATATACGAATTCCTTTCTTCTTCTGCTACTTCATCCTCTGTGTTTACCTCGTCATTACCGGCTGAGTGTTTCTTTCGTAAAGCCTGCCTCGGTGTCAGGTACATAGACATCATCAAAATGTCTCGTTCTTTGATGATTTTTCTGAAAAGATTATACTGCACATTAAGAGATACGATTCGAAGCTTGTGTTGGCCTCTACGAAGGACATGTCTATGGTATTTAATATCACCGACGGTGGTATCATTTTATCGAGGATCATATTGATGTGGTTATATAGACGTTAAATAAAGTTCATTAGCATCATTAGCAATGTAAATAATTTTATCATTTTAAAAGGTATACCATACACTTAATTTAAAAATATAACGAAGGACATGTAAGCCAAGACTTGCCTCTGTCTTAAATAAACCTTCACGAGCAACACTAGAATCAGCAGCCCCAGTACACCAGCGACCCCGCCAGCAATTATGGTTGTGTTTACTGAAAGACGTGCGCGATTATAGTACGTATATTAAAAAAATACACATGTATATAAGACTCCTGTTACTCGGGGAAACTTTCAATGGACAAAACGTTCTCTTATTATCAAGGACCACAAAACCAGAATTTCTGGTTCTCTTGGGCACACATAAAGCAATGAAGAACAGTCTGTCATGTTATTCGCATCCGCCGTCTCACCAAGTCGGTACTCTCTAAATCACCGGTTGTGAAACTAATACTATACCCTCGGTATTTTACATATTTTACATTCACTTTCATAACAAAGTAAAACATTTAAAACAAGATGTGTTTGTGAAACACCAAGTCCCCTTTTGAGCGATTTTGACCCATATATTTGACCTTTGACCTTGAAGGATGACCTTGACCTTGACCTTTCACCACTCAAAATGTGCAGCTCCATGAGATACACATGCATGCCAAATATCGAGTTGCTATCTTCAATATTGCAAAAGTTATGGCCAATGTTAAAGTTTGCGCAAACAAACCAACAAACAAACAAACCAACAAACAGACAGGGCAAAAACAATATGTCCCCCAGTATGGAATGGGGGACATAAAAAGTTTTGAGCTAAATACATTTTTAATGTATAGCATAGTGGATCATATTTAGCATTTTTTTGAAACTTTTCTCGCTCGTATATTCAGGCTATAAACCTTTTATATTTCGTACCCAACACGTTTATAACATATTGTGACTCGTCAAATACGTACTTAACTAATTCCCTGATCATTTATTGTTTTTTAAGGAAAGATTATTGATTATTATTGATCACTAGTAACTATTCAAGCAATGACCTAATAAAGTATAAATTTAAATTTGAAAAATCATATTTGTAAGTGGAAGCATACGCTGTCGACGTTAAGACGCTATATTTATTGTGGAAAGAACGTATTGTTTCTTTATTTATTTTAGCATTTTACCATCACATTCCTAAACATGATGAATACAAAATATTTTTCCGGGCCAACCCCAATAGACCAAACAGTAAAATAAGCAGTAATTTGATGCATTTATATCAGTAAATAGATGCAGCATTCATCTGTCAGATCTAACGCGATATTATTCATGTAATTGTATTTCAGTGGACTGATAGTTGAAATGTCCAATCGATGCTTGTAGAGTGATAGGAAGATATTGCAATTAAATTATATTTTCTGTTACAGAATAAAATATGTAAAAACATATGTTGCCTATTACTTCTTCCTGGCACAACACTTCATAAACACTGGTTTAAATAAAAAATAAATATAAAATGCCAGGTGATTAACTGTTTATTTTTGGGCAAGTAAATCAGGTCGCGCAAGCTTCCTGAAAAATTACGGTGAAGACGGCGTAGATATGTGTTGTATATGTTCACATTTGTTTTGCTATTTTGGTAGCCACGTTCTATTTCGCCTTTTACATGCTTATCGGAAAGAAAATACAAAATGTTAAGAGTACCTCCAGGATTGTCCGGACTTGAAAAAGATGTTCCGGTCGGGATGTTCAGGATTGTGCTGATATGGCTGTTGTTGCTAGAGGATGTAACATTGAATGCAGCATTGGTGTTGGCAGTCTCAGAGGTGGTAGTATCGAATGCAGACTTGGCGGTGGTAGTTACAGAGGTTGTAGTATTGAATGCAGCATTGGTGGTGGTAGTTCCAGAGGCTGTATTATTGAATGCAGCATTGGTGGTGGCAGTTCCAGAGGCTGTAGCTTTGTATGCGGTATTGGTGGTGACAGCGCCGGAGGTTGAAGCATTGTATGCGACATTGGTGGTGACACTGCCAGAGGCTGTAGCATTGTATGCGGCATTGTTAGTGTCAGCGTCAGAGGCTGTAGCTTTGTATGCGTCATTGGTATTGATATCGCCATATGTTGAAGCATTGTATGCGGCATTCTTGGTGACAGCGCTAGAGGTTGTAGCATTGTATGCGGCATTTTGGGTGACAGCGCCAGAGGCTGTAGCATTGTATGCGGCATTGGTGGTGGCAGCGCCAGAGGTCGAAGCAGTGCCAAAGGCCGTATCATTGAATGCGGTATTTGTGGTGACAGCGCCAGAGATTGTAGCATTGTATGTGGTATTTTTAGTTACAGCACCAGAGGTTGTAGCATTGTGTGCAACAATTTTAGTGACAGATCCAGAGGCTGTAGCTTTGTATGTGGCATGTTTAGTGACAGCGCCAGTGGCTGTAGTTGTGTGTGCGGCATGTTTAGTGACAGCGCCAGAGGCTGTAGCTTTGTATGCGGCATGTTTAGTGACAGCGCCAGAGGCTGTAGTTTTGTATGCGGCATGTTTAGTGACAGCGCCAGAGGCTGTAGCTTTGTATGCGGCATTGGTGGTGGCAGGACCAGGGGCTGTAGCACTGTACGCCGCATTGGCGGTGGCCATGTCCGAGGCTGTAGCTTTGTATGCGGCGTTGGTTGGGACAGATTCTGTAGCATTGTATGTGGCATTTTTGATGACAGCACCAGAGGCTGAAGCATTGTATGCGGTATTTTTAGTGACAGTGCCAAAGGATGTAGCATTGAATGCGGTATTTGTGGTGACAGCGCCAGAGGTTGTAGCATTGTATGCGGTATTTTTAGTTACAGCACCAGAGGTTGTAGCATTGTATGCGGCATTTTTAGTGACAGCGTCAGAGGCTGTAGCTTTGTATGCGGCATTGGTGGTGGCAGGACCAGGGACTGTAGCACTGTACGCCGCATTGGCGATGGCCATGTCCGAGGCTGCAGCTTTGTATGCGGCGTTGGTGGGGACAGATTCTGTAGCATTGTATGTGGCATTTTTGATGACAGCACCAGAGGCTGTATCACTGTATGCGTTATTTTTAGTGACAGCGCCAGAAGCTGTAACATTGTAGGCGGCATTTTTAGTGACAGCGACGGAGGTTGTAGCATTGTATTCGGCATTTTTAGTGCCAGAGTCAGAGGCTGTGGCATTGTATGTGGCCGTGTTGGTTGCAGCACCAAAGGCTGTTGCATTGTATGCGACCGTGGTGGTTGCAGTGGTCATGGGCTGACTTAGGGATGACAGTGGGCCTAGATTTGTTGGTGGGGTGTACTCTGTCGTACTTCGCTGGGGTTGATGTTGGTGCTGCACTTGTTTCTGAAACTAGTATTTATTTGTAATATTATAAAGTCCATTGACATCAAAATGTTAAGTTTATCACCATCGATAGATTCAAATCAAGTTGATATGTATACATGTTCAAGAGGCTCGTCCTTAGACATGTCATTTGATACCCGCAATTGCGTTTTAATGTTAAAAACAGTTTTCATTCGAGTTCATTCATGAACTTGATAAGGATTAATTTAAGTGCATTTGAAATAGTTTTGAGAGTTTACATCCCATTACGTCGTTCAATTGATAGAATAGTGAATATAATATTGACACATATTCCGCAGTAATTGTATCATGTAGATGGAATGCTCCATTATTTACAGTCCTGAATTTGATGAATGTGTACATGGGCAAACATCGGAATTATAAAACTCTTCAGACATCCACACAAGAGAAAAGTTTATGATCCGCTTATCATTTATTGAAGGCAAGTGAGCAATTGGCAATATCTGCTATACACATGTACATGTACAGTACACATCATACCATAACACACCACTTAACATATTACATGATACATTAAAACACGGCTCTCTGCCAAGGAACTATACATATAGAGCAGTTGGGAGTCAAACTGGTTTAAAGACGAGCCGAACGAAAAATTCATCGCTATGCACGCACTTGCAAATAAACATTGACACCATATCATTTTAATTCCAATAAAGAAACATGATTTATTTAATAGAAGTATTCAATGTTATTAGGGTTATTGCCTTAACGATATAAATTTACTCTCTGAATTTCGAACTTACAAAAACGAATACACCAGTGCTCGTCTAATGTGAATACCAACGACGAACATTCAGAGAACAAAGTGGGCGTTGATATGAATCGTGAAATAGTAGAACCCAATATTGACACGGGTGAAGCAATTTAATATTAGGTACTCGAGTTAAAAACGGTACTTAAACATATTGTTTTCGTTCGTACTGAATATTAAAATATACCTAAGCAATGCTTATATGTGATCAATGACTAGAATTGCTTTTCTATTAGATATGTATCCACATTATATATTTCATTTAAAACACAAAAATGTTTAGAAAAAATAAATTGTTTAGACATATAGTACTCTTCGTCCGCGTATGTAACATGGAATACTGAATTTTTTGCCTGGATGCATATGTGGCATGAAATATGAAATGTGTCGATCTTCTGGTTCTCAACCAAAACCAAAAACAATCATTTGTCGATATGCTCATTTCAATTATTTCGAAAATTGTTTTGACGTTTGTTTTAGACAAATTAAGACTGTGTCAAAATTCTCAGTTGTAGTAACAGTATGACAGTATTGATTGTTGATATTTAAAATCACCTATGGTGGAGTAGGTATTATACTTACTTTTGGTTTCTTCTGGGCGATCATGGTCGATGTTAGCAGAATCCGCTGTAGTAAATTCGATAGGCTCCTCAAATGAATATTTCGTCGTCAAAGAAGAAACTACAAACCCAGCATTAGTCCGCGCATCATTTTTTCACGTGGTCTGTTCAGTTGGTGCTTGTGCCAGAGGAACCAAACAGCATTATTATAACATTAAACAAAGGTCAATGGCATTCATTTTTTGCTAAAAATGTTGCATCGAGTCCATAAAGGCAAGATTATCTCTAAAGTCCTCGTTGAAGATGGAGAAATTGTTTCTGATTTTAAGTTAATTTTACTTTAACTTCCCGTATACATAAAACAACAAGTGTGACATGGCAGCTCTACTGTAGGTCATTGTTATTGTTCAATTCATCTGATCTTTTATGCCTACGCCCCACCGGATGTTTGTTTCAGCAATGAAGAATAAAACAGTGCAATGCATCCACATCTCGTGTGAAACTAAATAAATTTCCCCGACATATCTGTGACCAAGAAAGCCATAAATTGAAAGCGATGGACTACAAATCCGATTGTCGCAGCCCGGCAAGATGACTTGGGGATTGGTCATGAAATTCTTTCTATTGTCATTCTCTGTCACCCCCCCCCCCCCCGCCCGCTTTCAAGTAAGGAATTTGTGTCAGTTACTGGCCGAAGTGGTTAACCAATTAACCGAACAAAATCAAACTAAACAAACAAGCAATTTACAACTATTCCTAAAAATAATTATCCCCACGCTTTTCGAAGCGCTGGGATATTGTGGTTATCTCCGCCGTCTGTCCGTCCATCCTGGCCACTATCTCCTCCTATACTATTAGCACTAGAACCTTGAAACTTAAACACATGATAGCTATGAGCATATGTGCGACGGTGCACTATTTTGAATTTTGATCTGACCCCTGGATCAAAAGTTATGAGGGCGGGGCAGTTTTATATATGTCGGCAAATCCGGCCCCACCCCCATTTCTTTTGACCCAGGGGTCAGATCAAAATTCCAAATAGTGCACCGTCGCACATATGCTCATAGCTACCATGTGTGTAAGTTTCAAGGTTCTAGTGCTAATAGTGTAGGAGGAGATAATGACCAGGACGGACGGACAGACGGCGGAGATAACCACAATATCCAAACGCTTTTAAAAGCGTGGGGATAACTACTGATATGCATGAAAGACTGTTGTTGTTATTTAGTCAGCAAGGGTATTCTGTTAACATCAATAGCTACATTTTTTTAGCAGGAGAGCGATATCGTGGATAACGTACGAATAATGAAGTACAACTTCTGCACTATTTAAATGATATAGACATTCAATATATAAGATAAGTAATTTGACACCCCTAAATTCCAGAAATGCGTCATTTTCAAAGAACTTGATATAAAAACAAGTGATGTTTTGTGAAACACTATGTCCCATTTTGAGCGATTTTGACCCATATAATTGACCTTTACCTTTAACCACTCAAAATGTGCAGCTCCATGAGATACACATGCATGCCAAATATCAAGTTGCTATCTTCAATATTGCAAAAGTTATGGCCAATGTTAAAGTTTGTGCAAATAAACCAACAAACAAACAAACCAACAAACAGACAGGGCAAAAACAATATGTACTGGGGGACATAAAAACGTGCAAAGAGTTAATCCTCATGCAATTTGCTAATTAGCTTTCTATCCATTAAACGTATAGCTCTATAAGCCATCAGTCCCTTAATTTATTGTCAAAAACGCACTTGGGAGTCTTCATCAAACGCCAATTTGTGTAATGTCCAGCGTTACATTTTAGCTTGAGTTTGAAAGTTAAACAAATATAGTTTGTATTTCATGCGACGAAATACACACGTCTAATATAACCTGAGATCAGGGCTTCAATTCTGTTTGGGTCAATAGAAGAAAAAATTATTATAAAAACTCAGGTTTTTTTATCGCAGTCAAAACTGCTGAACAAAGATCCGTTACAATATCGCCTTATTGCATCGTCATAATGACGAAACAAGTTGAGAAAAAGCATTGCATTATGTAATGAAGATCGATTCTTTTAAAGTTTCTACGAACTTAAGAAACATCCCTCCTAAAGAAAGAATGTTATTCATTCTGCAAGGGAAGTTAAGTAGCACACACTGCTTCGAACTCTGCTTGACACAATGGAACAATGAGGTTATTATATGAGTGTGACCTCAATCATTTTAGACAATATGCATAGATTCAACGTTTGTTTTAAGTGGATGATAACGCAGCTATGAATAATACTGTGACTAATACCAAGATATAGACTGAGTGTATTGAACTTCATAAAGCTTTAGAATAAAAAAAAAAGCGATCAGCATTGTAAACGGAATTATTTTTTGCATGCGAACATATAAGACCACCACATTTCCCTAGGGCGTGCATTTTTGCTTGTTTATAGCTTCACGTTGTTGTATGAGAGTGTTCTGAATATCGATGCAGAATTCTTTCACGTTGTTAATTATTATCCCTGTTCTGCCCTATTTATTACTAAAGTTAGGCATGTTAATCACAAACTAGATATCTGTCGGCAATATATTAATGACATAATAAAGAATGCGGATATTTAATAATATGCACCATGCACATGTTATAGTTTGTTACTCCAAGAATATTACCATTTACATTTATATAGTACTCAGTTTCCCTTTGCAATATGCTCTTAAAAAAAAACATTCTAAAAAGTGTTTTGGTTATTGGATTCCAAGCATGTTGAAGGATTGTGTTAGCTGTCGACAATAATAATTGAAGAATACACGATTAGCGACACTTTCGAATTCAATTATGAAACTGGACAGACTTCTTCACTGCGACTAAAAGAGTCAATTTTGTTTCTTTAAAAACGCCGGACATCAATAGTTTATGTTCTTATTCAAAGCGTTGCCATCCATCAGGCCAGTCTTTTTGTCTGTTCTGCGAGTGTGTAAGTCATTTTCATCATGATCTAAAACATCCTGAATATGCGTTTTAACTTTCAACCGGGTTAAGATGCCATCCATAACCCTAGCTTATAGATTGAAATCCGTGTTCGGGTTAATAAGGGTGCACTAGGGACGCAGTGAAAGTTTTGCAGACACGCCACCGACGAACGTAAACGGAAGTATTGTTAGCGTCTTAATGTCGAGATAAAGAGTCAGACTTCAAAAACAAACGTCGAATCAGATACCTCACGACAAGGTGAATTCAATATGCTTATGCGCGACCATAGAATCTCGAGCGCACAATGAACAAATTATGGATCTTTGGCGTTCTTTGAGTTGATAATATGTTGCCTCTGCATCCAGGGCGATCTCTCGCATATATACCTACATAAAGTATCGTGGTCAGCGTGTAATATAAGATGGTCTAGCGATCACGTGTCGTCCTACATCGTCCTCCTCGCTTTACGACGTCCATGTCCACAATACAGCGTCCTGAGTCGCGAGGAAGTATGTCATAGTTTTGTTATATGTCTTCACGGAACCGAATTCTTTGGTAACAAATATTACTTTCAACGCTTTTTAAATGCATGCAATACGAACATAAATGATACAATTATAAAGTAAGTGTTAAGAAACCATCAACATATAAGTAAAACATAAGGAATGCCCCGAGCTCTTCTAAACTGCCAAGGGGCTATTTATTAGTAGTAGTAGTAGGATGTAGTTATTGGACATGTGTTTTTTCAATTGTTAATGACATGAGCGATAAAGGCCACACAATCGGTTAGCAAATAACCATTTCGTTTAAGATTTAACGTACATCTCTATTTGTCAAGAGGTTTATACGTAAGTACGATACAGCTGGCGTATATTTCGAAACATAATACAACGATGGTCCCTTTAACCAAACACACTCCACGTATCATTTCAGTCAACCATTGACATGACAGATGATCATTTTCAAGGATGATGGAAATTAATTGTTTACATCTTAATTCTTCTTTCCTATAGTTGCATCCATTCCGATAGATTCAGCTCCCCCATGTTTTGGAATTTATGACACATTTGTTTGATAAAATTTGAGTTATTCATTTTAATCTAGAATATTTTGTCACATAGATTTTCATCATGTTATTTTTTGTTCTGAACACTTGAGTCATGACTATAAGATTATGTTTGGAATAAAACAAATTAATTTACATCTATATTGCATGAATCCATGAAAGTTTTGGCCATTCAAACAGGACTTAAATAGTCAATATATTTGTTTTCAAAATATAGCTTTATTCAATATAAAGAAGTGAAACCCCAGCTGCTGGAGCAGTATTGAAATCTTATTACAAACAATTAGTTGGTCCTTTATTTATGGCAAGTGACCGATTGCCGAAACAGTACAAAACAGCACAATACAGCACAATACAAAACAACATAAACACAAATAAGAATAAAGCTGGGGTCACCGCCTTGGAACGGTCAATGCAAGACGTATATCATATAATATGCAATATAGATATATAAATCGTATGTAAATAAAGTGTAAATATATGAGAAAATAATAAATAATAATATATGTGTAGTTAACAACATCATCGAATCAGAGTTGCCACATGTATTTCATATAATATACAACACGACTTACAACTCATGACAACATATTTAGACATATAATCGTATATAAATAAATTGTTTAATATGTGAGGAATTAATAATATATGTGTAGTTTACCACATTATCAAATCAGAGTTGTCAGAGTTGCAACATGTTTGTCATTTGTTAATTTATAAGAACACAAAGACGGTAAAAAATACATATTGAAATCTAAAACAGTGTACATCTGAATTCATTTAAAAGTCAGATTCTTGTGTATACACAAAGTATATGGTTTGTTTCACAATTTGTATATTGGTTTTACCTGTATTTGCAATACAATACTTCTAAACTAGTGAAATGTACGTATTATATCTAAACATCTATCACAATTAACCAAGTATGTTACAAAAGACCATTGTTCTATTTCTTTGCATGTTTTTTACTATTTTTAATCCCTTGAAATTGGGATTTTTTTTTCTGTTTTGCACTGAAAAATATAATGTTTGATTTCTAGGTATATAATATCTAATCCAACATAAACATATGAGGAGTGTCCCAAAATAAAGCTTTTGCTACTGATGGGAAAATCACTAGAACTTACACATTTTAGCAAACATTCTTTTACTTTCGCGATCAGCAACTGAACATGTTAAACCTTCCAAAACAAATGTAGGAGAGTTTATTCATGCTGGTCACAGAAGGTACACTTACTATTGTTGGAGATTTTCATTTTAAACATAAGAGCATTTGTTCCTAGGATTTGGTGTATAATTCTCACTTAAAACCATTGCAAATATGTATCTTTTGTTATCCAAAAAACCTTTCCAACAATTATTTCCCATTCTTAATCAGTCATAGCAAAGTCAACCCATTTATTCAAGCAGTTTGGTTTTACTTTATTTTCAATAAAACAATTATATATTCTCTTGCCTTTATCATCATAACAAACAAAGTATTTTGCATAGCAAGAAATGGCTGCTGTCAAAACACAGCTCGAATTTATTTTTAAATTGATTTTTTTAAACAAACATTTTACTGTTTTTGTCAGAGCTTCATACTGTTAGAAGTTCATTGGTTGACCTGTTATGCATTCAATTTCAGTTTTGACAAGAAATTTATTTGAGCTGGTAATAATGTCACGTACATATCTTATACCCCTATCAAACAACGATTTCAAGAAAAACGGTTCTTTTCCTATTGTCAAATTGTAATAATAAAATAGAGGCATACTTAAAATGTTTTCTAATTCTGTGACTTTAACAGTGACTACATAATCTTCAAAGCATGTTAACACTTTTAACCAAAACTTGTTTGTTATATTTTTCAATGTCTTGCTTTTATAACATATTCCAGTATCAAGCAATTTGCTGACATCAATCATACTTCTAGCTAGCATAATGCATTTGCAATCGTAACATATATACAGTTTTCTAACCCATGATAATTTTATTTTTTTTAAAAAGGCGACAATATCAATCATTTTCAATCCTCCTTTCTCGCAGCTTTGAACAAGGACAGAGCTTTTTATCTTGTAAGGACCATTTTCCCAAACAAAATAAAAAAAAGTTTATTCAGTTGATCTTAAACTTCGATCTTTGGAGTAGGAAAATAAAAAAAGCAGTGCGTAAATAATGGGAGAATAAGCGACTTTATAACTGTTATTTTTCCAATAGGAGTAAGCGTTCTTTTCTTCCATCGTCATATTAAATTGACTGCATTATTTAACTTTTCTGAATAGTTTAATTCGATCATATGTTCAAGGTTTATATCAAATGTTATCCCCAATTAATTAAATTTTGTAGTCCCCCAATTTAGTTTATATTTAGTTTTAATAGACCGCGAACTGTATTTAAGCGAACCAATTCATACAACATCAGTTTTATAAAAATTTACATTTAAACCAGACATTAAAGTAAATTGATGCAGTGATTCGAGAGCTGAGTTAAGAGAGTTTTCGGATCCATCTAACCACAAAGAAGTATCATCCGCAAATTGTGAAAGTGTATACTCAATTCCATTTATCATAATTCCTTTAATGTTGCTAGAACTCTTTATCTTAATGGCTAAAATTTCTGCACACAAAATAAATAAATAGGGTGATTTTGAAAGTTGACGTTTAATTATGGATCACTTTAAGGTTTCGGTGTGACCTTGTGCTCTTTTTTTAAGAAAGTTATCAATTCAATGAGTCGTTTAAAGTTTGTTGCAGCGCACTTTAGCTACACGATTTCGAAAAACGAACTGGACTATACATGTATGTTGTTTTCGTGTTAAAGGTGTTGTCATCATTCATATATTATAAAATGCACAGATATAAGATTGATTGGACAACAGATTTTTGCGTTGGAATTTAACTCTAAAGTATTCTTTTTCGAACAGCTATATGTGTACTTTTGTAGTGTTCTTTCTTGTTTGTTTCTACATTTGTTTTTATTTGGATGTTGTGTTTTTGTTGTTGTTTTGTTATAATGCATTGGTACTTTATTTTAGACAAGTACATTAAAGAACTTGAATGTTTCACGCTTTGACATTGTTTAACTTATTGTTTCTGATTCAAAAAAAAAATAAGCAAAAGAACTACATTGCACTAGGTTTCTGACATGTGCAAGTTGTTATTGCCAGTTTAAAATCCAAGGACATGATTTCTACATACATACAATCCTTTGTGTAGATGCATAATCTAATGACACGCACCAAATATCCCCGTCGTGTGCTTTTAGAATTCAGATACGATTTTTAAAAGTAATTATGCTATGCTATTCAATAGGAAACATTTTACTGCACACCCCAGGTAGAGTAAATATAATCTCAGCGGCTTGATTTGAACAAATGTAGTAGAGGATCATTTAATTGTGTTGCATGCAAAATATTACACTTCATTGTCTTGTCGTTTCTCATAAGATTAAAAGCAATCCACAATTTAAGTCTATATAAATCATGTGACCATAGAGGACCATTATATTGTGTTGCATGCAAAATATAACACCTCATGGCCTTGTTGTTTCGCATAAGATTAAAAACAATCCACAATGTAAGTCTATATAAATCATGTGACCACTGTAGCGTTGCCAGTGTTGATCCCATGGGCATGATTTGAACAAAATTACAAGTATACACTACCACTATACCAGGTAACACATCAAGTATTTAACCTCTTACCTTTGTTTTGTCAGAGATTTTAATATGTATGAAGTACTATGCTATACAGGTCTTCATAAATGATGTTTTCCCACCATCTTCAATCCATTTAGCTGCTCTAGAACGAACAAAAGATCTTTTAAGTTTATTTTCCCTCATATTTTCTAATTCATTTTGTAGTTCAAGTAGTTGGTCTGAATTAGTTTCATTTAATTATTTTTAAAGACTATCAATTTTCTTTATTAAATTAGATGCATGGTTTATGTTCAGTTTAGTTATATATGATGAAAATGAAATTGTTTTTCTTCTGATTTCCATAAGTTGTGTTTATATGAATGACTGGTCGTTGATTACAAACAGTATATTGTTATTAAGAACGTTTTCTATGTCTTCTATGTTGTAGATTGGAGTACAGTGCTGTTGTTTAATACTATCAATCTAAGTATTAATTTATTTTAAATAGTCAATATCCTTTAATAGTGACTTGTTGAATTTCCATAATCCTTTTCCATGAGCTATATCCTCAAAGCTTATTTCTAGGCCAATGACGGAATGATCTGATTTATAACATGAATTACTAGTAGATTTTCTAATGTTAGATGTAAAACTATCGGAAGTAAGGAAAACAAATCAAGTCAAGCCTGTTGTGATTGTGTTAAACCTTTTCTATGTATATTATTAGATAGTGCCATTAAGATTTCTGAAAGTGTCGGTTAAATGGTTATCTCTTATAATAGATTGCAGAGTGTTTCTTGCGTTTTTATTATTATTAATGGGTGCATAATTTAGATAATCAAGTTATCATATTAAACACAATTAAAGTCTCCATATATTATATAATTATTCATCAGTTTGAAAATCTATTATATTTTAAAAGAGGTCTGTCAAAAGATGGGTGTGTCTTTATTAGGCACGTATAATGTGCATAGGGTAAAACTGTTTGTCATATATGTCAAATCCAGTAGTAATTAGTTACCAAGAGAGTCATTTTCAATTGTATTTACTGTGATTGGTTAGTTGTGTCTGAACAAAATACAAACACCTCCTGAATTTAAAGGCCAAAATCTGAAGTAACATTCCCCATCCCATTCTTAGTATATTTTATGTTTCGTCTTGGAAACAATAACTATGCGCTTGTTTTGTTTAAACAAAAAATCAAAGACATCTCTACGTTTTTTTTACTGTTATTGAGATCCCTACAATTGTATGAGATAACTTTTAGACTATCCATTTATATACAGACATGCTACTAAATGTATTTTAACATATATATTATTAAACGGGTATCTTGGAAGACAGAATACAATATTAAATCTATAAAATGTTGCTTGTTATGAAGCAAGCAATTCAGCAAATTAAGCACGAACATAAAAAACAATATCAGTATTAAAGTAAAGCATATTCGAGCCTATTGTGTAACCCGACCGATCAAATTTCCTGAATGATCCATTGTGTTCGTTCAAAAGAAGCAACAGCCATAACCAAAATGGTAATACGGATATTATTTAGCTAGGAAAATATACTTCCTTTTATTATTTGTACTCACATGCACATGCGCTCAATTAAGCTCAATTCGCCGTGGGCCCTGGAAAGTTTGCAAGTAAGTTTATATTTTATATATTCATTTTAATGTTTTACTATTAAATTACCATAAAAACTTTTCAAATGAACATGTTGTATATTGTACTTTATATATAAATGCCTGTTTATGGGTTATCTACGTTTAATAGGCGATATGTATCAGCATGTGAAAACGAAACCGTCAAATCAACAACCCAAAATGAAAGTGCACTTCTTTTTTTTCTTAAATGTTCAAGGTTCATTTTCTTGTCCATTTGAAATAATGAATGATACCTACCGATCACTTTCTTATCGGCATACAACCTTATTGTCACTAATATCCGCGCTCTTTTTCATTGAACATACAAGACATTATATTTCATAAAGGAACTCGGTTCATGTAATGATCTGTTTTTTAAAGATTAGTGAAAACTTTATTTTTTTGGTTTCCATTTGATAATTTCGATATTTTCCATTTCGTTCCTTTTGTTCTAAAACAAATCGTTTCTGGACATTGTCGCCTTTTTTTAATGGCACGGTACATAAAACGTGTTTATTTTGTTGATGACCATACACATAACACATAATACATATCCTGTGTTACGCAACGTGTGTACTTGTAATATGGCGAATTCATGTTTGGAAACAGTCCCTGTGACTCATATATGAGCGTTTCAAATATGTTCGTTAAATGCTGTATATCTGCTGGTAAATGTGACACGTTAACGTAATTTACATTCGGCTAAAATAAATGTTTACTTTAGAACAGGGTCATACATACATGACCCTCATAGTTTCTCGTATATTGCTTCAATAATTCACATAGGTGTCGCCAATTAAGCTGTCATCAGTTCACAATTACAATGTGCTAGACAGGTGTGCTAAAATAGAATGTTTGTTTTATTACTGGCATGTGTAATAGAGTTCATATATATATATAGTCATTTTCTAGTCTGCGTAATAGTGAGACCCAACTTCCCGTCGTTTTACCCGGAACGACGTAAGCGCCAAATGGGTCAAAATCTCGATCCCAGCCACATTTGAGCTTTAAATGTGTATACTCATGGGTATAATTGACGCAAATGTAGGCTGATTCATTTGTACAATATCACATTGTCAGTGCATAGGTCGTTTGAACAAATAAAAATAATTCTGAGCGATAAGTACTTGGAGTCGGAAACGTTACACACACATGTACCGTTTGAAAGAACTTGTGCCGCAATCTCTTGTTTGATGCTATCATATCTATAATTTGCAACTCACACTCGGATTGTATTTTAAACAGAGGAGCATACAATTGCCATCACATCACGAAGAGGTAGTGAAACACACACACAAACAGGTGACATCCTTACAACACAAAATAAACTATCAGAGCAACGTTATCGAAGACGAAAAACATGTACATGCAAGTGCACTGTTTTCAACGAAAAACATGATACATTCAATATCTGGTAAAGTAAACAATCTATTACATTTGTTTCATAAATGAGTCTTATGATAGACCTACTGTTTTCTTGTGCAGATTTCTTTCTGATTATATTACTATTGTTTTTGTTTTGTTTTTAAACTTTACCTGTCGGTATAACAAAGCTATACATGTGTGCTGCACAATGACAATTAGTTTCCGTCTTATTTTCACAATTTTTCATGTTTGTGTCGTTTAAATGTTTTGGATCTGTACATGTATTTGTTTATTGGATTAGGACAAACGCTCCAGAAATGCATCCTAATGTCGATGGCTTCAAGAACATGTGCGAAATGTGCCAGTATGCCTCATTTAAAGCCACTTTTTACTGTGAGCAATGCTCGCAACGTTTATGCAATTCGTGTGTGAAATTGCATAACAATACGAAATTGCTTGCGGGTCATAACATCCTTAACGTAGATGTAACGAAGCTGGAATACGCGCGGACAGAAGAAGAACTGGGCTCGATGTTGCATACTAAATGGTCAGCTGGACTACAGAGTGGACGAGGGGTGCATCCAAATCAGCACCCTAATCGCAAAGAGGATGCTAAAGAGAAGGTCGTGAATGAAAACGCCGAGGCTAAAAGGAAAGAAAAACTAAACGTTACTTCAGGTATATGGGTTTGTTTATTTCATAATCACTTTAACGGTGCTGTGTGATTTCATATGCATACAGATATTCTAAAAAGCTATTACAGATGCTTTATTTATATGGTATTTATTGAAAACTCAAAAACACTTGTGATCAAATAAATTGTAATGATCTTATCCAATTTTAGCGCAAACAACTGCATTTTGCTATTGATAATTATGAGCACACAGTAATATTTTAAAATCAGCGTAATTACTTTCTGACCCAGTAATCGTGTTTAACAAAACTGCCGAGGAAAGGACATAAATAAAACAATATGTATGCGGCCATTATGAACATACTTATAGTTCCCATACGGATGTATTGAACTTGTACATTATCCACTGCTGACAACCCGAGCTCTTGAGTGGTAGGAATTAATATAAAATGGCCCATTTTTCGAAAAAAAAAACACTGTCAGAAGTGTGCAATACATGCATTATTTTGCATTTAGTAAGAACTCACAAAAATTCTTGGTTTTCATGCTAAGCTGTTCAGTATTTATCACTTACCATGTATTCTATGTATCACATTATTTTATGTAAAGGTCTCTCTATTTATGTATATTCAAAACAACGAAAAAACAAAGATACACATCGATGACCCAATATACATATCCAAAATGGCGTCATTTTACTGCACGTTTTTTCTGTTGAAAACATACTGGAAATACCACGGGTTATTATTAAGTCAATCAAGCACGATGGGTTTTAATTGTGTCAATACAGGTAGGAATCTGAGGTAAAACTTCAGGAAAGTTAAGACGGTTGGTTGTTTACATCGGTTACATCGAATGTCCTGAAAATAGTTCCCTATATTTTGTATATGTTAACTCTTTAGAAATTAAACTTGATTTAAAATATATTCTATGTCGATGCCTTGTCAACATTGATAATAGTAATTAATAAAAAATAACACTGATAAATAGCAATATAATTCTAATGATTATATGAAATCAAGGATCAAGATACCAATTATGGAATCAAGATGAAACTTTCGTGATTCTAAACGTTGTATGAACTTCCGTGTAATGTAAGTGCGAGTCTGCGTGGTTGATATTGTTTACATAATATTTCCTTTGATTTCTACTGCAAATACAAATATTCTTTACAGATGATTGACTTATGTAGGCTGGACTTGCATCTGTTAAAACGCCTGTCGATTTTCGATTGCTGACGGCACGTGAAATATTTGCATTGTACTTGGCAGGTCCGGAACAACAGGTCCTATGTTAGTAATTTCAAAGCCGATGACATTCAGATGCCAGAGGTAGTCTCTGACATTCCAAATACGATGGCAATCGCAAAGGGCTACCATGCTACTCTAAAAATTCGAGTGTGTTCTATGTATATATATATATACTTATATATATATATATATATATATTATTTATATTTGTATNCTAATACGATGGCGAGCGCGACGGGCTACCATGGTACTCTAAAAATTCGAATGTGTTCTATGTACATATAGTATGTATATTTGTATCAAATATTTGGATTTGATAGATGCTTTGAATGACGTCGGCGACACAGAAGCTAGCGGAGGATCCATCGAACACGTGTATGAGATGATTGATGAATCCAAATTGGAATCTGCACGTGAGTCTGATATATATACATATATATATATATTATCACAATTATGAAACACATGTTATTTACGAGTTGTAATGTCCGCCATTAACGCGTAATTGTCAACGTGTTTCTTTCATTCCTTTCAAGCAGAAACATAAAAGAAGTCAAAATGACTATAGCGGACCAATCATTTTACCAAAAATTATTCCGTTGAAAACACGGATAATTATTTTTTTTTCTATTTATACTTTAGAGTTTCTGTTTTTTATTGTTAATGTACTAAAGTTAAGAAACGGTTAAAAGGGCCTTTACACGTTCTTTAAATTGACAAAATTAAAATAAATTGTTCCAGATTGGCAAATTTTCGTTGTAGTTAGGATATTTGTGTATAAACAGTAATACTGAACATTTACCATGCTCTAAAATATCCATTATATGCATCTTTGAACGATTTACAACCTGAAAATTATAAAGCGTCGCAACGCGAAACGGTTGAATAATTTCAAGAATTCTGTTGTTATCGTTATATTTTGTGACTCTACGAGGATTGTTTATATAAAGTATAAAATACACCACTCACTGTATGAGCCAGGATGGCCGAGTGGTCTAAGTGTAGACTTTTACTCCAGGGGTCAGCGGTTCGAGCCCAGTTGTGGACTACTTTTTTTTCTTTTTTTAAATCTTTTATTATTATTTTTTTACTGAAGCTATTTAGTTCCAATGTTTACATTTATATATATTTAAAGCATTTAATGGATATCTTCATCATCCATCATGCAGTGTTAAAAATAATGTACCACAAATGCTCACCATGTGGAGACTGCGTGTCATTCGAGACTCCTGTACCAATTGGGCAAAGGTAAAAGGTCAAGTTAAAGGTCCAATATATGTATGATGCAGCTCGTTATAAAAAGTACAAGCATTGTTAACAATAGGCTTTACATGTTGACGAAAGACATCAAGCTATTCTGAATATTTTATCACATGGTTCTATCATTAAAAACCTTAGTTTAACTTTTCAGAATGTTTTTAAAAACGGTCCCTTAGTTAAATAGTGGCTGCTAAACTTTTAGATAAAAAGAAAACATTCCAAATCGTATTAAGTTTTTTTGGTTTGATTGTATGTGACTTAACTGGATTAAGTGTTAAATACATATAATTACATTGCAACGTGCAACATATTAAGTTTGATCTTGTTATGCTAAAACATATATGGTATTTTATATAAAAGGATTTACATTTTTCAAAAGGTTTAGTTCACAATCCCTTTAGTTTATTTATATAATATTGTTGTTTGATAATCATGCCATCGGCTGTTTTTTTTCTTTATAAACTACAGTTGATACCTTATTATTGTAAAACATTAAAACATAATTGTATTTTGTGTATGAGAATTTTGATTTCTTTACATGAACTCAAGCTCAACGGTTTACGGTTACTGTGGAGCCTGGTGCATTGGCGCAACGTTGTGATATCGAGGGTGTTATGACAATGTTGGTGACCAATCAATGCATTTCATTCGAGGACCCTAGAACCATGCAGAAGAAGTACGTCTTCCAGCTACCGTGGTTTAGACGCTTTGGTAAGAGAAACGCTGACCACTTCTATTTCGAGGTTGGAAGAAAATGCCCTAATGGGGAAGGCACTGTCTTGTGTATAACTCGTAGTGCTGCCGAAATTCATAAGGTGATAACCACTAAAAAACGATAGGTATCTTTGTGTAGACATGAACATGTACAATGTTTTGATTAGCATGCATCTGTAGCGTTACTTTAACTTCTTAAAATAGCCTTTACATTTGTATTGTTGTTTTCATCATCTCGCACGTCATTTGTAATTGAGTTCAAACAATACTATTATTTCACCTGCCATACAATTTAATGCAAAAAAGTGACGTTTAATAGACACGAATGCAAGGAAGGCGGGAAAAGCTCTGAACAATGTTTAAAAAGACATTTCTTAATGTTGAAATTTTTAATGTGTTTTATCGTCAAGCGGATTTTCTGAAATGTAGTTTTTTTAAGTCAAATTTGTGTGTACATGTTTTCCAAGTATACCAAATATACGTGGGGAAACAACTCGATGATAAAAGATTACGAAGAACGTTAATATATTCATTGTTAAAGACTTTGTATACAATGGTTGCACAATTATCAAGAGTCTGGTTTATGTGTTCTAGCTGAGCTGAGATTACACTGTTGAATGTTTTTGAGGTGATTTGCGGTTTGTCACGAAACTTGTTGTTTCATGTAAACCCAAACACATATTAAGAATGTTTAATACTTCATGTGCATGAATTAATCAATTACACATATGCTGTTATAAAGTTACCCTTGTTGTATTACAATATTCCTTTACTCAAACTAGCACGATCTAAAATATCGAGTCAGCTACCCATACCAATTCCCTTTTCTTAACTTTCTGCGGTTGAAAATGTAGAGGTTCAAACATTATGCGAAGAAAGAACAGGTACCTAAACAACATATTCACTGCCAAAAATGCCCAAAATTGAGTAAATTTAACGGTTAAACAGATTATGAGTTTTTGGTCATCTAGCTACATTAAATCTGTGTTGCACTGCTGTCCGGAAAAAATGTTTGGTAATGTTGACTTCAAGATAATAAAAACAACGGTCACTTTCGCGACACTTACTGTTTTAACATTAATTATTGTCAGCACTGCAAGACTTTTGAAGTACAAAATGGAGAACATTGTTATGTACAGTCATCTACACATTATGCACGCAAAGTTTAGAATGGCCAATTTTCAGTTGATATGTTAGCTCTACAGCTTTATGTTTATTCAGGAAAGTAATATGTAATGGCTGACTGAAATGTTATAATACAACAGTTAATTTATCAAATCTTAGTTTTTTAAAGTCAATCTACTTTTCTTTTAATTTCAGCATAGTGAGTATTTTCTTTTGTTCAGGATATAGTGTTCAAGCATATCAGGAAACTCCTGTTGAACCTTTCTGGTTCAGCATTTCCCTGTGGATGATAAGGTGTTTATGGCTTGTTTTTATTTCCATACGTTCTTTTATTAATTCACTTTCAAAATTGGCTCCTTGATCTGAGTATTATCTATTTTTAATGCCGTAATGTACAATACATTTGTTATAGAAAGCTTCTGCAGTTGTTTTAGCGCTTTGATTCTTGGTCGGAATACTTTGGGTATTTATCAGTTACAATAAGTATATTCTCAATTCCTCATATCGCTGGTACTGAGGTTAAATAATTAAAGCATACATGTTCAAGTGGGTAAGTTGTTGAAACATGTATAAGTGGAACTCTGATGTCAAAAGATGACTTTCTGCTCAAACACCTAACAAATTTGTGTATCCATTGCTCTACATATATTAATGATCCTGGCCAGTAAAACATATATCTTAGCAATTTTAAAGTTATTTCTTTTCCTGGGGGTCTAAAGTTGTTATGCAGTCCCATAAAAACTTCCTATCTGTAACATTCAGGTAATACTAATTGTTCTTTTTCTCCTTCTGTTTAACGCACTACTCTTAATAAAATTCGTGTTTTTATTTTCACGTTCTTAACTTGCATTTTCATTGTTGTATCTTTTTTTGTCATAAATGATGTTGGTATTGTGTTGTTCATCACAACTCTTCTCCATTTATCTATGAAAGTGTTACTTCTTTGCATTTTACTTATCTCTCTCATTTCTTGTTGAGCAAGAGTCTGACCATATTCTTCCAATGTATCTAAGATGTTGATACTGGCCACGGGAAGAACATGATATAAATCAGTTTTTTGAATACAGGAACATAAGGCGTTGATTCTATAATTATCGACATTCACTCCTTCTTCAATTTTATGTTTAGGTTCCTTTATCTTTTCATGTGGATATCGGATCATGCCGTCTGCATTGCAATTATTTATGCCGGGTCTATATAAAATGTCAAAGTCGAATTGCCCTAGTTCGGCTACCCACCGTTGTCCTGGATCATCTAACTTTTGTCAAAGTTAAATAAACTGCAAATTTTAAAAGCACTTTAATTGCGTTCTGCGTTTGTCAATGAGCGACTTGCATAAGCCATAACTCTTTTCTGGTCACCTTGAGTTTGGTACAACACTGCACCTAGCGCCTTGGTGCATGCATCAGTGTATAACTCAAAAGTTTTTTTTTAATCAGGGAATGCCACTATTGACGGAAAACAAAGTACAGATATCAACTTATTAAAAACAATTTCTACATTCTTTGTCCATTTCCACTCAGGGATGTTCTTTTTCTTTGCAGATGTTGGTGGCAATTAATCAGACTAAGGTCTTGCAATTTTACTGAAATCCTTGATACATGGTCTGTAATAGCCAGCAAAGGCTAAAAAGGAACGAAGTTCATCAGCGTTTGGTGGTGTTGGCCAATTGTTTACCTTTTCTATTTTTGCAGGGTCAGTTTCAATGCCCCTTTTACTAACAACATGGCCTAAGAATTTAGCTTTTCGTTTAAATAAGAAACATATTTCAGTTGCAAGTTTTAAATTACAAGATTTCAATCTAGATACCATGTCTAACCGTTCAAGATGACGTTCAATAGTATCACTTACAATTATTAAGTCGTCAAGATAAATGACGCAAATGTTCATATTTTATCCTTTAAGACATTCTTCCATAAGACGTTGGTACGTAGAAGGTGAATTTGTTAAACCGATTTTATAAAATTCAACAAATCATATTGAACCTACAGAAAAACCAGTTCTCTCTTTATGATGTTCTTCAACTTCTACTTGGTGATATCCAGACTTCATATCGATTGTTGAACAAATATTTTTCTCCTCTGAGACAATCAAAAACCTCTTCAATTCAATGTGTTGTTGTACTTCTTCAAGCATACATGGTGGTATTCTTCGATGTCGCTGTTTGAATGGTGTTTCCTCAATTAGATCTATTCTGTGTTTAATTAAATTACACTGACAAATGTCCGAACTTGATGTTGAAAAAATGTCCTTATGTTTCCTTAATAGTACATTTAATGTTTCTTTCTCATTTGCATCTAGTTGTCATCAATATCAAAATTATCAATTATTGTTTCATATTTATCTTCAATTTGAATTCTGTTAAAAACTTCATCTGTCACAGTAGCGGGCTGACGTTCACAAAGAATAGCGTTTGAATTTATCACAATAGTATTTGTAGTCAAATTTGATAAATTTACTGCAACGTCCTGTTTAGCTATGTTCTTGTACTGTATAGCAGTAGGGGTCACATCAACATATGATGGCAAACTGCTAAGAGTTGACTCCTGATAGATAACAGTACTTTCAGGATAATCCATTTGTTTGTCAATAAATCCATTGACATTAATAGACTCATTTAGTTTTAAAAACAATTTCTGTGCTACTGCACTTCTAATCAATCAAATTCTGTTTTTATTTTAGTAAGTTCTTGTTCACGTTAAACAATTGTTTAAAAACATTAAAACCATGGCGTTAAAATTTTCGCCTTCTGATGAAATTGTTTGCCAGAATTTAACTTACATTTCTTCAACAATGCATTTAAAATATTAGTGCCTAAAATAACAGGCGTTCTTTCTGAAAATTGTGTATCAGGTGTTACCAATAACAAGCATGTATGTGAATTAGCTTTTGGTAAATCTTCATCTGTGCTAATGTCCACTTCAATGTAGCCAGTGTACGATACATTTTTACCATCAGCACATTCAATTTTTTCATAAATATTTGTCAATGGCTGAATAGTAATTTATAAAATGACTGTGACAAAACATTCACGCAACTGCCAGTATCTGAAAGAGCTTTTGTACAAATGTTATTTATAAAAGTAGTTGTCTAGTTAATATCACCAACTAACTGTGGGTTTAATTTACTGGTCTGATTCAACAACAGGAGCACTTATACTTTTGGGCAATTAACTTGTTTGTGTCCTTTTTCATTACAGTTATAGCACAACATTGCTATCAGGATTTTGAGGACGATTTCTCTGAATATGACCTCTTTGATTGCATATATAGCAGGCTACTTGGAATGTTGTGCCACCCAATGGTCTAGTAGGCCTATATGAGCCACGTCCTCGATAAGTGGTATCTATCTTACCCCTGGCACCCCTGTATGCTGATCGGCCACCAAATGGATATCTATTTGTAGACTGGTTTGACGCTGTTTGACGATATTTATCTTTTTCTATGTATGCTTTTCTGTCATTCAGCTGCTTTAATACATCGTTCCTTTTATTTAAATCTGAACTTTCTTGTGTACTTGTATTGACATTCACAGCTTGTTTACATGGTTTCTGTTCTGTTTTAGAATCGTTGAGTTCAATTTCAATTTTCCTAAGTTCTCTTTTAAATTCATCATAATTGTCTGACATATCTCACTGATAGACATACATGTGCTTCAATTCTTTATTCAAGCCAGCGTGCACCACTTTCGTTAATATGTCAGTGTCAAATCTTCTGACAGCTTTCAGTTGCACTGCTTGATCGAAAACTTCTTCCAATCTTGCAGTATACTTCGCAACAGATTCATTTGTTTGTTGTTGGCATGAATAAAATTTGCGTATGATGCTTTCACGTGACTCAATACTGCCGAATGTTATTTCCACTTTAAATAAACTTGCATCAAGGGTCACATCTGGAACAAGTCTGCGAATAACATCATCAGCCTTTCAAAGACCGAAGCATTCCTAATAAAAGAATTTCAGTTTTAAAAACATTGCTTTGTCTTAAAGCTTTAACTTCATATTTTAAAAGTGTCATATTTTCCTTCACCTTTGCCTTTATCAACTTCCTGATCTATCGTGTATTAAGTGTGCATCAACTACGGTAGGGACATGTGTAGTCTCTGGTTAAACGCTTCATAAAGCTTCAGCTAATTTCAACATGTCTTCTGGAGTGTGCATTTTAGGCTTAATTTTCAACATTGTAAGTGCCTTTAGCAATCTCATGTCATCTTCTGTTATTCCACCTGCAGCCTCTTCTTATTTATTTTCTTCATGATACATTGGTGTACAACTACAGTACAACTACAAAGGATTAAACAATAACAACTTAAAAACAAATCAATAAAAATAAAATTTAATGAACCATCCAGTTTATTAAATAACGACAATTCAACTCATCCAATAAAATGATAAAACTCACATCAACTATCCAACATACAAACAGTCACGCTCGATCAATCAAATAATGTCTAAGAATAGACTCTCAATCATCATTTTGTTTTTAAATAAAACTGAATTGTCGCCAACTCACTTTCGATCAATATCACACAAATACAGAGTTAAATTTATACACAAACAGAAGAAATAAATCTTTACAAAATGTCAATTTTCACTCAATATCATTCAATTAGGTTCTACTTTCATCTGTGTAAAGTGTCTGTGCAGTCACATTGTTCTTATATTAACAGTTGACTTGTTTGTTATTCACTCTAGTTCTGTAAAATTCACTGTGATCGTTGAATGTCCTTTCTTCAGGTATGCTTATTTTAATGTGTAAAGTAATCACAAGTTTTACATAATTATTGATTTTTTTTTAATTAATCAATTGAAATTATTTAACTGAGCTAAATTATGAATCAAATTCATTCAAAGTAATAAGGTAGCTAAGAACAAAGTGAGTCGCGCTCATAAATTTCTCCTAGTTATACGGACCCCATGGAATTCTTTCATATATGTCTAACCGAAGATAATTTGGATTATAATATCACCATGTGATAATTTAATGACAATGAATGTTTTATTAAGACAATATTCCTTTTTAATTTTCAGAAACTTTTTCTTAAAAATTAAACTTGAATATCCAAGATATCAGCAAGAACATGAATATTCTATGAACATTCGATTCCTCCCTGCACTGAATGCAATCAATTATTGCAGAATTATTTCATATTTCTGAATAAATTAAAATATTTTGAAAATGATTATATGTTATATTATGTATATATACTGCTTTTTATAATCTACTCAATAACAACACTATTCTACTACACTAAATTATTTCATGTACGGCAACAACTACTTAGGTCAATGTCAACACAACTGAAGAAAATGAAAAATGTCAACACCAGATTAGCGAACGGAAATCCACACGAAATGAGATAATATGGCATCCAAATAAATATAGTAAATAAATGAGAACAAGGGAGATAAACCGCTGACCAGCAAAAAATACTAGACACAAGGATATAACAATAACAAAAACAGTTTCAGTTGAATCAGAAATTAGCAGTGAAGTGTTAAACAAATACTACATAAATAAATAATTTACTGGGACTTCAAAATAGCAGCTCAATGCGTATAAAGAAATGTTAAGAGTAGAAATTATGATTAGAGTGAACTTGAAAATAGAAAGATTAGTTACTAGACCCTGCATCGGAAAATTTATATTCATGCAATAGTGAAAGTATGTGAAACACACTTACAATAGCACACATGAAATTTTTTACATATTACAGTAACAAACCTCCCCTTTTTCAAGAAGCAATATACACAAACTTATAAAATAAATAAAATAACTACGTTAACTGTAATATCTGACAATTTTTTTCGACACTAATGGTATTCACACTCAGTCGATAGGAACACTGCACAATTCTGCAGCGACTAGAATGATTTTAAACTGATATAAAGTCACTATTATGTCCAAATCAGAAAAAAATGGAATCCTGTCTGAAGTGGTTGAAGAATCCTGGTCTAATGTGTTGACGAATGTTTGCTAGCACTTATGTAAAAATGTAAACAGCTGTTACACGAATGTCGACATGACCCGCTCCTCTACAACGACCAGCACGACCCGCTCCGGATCCACACGACCCGCCTCGACCAAATGCCTGACAGTGATTTCAGGCCAACTCTTGGTAGACTAGAAATACGACCACTCTAGACGACTAGTCCCACGTTGGGAATTTTTATTGGTTGTTTTTTACAGCGATGATACATATTGATATTAAACTCCGAAATTTGAAAACTCGTATAAATTTAAAAGTCAAACAAATAGCATATCAACGACGTAGTCGGCAAAACAAAGTATTCTGCACCTGTACACTTTTCCTCTTTAAGTGTCCCAATGGGAATAGATTCGTATATTTTTTTTTTTATTATTTTTTTTTTGTATTTCTTTGCATGATGCTATATTATCATGTACTACTTTAAAAATAGACCTATATGTATACAAATATAGAGATTGTTTTCAATCGCAATCATTTTCTAAAACACTTGTTTGCTATTTATACATTGTCGTGGAAGGTTTTGTAAGGATTTATACTTAAATTTCAGCTTTATTAAATTATGACCTTAAAATAAAATTCGCATAATAGTTGGTTTGTGGTGAAAATTAAAACCACTAACACGTAATAATTGTGCAGTGGTTACGTTTTTTGCTCATAATTGAACTATTAAGTTTTGCGTTAAAGGTGTGTTATTAAAAGGATCAAACAATGTTATGGTGGGCCATAGAGTTGGTCCGTAAGGCCACACCGTAATGGTTCTCGGGCTGAAACCCTTGGAGCAATACTACCAAAGATGTGCCAATACATACTAATGTCACACCATAGTCGTGTACGAACGTTTAAATAATGCGCATGTTGGTTTTAATAAAATAATATTTAATTTATATAGTTTCGTATATGATAATTTTCAAATTGCTTAAAATGTTAACGCTTGTTCAACGAGTTTTATCGTTTATTTTGGAAAACACGTGAATTAGTTCACATAATTTGAATACGGAAAAATAAAGAAGAAGGAGAAGAAAAAAAACATAACGTGAACACCCCTACGGTAGCGCGAAATTGTAAGCGTATCCGGTTTCGAACCATCGATGAGGCATTTTAATTAATTTTTTTATTTTGTTATCACCATGGAATATTCCTTACAATCACTGTTTTTGTAATTGAAAAAGTATGTACAAAGCCACTTTAATATTTTAATTGACATTGGTATTCTGCAAATTTGCAAATAATCAATTAATTTATTTATAAATTAGTCAACACTATATTTTAGTGTCCGATAAATAGATGTATAAAACGGAAGTACTTAAATATCCAAGATCGCTTTAAGAGCACTCTGTACAGCAATTAACGATAACAATTCGCACTTAATTCTTAAACCGATAGACCAGATTTCGCGTACTTGGTAACAAGTGTTCTTAATATAGCAATTACAGTTATTGCGTTTGCTCCAACGTTGTTGTTTTTCATCAAACCGAATCAATAAGGTTTACACGGAATGGAAATATGCAATGTATTTTTTAGAAGTCCATATCTGTATGATACCAGTTGCTGACACAATTCACCATTCTCTGCTAGCAGCACTTTCAGATATCCAGTCGAATTATCGTTAATATTGTCTGGTTCTCGTCCCAAGCTTACAGTGTTGGGTTGCAAACCAAAAATTTATGTGGTGGGGTCTAGACAGCGTTAATCTATGTACGGTTCCCATCAGGGAAGATTTCAAAATAGCGTCGGTAATTAGTCGATACCGATTTGCTGCATCAGTTTTGTTTGACAAATAAATTTGATTTTCTGAGCATTATGACTCACGTATAATTAAATCGCAATTTTTCGCAAGCAATACATAAAAATGCTCTAAAGCTATAACAATACGGTCGATTGTTGATTACATTCTCCAATCGCATGATAACACACTCATAGCTTTTTGAAATATGACAATAGCTTTCAAAAATGACGGCAAAGAAAGTTCACATGTTCTAGCGTTAACACACCTTAACTATTTGATATATTTTGGCATTGTTAATGTGTTTAAATTTGTAATATTACATGAATGTTTTTTACCGCACCGCTGTACCTTTATCAGGAAGTGATACAATAACGCGTTTTGTCTTTTTAGACAGTGCATTTGAGACCTCTAAGAAAGCTTCATGAATAAAAATTTAAGTTTTGACGATCTGTGCATGCGCACACACGAATCACGCGCTTAATGAATAATTATATGAGTCATGTCGATTGATGTCATGTGGTTTGCATTGTTGTATTAAGTGATTAACTTCTATATGATTCAACCGAATATAGTTTCACTTACATAAAGATATTGTTTTCCGTAATTCACCGAAACTCATATTCGATGAAATCTATTTTGATGGTGTTTCGTTTACTAGAGCTATAAGTGTTATACGAAATACTCGTCATTGTTTTAAGTAGAAGTCTTATGTTTCTAATTTGCATGTGCTCAGTCCCCAAGATCCCACTTGTTGTCTATCAATTATTTACGTGCAAGCCACTAAATAAATTTCCTCTAACAACTTTAAGCCAAGCTGCGATTATTTTCATAAAATATGATTTAATACTAAGATGTTTTATGTGGAGTTGGCAAATCATTTCATAGGATATTCAGGGAGTTCAACACTGTGCCGCCCGAACGAAAAAACATATTGGTATAAATGTTGATACACATAGACGGATCCGGGTTTCCCGCAAAATTTCCTTTTTACAAAAATCGCAAACATAAAAACGTACTGGTTAGCCAAGTGCGGTAGATAATTTTTTTGACGATTTATTTGAATTTTATTTCAATATGAAACCGTAGTTTGAGGTCTGTGACACGGTCGTTTTGTTTATGGAAACCGACTTATTTATTACTGTTAATGTTCTGAACACGTTTCGGTAGGTAAAACACGTGCCTTCTAGAGTCTAAAATGGTTTCAATATAGTCACTTAAGTCAAACTGCACCCTTCATGGCGGCCACACTTTTCAATTGACAGGTACCATATTCTACTAGTCGGATACATAATTAGAACAAATATACAGATAAAAGTTGATGAAGATCGGGCAATAAATGTGGCCTCTAGAGTTTTCACAAGCTTTGTTAAAATTTGACCTATTGACCTAGCTTTTACCCTATATTATCTCGTTTTAAACTCGGCCGAGATATAAATGGTACAAAGTTTTCATCAAGTTTTATGCAGATTATGTAAAGGTTTGGCCTCTATTGTGTTCACAAGTATTTTCCTTCGTCTGATCTTTTGGCCCATTTTGGATCACATGTGACCTAGTTTCAAACTCGGTCGGAATATCATTTGACAAATGTGTTGACACAGTTTTTAAAAGAGTGGGCGATAAATGTGGCATGTCTTCACAAGCTTTTTCTTTTATTTTACCCAGTAAAATTGTTTTGAATACAACGCGTACCAGTTTCGAACTCAACCGATATATAATGGAGACAAACGTTCTGATCAGGTTTAATGAAGATGGTTTACAGCAGCAGTCTTTGGCGTCCCGATTGCATTTGCAATTAAGTCACTGCTCCCCTTGCTCACCGTAAAGTGAGGCGGATTAGCTTTGGCTTATTCAACCTCTGAGAAGGTAGAGCAGGGCTGAAGTTTTCACATGCAATTTAAAGGCTTATCGTAAAGGCTTATATTATCTTTCTATGTACGCATGATCAAGGCCTCACAGAAGGTAAAGCAGGGCTTCCGTTTTCGTAAAACAACTTAAAGGCCTAGCTTAAAGGTCACCTTGTTATGGCCTAGCTTAATGGCCTACCGTAAATGCCTAGATTAATCTTTCTATGTACGCAGGGTTTACGCTGCAGCAGAATGAAGACAGATATATTTATTTATTTTGCATTGATATAATTAAAGATATAAAATCAGAAATTTTTATTTTCATATGGGACGGTAAACCTGATAAAATTAAGCGAACTCAATTAATTCAATCAGTAGAATATGGGGGTATCCGACTAACGGACATAGATTCATTCCTGAATGCAATCAAATGCAGTTGGGTTAAACGATATCTAGATAATACCAATACGAGTAAATGGAAATTATTCTACCAGAAAATTCTAAAAACATATGGTGATTCCTTAATTTTAAATGTAATATTAACAATAATATTTTAGATGAAATTTCCACCAAAAACATATTTCTATCTAATGTTCTATCGGCATGGTGTAAAATTACTCATAATTTAGAAACCAAAATAGACAGTAAAACCATTTTATGGAACAATAAAGACATAACCACCAACAACAAGACGTTTTTCTATAAACATTGGTTTGAACGAAACATAAAATATGTAGATCAATTGTACGATTACAGGATAAACGACTTCTATTCTTTTGATAATTTATGCTACATATTCGGAATACCTTCAAGTAATTTCCTGATGTACTACACATTGATCAAAAGTATACCCATACATATTAAAACTGTAATAAATACAAATAACCCACCAAATACTAAAAAAACATTCATAGAAAACATAATTGCAAAAAAAAATAAAACGAACAAAATATTTTACGCACTTCAAATTAAAAACCATGCCGAAACCTCTAAAGCTCAAACTAAATGGCAAA